>OZ014522.1:210677734-211277734 GCA_963966055.1 Lathyrus aphaca
AGATCATTTATATATGTTAAGAGGGAAGGTTATGATGGAAGTTCATTCAAAAAATAATCTAAAAATTAGATTTTATGAAACGTTTCGAAATGCAAGTTTCGGTCAAAAATCAGTATATTATACACTAGTTTCGGTCAAAAAAATCAAATTTAATTGGGGACTACTTGAAATGATACGAAACATTTTAGATCATTTATATATCTTAAGAGGGAAGGTTATGCTGGAAGTCCATGCAGAAAATCATCTGAAAATTAGATTTTATGAAACTTTTTGAAATGCAAGTTTCGGTCAAAAATTGTAGTATATTATACACTAGTTTCGGTCAAAAAAATAAAATTTAATTGGGGACTATTTGAAATGATATGAAACATTTCAGATCATTTATATATGTTAGGATGGAAGGTTATGATGGAAGTCCATGCAGAAAATCATCTGAAAATTAGATTTTATGAAACTTTTCGAAATGCAAGTTTCGGTCAAAAACCGTAGTATATTATACACTAGTTTCATTCAAAAAAATAAAATTTAATCGGGGACTATTTGAAATTATACGAAACTTTTCAGATCATTTATATATGTTAAGAGGAAAGGATATGATGGAAGTTCATTCAAAAAATCATCTGAAAATTAGATTTTATGAAATTTTTCTAAATGCAAGTTTCGCTCAAAAATCAGTATATTATACACTAGTTTCGGTCAAAAAAATCAAATTTAATTGGGGACTACTTGAAATGATACGAAACTTTTTAGATCATTTATATATGTTAAGAGGGAAGGTTATGCTGAAAGTCCATGCAGAAAATCATCTGAAAGTTAGATTTTAAGAAACTTTTCGAAATGCAAGTTTCGGTCAAAAATCGTAGTATATTATACACTAGTTTCGGTCAAAAAAATCAAATTTAATTGGGGACTATTTGAAATGGTACGAAAATTTTCAGATCATTTATATATGTTAAGAAGGAAGGTTATGATGGAAGTTCGTGCAAAAAATCATCTGAAAATTAGATTTTATGAAACTTTTCCAAATGCAAGTTTCGGTCAAAAATCATAGTATATTATACACTAGTTTAGGTCAAAAATTCAAATTTAATTGGGGACTATTTGAAATGATACGAAACTTTTTAGATCATTTATATATGTTAAGAGGGAAGGTTATGATGGAAGTCCATGTAGAAAATCATTTGAATATTAGATTTCATTAAACTTTTCGAAATGCAATTTTCGGTCAAAAATCGTAGTATATTATACACTAGTTTCGGTCAAAAAAATCAAATTTAATCGGGGACTACATGAAATTATACGAAACTTTTCAGATCATTTATATATGTTAAGAGGGAAGGTTATGATGGAAGTTCATTCAAAAAATAATCTAAAAATTAGATTTTATGAAACGTTTCGAAATGCAAGTTTCGGTCAAAAATCAGTATATTATACACTAGTTTCGGTCAAAAAAATCAAATTTAATTGGGGACTACTTGAAATGATACGAAACATTTTAGATCATTTATATATCTTAAGAGGGAAGGTTATGCTGGAAGTCCATAAAGAAAATCATCTGAAAATTAGATTTTATGAAACTTTTTGAAATGCAAGTTTCGGTCAAAAATTGTAGTATATTATACACTAGTTTCGGTCAAAAAAATCAAATTTAATTGGGGACTATTTGAAATGATATGAAACTTTTCAGATCATTTATATATGTTAGGATGGAAGGTTATGATGGAAGTCCATGCAGAAAATCATCTGAAAATTAGATTTTATGAAACTTTTCGAAATGCAAGTTTCGGTCAAAAACCGTAGTATATTATACACTAGTTGCATTCAAAAAAATAAAACTTAATCGGGGACTATTTGAAATTATACGAAACTTTTCAGATCATATATATATGTTAAGAGGAAAGGTTATGATGGAAGTTCATTCAAAAAATCATCTGAAAATTAGATTTTATGAAATTTTTCTAAATGCAAGTTTCGGTCAAAAATCAGTATATTATACACTAGTTTTGGTCAAAAAAATCAAATTTAATTGGGGACTACTTGAAATGATACGAAACTTTTTAGATCATTTATATATGTTAAGAGGGAAGGTTATGCTGGAAGTCCATGCAGAAAATCATCTGAAAGTTAGATTTTAAGAAACTTTTCGAAATGCAAGTTTCGGTCAAAAATCGTAGTATATTATACACTAGTTTCGGTCAAAAAAATCAAATTTAATTGGGGACTATTTGAAATGGTACGAAAATTTTCAGATCATTTATATATGTTAAAAAGGAAGGTTATGATGGAAGTTCATGCAAAAAATCATCTGAAAATTAGATTTTATGAAACTTTTCCAAATGCAAGTTTCGGTCAAAAATCATAGTATATTATACACTAGTTTAGGTCAAAAATTCAAATTTAATTGCGGACTATTTGAAATGATACGAAACTTTTTAGATCATTTATATATGTTAAGAGGGAAGGTTATGATGGAAGTCCATGTAGAAAATCATCTGAATATTAGATTTCATTAAACTTTTCGAAATGCAATTTTCGGTCAAAAACCGTAGTATATTATACACTAGTTTCGGTCAAAAAAATCAAATTTAATCGGGGACTACCTGAAATTATACGAAACTTTACAGATCATTTATATATGTTAAGAGGGAAGGTTATGATGGAAGTTCATTCAAAAAATAATCTAAAAATTAGATTTTATGAAAAGTTTCGAAATGCAAGTTTCGGTCAAAAATCAGTATATTATACACTAGTTTCGGTCAAAAAAATCAAATTTAATTGGGGACTACTTGAAATGATACGAAACATTTTAGATCATTTATATATCTTAAGAGGGAAGGTTATGCTGGAAGTCCATAAAGAAAATCATCTGAAAATTAGATTTTATGAAACTTTTTGAAATGCAAGTTTCGGTCAAAAATTGTAGTATATTATACACTAGTTTCGGTCAAAAAAATCAAATTTAATTGGGGACTATTTGAAATGATATGAAACTTTTCAGATCATTTATATATGTTAGGATGGAAGGTTATGATGGAAGTCCATGCAGAAAATCATCTGAAAATTAGATTTTATGAAACTTTTCGAAATGCAAGTTTCGGTCAAAAACCGTAGTATATTATACACTAGTTGCATTCAAAAAAATAAAACTTAATCGGGGACTATTTGAAATTATACGAAACTTTTCAGATCATATATATATGTTAAGAGGAAAGGTTATGATGGAAGTTCATTCAAAAAATCATCTGAAAATTAGATTTTATGAAATTTTTCTAAATGCAAGTTTCGGTCAAAAATCAGTATATTATACACTAGTTTTGGTCAAAAAAATCAAATTTAATTGGGGACTACTTGAAATGATACGAAACTTTTTAGATCATTTATATATGTTAAGAGGGAAGGTTATGCTGGAAGTCCATGCAGAAAATCATCTGAAAGTTAGATTTTAAGAAACTTTTCGAAATGCAAGTTTCGGTCAAAAATCGTAGTATATTATACACTAGTTTCGGTCAAAAAAATCAAATTTAATTGGGGACTATTTGAAATGGTACGAAAATTTTCAGATCATTTATATATGTTAAAAAGGAAGGTTATGATGGAAGTTCATGCAAAAAATCATCTGAAAATTAGATTTTATGAAACTTTTCCAAATGCAAGTTTCGGTCAAAAATCATAGTATATTATACACTAGTTTAGGTCAAAAATTCAAATTTAATTGCGGACTATTTGAAATGATACGAAACTTTTTAGATCATTTATATATGTTAAGAGGGAAGGTTATGATGGAAGTCCATGTAGAAAATCATCTGAATATTAGATTTCATTAAACTTTTCGAAATGCAATTTTCGGTCAAAAACCGTAGTATATTATACACTAGTTTCGGTCAAAAAAATCAAATTTAATCGGGGACTACCTGAAATTATACGAAACTTTACAGATCATTTATATATGTTAAGAGGGAAGGTTATGATGGAAGTTCATTCAAAAAATAATCTAAAAATTAGATTTTATGAAACGTTTCGAAATGCAAGTTTCGGTCAAAAATCAGTATATTATACACTAGTTTCGGTCTAGAAAATCAAATTTAATTGGGGACTACTTGAAATGATACGAAACATTTTAGATCATTTATATATCTTAACAGGGAAGGTTATGCTGGAAGTCCATGCAGAAAATCATTGAAAATTAGATTTTATGAAACTTTTTGAAATGCAAGTTTCGGTCAAAAATTGTAGTATATTATACACTAGTTTCGGTCAAAAAAATCAAATTTAATTGGGGACTATTTGAAATGATATGAAACTTTTCAGATCATTTATATATGTTAGGATGGAAGGTTATGATGGAAGTCCATGCAGAAAATCATCTGAAAATTAGATTTTATGAAACTTTTCGAAATGCAAGTTTCGGTCAAAAACCGTAGTATATTATACACTAGTTGCATTCAAAAAAATAAAATTTAATCGGGGACTATTTGAAATTATACGAAACTTTTCAGATCATTTATATATGTTAAGAGGAAAGGTTATGATGGAAGTTCATTCAAAAAATCATCTGAAAATTAGATTTTATGAAATTTTTCTAAATGCAAGTTTCGGTCAAAAATCAGTATATTATACACTAGTTTCGGTCAAAAAAATCAAATTTAATTGGGGACTACTTGAAATGATACGAAACTTTTTAGATCATTTATATATGTTAAGAGGGAAGGTTATGCTGGAAGTCCATGCAGAAAATCATCTGAAAGTTAGATTTTAAGAAACTTTTCGAAATGCAAGTTTCGGTCAAAAATCGTAGTATATTATACACTAGTTTCGGTCAAAAAAATCAAATTTAATTGGGGACTATTTGAAATGGTACGAAAATTTTCAGATCATTTATATATGTTAAAAAGGAAGGTTATGATGGAAGTTCATGCAAAAAATCATCTGAAAATTAGATTTTATGAAACTTTTCCAAATGCAAGTTTCGGTCAAAAATCATAGTATATTATACACTAGTTTAGGTCAAAAATTCAAATTTAATTGGGGACTATTTGAAATGATACGAAACTTTTTAGATCATTTATATATGTTAAGAAGGAAGTTAATGATGGAAGTCCATGTAGAAAATCATCTGAATATTAGATTTCATTAAACTTTTCGAAATGCAATTTTCGGTCAAAAACCGTAGTATATTATACACTAGTTTCGGTCAAAAAAATCAAATTTAATCGGGGACTACCTGAAATTATACGAAACTTTACATATCATTTATATATGTTAAGAGGGAAGGTTATGATGGAAGTTCAATCAAAAAATAATCTAAAAATTAGATTTTATGAAACGTTTCGAAATGCATGTTTCGGTCAAAAATCAGTATATTATACACTAGTTTCGGTCAAGAAAATCAAATTTAATTGGGGACTACTTGAAATGATACGAAACATTTTAGATCATTTATATATCTTAACAGGGAAGGTTATGCTGGAAGTCCATGCAGAAAATCATCTGAAAATTAGATTTTATGAAACTTTTTGAAATGCAAGTTTCGGTCAAAAATTGTAGTATATTATACACTAGTTTCGGTCAAAAAAATCAAATTTAATTGGGGACTATTTGAAATGATTTGAAACTTTTCAGATCATTTATATATGTTAGGATGGAAGGTTATGATGGAAGTCCATGCAGAAAATCATGTGAAAATTAGATTTTATGAAACTTTTCGAAATGCAAGTTTCGGTCAAAAACCGTAGTATATTATACACTAGTTTCATTCAAAAAAATAAAATTTAATCGGGGACTATTTGAAATTATACGAAACTTTTCAGATCATTTATATATGTTAAGAGGAAAGGTTATGATGGAAGTTCATTCAAAAAATCATCTGAAAATTAGATTTTATGAAATTTTTCTAAATGCAAGTTTCGGTCAAAAATCAGTATATTATACACTAGTTTCGGTCAAGAAAATCAAATTTAATTGGGGACTACTTGAAATGATACGAAACATTTTAGATCATTTATATATCTTAACAGGGAAGGTTATGCTGGAAGTCCATGCAGAAAATCATCTGAAAATTAGATTTTATGAAACTTTTTGAAATGCAAGTTTCGGTCAAAAATTGTAGTATATTATACACTAGTTTCGGTCAAAAAAATCAAATTTAATTGGGGACTATTTGAAATGATATGAAACTTTTCAGATCATTTATATATGTTAGGATGGAAGGTTATGATGGAAGTCCATGCAGAAAATCATCTGAAAATTAGATTTTATGAAACTTTTCGAAATGCAAGTTTCGGTCAAAAACCGTAGTATATTATACACTAGTTGCATTCAAAAAAATAAAATTTAATCGGGGACTATTTGAAATTATACGAAACTTTTCAGATCATTTATATATGTTAAGAGGAAAGGTTATGATGGAAGTTCATTCAAAAAATCATCTGAAAATTAGATTTTATGAAATTTTTCTAAATGCAAGTTTCGGTCAAAAATCAGTATATTATACACTAGTTTCGGTCAAAAAAATCAAATTTAATTGGGGACTACTTGAAATGATACGAAACTTTTTAGATCATTTATATATGTTAAGAGGGAAGGTTATGCTGGAAGTCCATGCAGAAAATCATCTGAAAGTTAGATTTTAAGAAACTTTTCGAAATGCAAGTTTCGGTCAAAAATCGTAGTATATTATACACTAGTTTCGGTCAAAAAAATCAAATTTAATTGGGGACTATTTGAAATGGTACGAAAATTTTCAGATCATTTATATATGTTAAAAAGGAAGGTTATGATGGAAGTTCATGCAAAAAATCATCTGAAAATTAGATTTTATGAAACTTTTCCAAATGCAAGTTTCGGTCAAAAATCATAGTATATTATACACTAGTTTAGGTCAAAAATTCAAATTTAATTGGGGACTATTTGAAATGATACGAAACTTTTTAGATCATTTATATATGTTAAGAAGGAAGTTAATGATGGAAGTCCATGTAGAAAATCATCTGAATATTAGATTTCATTAAACTTTTCGAAATGCAATTTTCGGTCAAAAACCGTAGTATATTATACACTAGTTTCGGTCAAAAAAATCAAATTTAATCGGGGACTACCTGAAATTATACGAAACTTTACATATCATTTATATATGTTAAGAGGGAAGGTTATGATGGAAGTTCAATCAAAAAATAATCTAAAAATTAGATTTTATGAAACGTTTCGAAATGCATGTTTCGGTCAAAAATCAGTATATTATACACTAGTTTCGGTCAAGAAAATCAAATTTAATTGGGGACTACTTGAAATGATACGAAACATTTTAGATCATTTATATATCTTAACAGGGAAGGTTATGCTGGAAGTCCATGCAGAAAATCATCTGAAAATTAGATTTTATGAAACTTTTTGAAATGCAAGTTTCGGTCAAAAATTGTAGTATATTATACACTAGTTTCGGTCAAAAAAATCAAATTTAATTGGGGACTATTTGAAATGATTTGAAACTTTTCAGATCATTTATATATGTTAGGATGGAAGGTTATGATGGAAGTCCATGCAGAAAATCATGTGAAAATTAGATTTTATGAAACTTTTCGAAATGCAAGTTTCGGTCAAAAACCGTAGTATATTATACACTAGTTTCATTCAAAAAAATAAAATTTAATCGGGGACTATTTGAAATTATACGAAACTTTTCAGATCATTTATATATGTTAAGAGGAAAGGTTATGATGGAAGTTCATTCAAAAAATCATCTGAAAATTAGATTTTATGAAATTTTTCTAAATGCAAGTTTCGGTCAAAAATCTGTATATTATACACTAGTTTCGGTCAAAAAAATCAAATTTAATTGGGGACTACTTGAAATGATACGAAACTTTTTAGATCATTTATATATGTTAAGAGGGAAGGTTATGCTGGAAGTCCATGCAGAAAATCATCTGAAAGTTAGATTTTAAGAAACTTTTCGAAATGCAGGTTTCGGTCAAAAATCGTAGTATATTATACACTAGTTTCGGTCAAAAAAATCAAATTTAATTGGGGACTATTTGAAATGGTACGAAATTTTTTAGATCATTTATATATGTTAAGAAGGAAGGTTATGATGGAAGTTCATGCAAAAAATCATCTGAAAATTAGATTTTATGAAACTTTTCCAAATGCAAGTTTCGGTCAAAAATCATAGTATATTATACACTAGTTTAGGTCAAAAATTCAAATTTAATTGGGGACTATTTGAAATGATACGAAACTTTTTAGATCATTTATATATGTTAAGAGGGAAGGTTATGATGGAAGTCCATGTAGAAAATCATCTGAATATTAGATTTCATGAAAATTTTCGAAATGAAAGTTTCCGTCAAATACCGTAGTATATTATACACTAGTTTCGGTCAAAAAAATCAAATTAATGGGGGACAATTTGAAATTATACGAAACTTTTCAGATCATTTATATATGTTAAGAAGGAAGGTTATGATGGAAGTTCATTTAAAAAATAATCTGAAAATTAGAATTTATGAAACTTTTCGAAATGCAAGTTTCGGTCAAAAATCAGTATATTATACACTAGTTTCGGTCAAAAAAATCAAATTTAATTGGGGACTACTTGAAATGATACGAAACATTTAAGATCATTTATATATGTTAAGAGGGAAGGTTATTCTGGAAGTCCATGCAGAAAATCATCTGAAAGTTAGATTTTAAGAAACTTTTCGAAATGCAAGTTTCGGTCAAAAATCGTAGTATATTATACACTAGTTTCGGTCAAAAAAATCAAATTTAATTGGGGACTATTTGAAATGGTACGAAAATTTTCAGATCATTTATATATGTTAAGAAGGAAGGTTATGATGGAAGTTCATGCAAAAAATCATCTGAAAATTAGATTTTATGAAACTTTTCCAAATACAAGTTTCGGTCAAAAATCATAGTATATTATACACTAGTTTAGGTCAAAAATTCAAATTTAATTGGGGACTATTTGAAATGATACGAAACTTTTTAGATCATTTATATATGTTAAGAGGGAAGGTTATGATGGAAGTCCATGTAGAAAATCATCTGAATATTAGATTTCATTAAACTTTTCGAAATGCAATTTTCGGTCAAAAACCGTAGTATATTATACACTAGTTTCGGTCAAAAAAATCAAATTTAATCGGGGACTACCTGAAATTATACGAAACTTTACAGATCATTTATATATGTTAAGAGGGAAGGTTATGATGGAAGTTCATTCAAAAAATAATCTAAAAATTAGATTTTATGAAACGTTTCGAAATGCAAGTTTCGGTCAAAAATCAGTATATTATACACTAGTTTCGGTCAAAAAAATCAAATTTAATTGGGGACTACTTGAAATGATACGAAACATTTTAGATCATTTATATATGTTAAGAGGGAAGGTTATGCTGGAAGTCCATGCAGAAAATCATCTGAAAATTAGATTTTATGAAACTTTTTGAAATGCAAGTTTCAGTCAAAAATTGTAGTATATTATACACTAGTTTCGGTCAAAAAAATCAAATTTAATTGGGGACTATTTGAAATGATATGAAACTTTTCAGATCATTTATATATGTTAGGAGGGAAGGTTATGATGGAAGTCCATGCAGAAAATCATCTGAAAATTAGATTTTATGAAACTTTTCGAAATGCATGTTTCGGTAAAAAACCGTAGTATATTATACACTAGTTTCATTCAAAAAAATAAAATTTAATCGGGGACTATTTGAAATTATACGAAAATTTTCAGATCATTTATATATGTTAAGAGGAAAGGTTATGATGGAAGTTCATTCATAAAATCATCTGAAAATTAGATTTTATGAAATTTTTCTAAATGCAAGTTTCGGTCAAAAATCAGTATATTATACACTAGTTTCGGTCAAAAAAATCAAATTTAATTGGGGACTACTTGAAATGATACGAAACTTTTTAGATCATTTATATATGTTAAGAGGGAAGGTTATGCTGGAAGTCCATGCAGAAAATCATCTGAAAGTTAGATTTTAAGAAACTTTTCGAAATGCAAGTTTCGGTCAAAAATCGTAGTATATTATACACTAGTTTCGGTCAAAAAAATCAAATTTAATTGGGGACTATTTGAAATGGTACGAAAATTTTCAGATCATTTATATATGTTAAGAAGGAAGGTTATGATGGAAGTTCATGCAAAAAATCATCTGAAAATTAGATTTTATGAAACTTTTCCAAATGCAAGTTTCGGTCAAAAATCATAGTATATTATACACTAGTTTAGGTCAAAAATTCAAATTTAATTGGGGACTATTTGAAATGATACGAAACTTTTTAGATCATTTATATATGTTAAGAGGGAATGTTATGATGGAAGTCCATGTAGAAAATCATCTGAATATTAGATTTCATGAAAATTTTCGAAATGAAAGTTTCCGTCAAATACCGTAGTATATTATACACTAGTTTCGGTCAAAAAAATCAAATTTAATGGGGGACAATTTGAAATTATACGAAACTTTTCAGATCATTTATATATGTTAAGAAGGAAGGTTATGATGGAAGTTCATTTAAAAAATAATCTGAAAATTAGAATTTATGAAACTTTTCGAAATGCAAGTTTCGGTCAAAAATCAGTATATTATACACTAGTTTCGGTCAAAAAAATCAAATTTAATTGGGGACTACTTGAAATGATACGAAACATTTTAGATCATTTATATATGTTAAGAGGGAAGGTTATTCTGGAAGTCCATGCAGAAAATCATCTGAAAGTTAGATTTTAAGAAACTTTTCGAAATGCAAGTTTCGGTCAAAAATCGTAGTATATTATACACTAGTTTCGGTCAAAAAAATCAATTTTAATTGGGGACTATTTGAAATGGTACGAAAATTTTCAGATCATTTATATATGTTAAGAAGGAAGGTTATGATGGAAGTTCATGCAAAAAATCATCTGAAAATTAGATTTTATGAAACTTTTCCAAATACAAGTTTCGGTCAAAAATCATAGTATATTATACACTAGTTTAGGTCAAAAATTCAAATTTAATTGGGGACTATTTGAAATGATACGAAACTTTTTAGATCATTTATATATGTTAAGAGGGAAGGTTATGATGGAAGTCCATGTAGAAAATCATCTGAATATTAGATTTCATTAAACTTTTCGAAATGCAATTTTCGGTCAAAAACCGTAGTATATTATACACTAGTTTCGGTCAAAAAAATCAAATTTAATCGGGGACTACCTGAAATTATACGAAACTTTACAGATCATTTATATATGTTAAGAGGGAAGGTTATGATGGAAGTTCATTCAAAAAATAATCTAAAAATTAGATTTTATGAAACGTTTCGAAATGCAAGTTTCGGTCAAAAATCAGTATATTATACACTAGTTTCGGTCAAAAAAATCAAATTTAATTGGGGACTACTTGAAATGATACGAAACATTTTAGATCATTTATATATGTTAAGAGGGAAGGTTATGCTGGAAGTCCATGCAGAAAATCATCTGAAAATTAGATTTTATGAAACTTTTTGAAATGCAAGTTTCAGTCAAAAATTGTAGTATATTATACACTAGTTTCGGTCAAAAAAATCAAATTTAATTGGGGACTATTTGAAATGATATGAAACTTTTCAGATCATTTATATATGTTAGGAGGGAAGGTTATGATGGAAGTCCATGCAGAAAATCATCTGAAAATTAGATTTTATGAAACTTTTCGAAATGCATGTTTCGGTAAAAAACCGTAGTATATTATACACTAGTTTCATTCAAAAAAATAAAATTTAATCGGGGACTATTTGAAATTATACGAAAATTTTCAGATCATTTATATATGTTAAGAGGAAAGGTTATGATGGAAGTTCATTCATAAAATCATCTGAAAATTAGATTTTATGAAATTTTTCTAAATGCAAGTTTCGGTCAAAAATCAGTATATTATACACTAGTTTCGGTCAAAAAAATCAAATTTAATTGGGGACTACTTGAAATGATACGAAACTTTTTAGATCATTTATATATGTTAAGAGGGAAGGTTATGCTGGAAGTCCATGCAGAAAATCATCTGAAAGTTAGATTTTAAGAAACTTTTCGAAATGCAAGTTTCGGTCAAAAATCGTAGTATATTATACACTAGTTTCGGTCAAAAAAATCAAATTTAATTGGGGACTATTTGAAATGGTACGAAAATTTTCAGATCATTTATATATGTTAAGAAGGAAGGTTATGATGGAAGTTCATGCAAAAAATCATCTGAAAATTAGATTTTATGAAACTTTTCCAAATGCAAGTTTCGGTCAAAAATCATAGTATATTATACACTAGTTTAGGTCAAAAATTCAAATTTAATTGGGGACTATTTGAAATGATACGAAACTTTTTAGATCATTTATATATGTTAAGAGGGAATGTTATGATGGAAGTCCATGTAGAAAATCATCTGAATATTAGATTTCATGAAAATTTTCGAAATGAAAGTTTCCGTCAAATACCGTAGTATATTATACACTAGTTTCGGTCAAAAAAATCAAATTTAATGGGGGACAATTTGAAATTATACGAAACTTTTCAGATCATTTATATATGTTAAGAAGGAAGGTTATGATGGAAGTTCATTTAAAAAATAATCTGAAAATTAGAATTTATGAAACTTTTCGAAATGCAAGTTTCGGTCAAAAATCAGTATATTATACACTAGTTTCGGTCAAAAAAATCAAATTTAATTGGGGACTACTTGAAATGATACGAAACATTTTAGATCATTTATATATGTTAAGAGGGAAGGTTATTCTGGAAGTCCATGCAGAAAATCATCTGAAAGTTAGATTTTAAGAAACTTTTCGAAATGCAAGTTTCGGTCAAAAATCGTAGTATATTATACACTAGTTTCGGTCAAAAAAATCAATTTTAATTGGGGACTATTTGAAATGGTACGAAAATTTTCAGATCATTTATATATGTTAAGAAGGAAGGTTATGATGGAAGTTCATGCAAAAAATCATCTGAAAATTAGATTTTATGAAACTTTTCCAAATACAAGTTTCGGTCAAAAATCATAGTATATTATACACTAGTTTAGGTCAAAAATTCAAATTTAATTGGGGACTATTTGAAATGATACGAAACTTTTTAGATCATTTATATATGTTAAGAGGGAAGGTTATGATGGAAGTCCATGTAGAAAATCATCTGAATATTAGATTTCATTAAACTTTTCGAAATGCAATTTTCGGTCAAAAACCGTAGTATATTATACACTAGTTTCGGTCAAAAAAATCAAATTTAATCGGGGACTACCTGAAATTATACGAAACTTTACAGATCATTTATATATGTTAAGAGGGAAGGTTATGATGGAAGTTCATTCAAAAAATAATCTAAAAATTAGATTTTATGAAACGTTTCGAAATGCAAGTTTCGGTCAAAAATCAGTATATTATACACTAGTTTCGGTCAAAAAAATCAAATTTAATTGGGGACTACTTGAAATGATACGAAACATTTTAGATCATTTATATATGTTAAGAGGGAAGGTTATGCTGGAAGTCCATGCAGAAAATCATCTGAAAATTAGATTTTATGAAACTTTTTGAAATGCAAGTTTCAGTCAAAAATTGTAGTATATTATACACTAGTTTCGGTCAAAAAAATCAAATTTAATTGGGGACTATTTGAAATGATATGAAACTTTTCAGATCATTTATATATGTTAGGAGGGAAGGTTATGATGGAAGTCCATGCAGAAAATCATCTGAAAATTAGATTTTATGAAACTTTTCGAAATGCATGTTTCGGTCAAAAACCGTAGTATATTATACACTAGTTTCATTCTAAAAAATAAAATTTAATCGGGGACTATTTGAAATTATACGAAACTTTTCAGATCATTTATATATGTTAAGAGGAAAGGTTATGATGGAAGTTCATTCAAAAAATCATCTGAAAATTAGATTTTATGAAATTTTTCTAAATGCAAGTTTCGGTCAAAAATCAGTATATTATACACTAGTTTCGGTCAAAAAAATCAAATTTAATTGGGGACTACTTGAAATGATACGAAACTTTTTAGATCATTTATATATGTTAAGAGGGAAGGTTATGCTGGAAGTCCATGCAGAAAATCATCTGAAAGTTAGATTTTAAGAAACTTTTCGAAATGCAAGTTTCGGTCAAAAATCGTAGTATATTATACACTAGTTTCGGTCAAAAAAATCAAATTTAATTGGTGACTATTTGAAATGGTACGAAAATTTTCAGATCATTTATATATGTTAAGAAGGAAGGTTATGATGGAAGTTCATGCAAAAAATCATCTGAAAATTAGATTTTATGAAACTTTTCCAAATGCAAGTTTCGGTCAAAAATCATAGTATATTATACACTAGTTTAGGTCAAAAATTCAAATTTAATTGGGGACTATTTGAAATGATACGAAACTTTTTAGATCATTTATATATGTTAAGAGGGAAGGTTATGATGGAAGTCCATGTAGAAAATCATCTGAATATTAGATTTCATTAAACTTTTCGAAATGCAATTTTCAGTCAAAAACCGTAGTATATTATACACTAGTTTCGGTCAAAAAAATCAAATTTAATCGGGGAATACCTGAAATTATACGAAACTTTACAGATCATTTATATATGTTAAGAGGGAAGGTTATGATGGAAGTTCATTCAAAAAATAATCTAAAAATTAGATTTTATGAAACGTTTCGATATGCAAGTTTCAGTCAAAAATCAGTATATTATACACTAGTTTCGGTCAAAAAAATCATATTTAATTGGGGACTATTTGAAATGGTACGAAAATTTTCAGATCATTTATATATGTTAAGAAGGAAGGTTATGATGGAAGTTCATGCAGAAAATCATCTGAAAATTAGATTTTATGAAACTTTACCAAATGCAAGTTTCGGTCAAAAATCATAGTATATTATACACTAGTTTAGGTCAAAAATTCAAATTTAATTGGGGACTATTTGAAATGATACGAAACTTTTTAGATCATTTATATATGTTAAGAGGGAAGGTTATGATGGAAGTCCATGTATAAAATCATCTGAATATTAGATTTCATGAAAATTTTCGAAATGAAAGTTTCCGTCAAATACCGTAGTATATTATACACTAGTTTCGGTCAAAAAAATCAAATTTAATGGGGGACTATTTGAAATTATACGAAACTTTTCAGATCATTTATATATGTTAAGAGGGAAGGTTATGATGGAAGTTCATTTAAAAAATAATCGGAAAATAAGATTTTATGAAACTTTTCGAAATGCAAGTTTCAGTCAAAAATCAGTATATTATACACTAGTTTCGGTCAAAAAAATCAAATTTAATTGGGGACTACTTGAAATGATACGAAACATTTTAGATTATTTATATATGTTAAGAGGGAAGGTTATTCTGGAAGTCCATGCAGAAAATCATCTGAAAGTTAGATTTTAAGAAACTTTTCGA
Source organism: Lathyrus aphaca (assembly GCA_963966055.1). Taxonomy (NCBI): domain Eukaryota; kingdom Viridiplantae; phylum Streptophyta; class Magnoliopsida; order Fabales; family Fabaceae; genus Lathyrus; species Lathyrus aphaca. The sequence continues at coordinate 210,693,176 of OZ014522.1, forward strand.
AATGCAAGTTTCGGTCAAAAATCGTAGTATATTATACACTAGTTTCGGTCAAAAAAATCAAATTTGATTGGGGACTATTTGAAATGGTACGAAAATTTTCAGATCATTTATATATGTTAAGAAGGAAGGTTATGATGGAAGTTCATGCAAAAAATCATCTGAAAATTAGATTTTATGAAACTTTTCCAAATGCAAGTTTCGGTCAAAAATCATAGTATATTATACACTAGTTTAGGTCAAAAATTCAAATTTAATTGGGGACTATTTGAAATGATACGAAACTTTTTAGATCATTTATATATGTTAAGAGGGAAGGTTATGATGGAAGTCCATGTAGAAAATCATCTGAATATTAGATTTCATTAAACTTTTCGAAATGCAATTTTCGGTCAAAAACCGTAGTATATACACTAGTTTCGGTCAAAAAAATCAAATTTAATCGGGGAATACCTGAAATTATACGAAACTTTACAGATCATTTATATATGTTAAGAGGGAAGGTTATGATGGAAGTTCATTCAAAAAATAATCTAAAAATTAGATTTTATGAAACGTTTCGATATGCAAGTTTCAGTCAAAAATCAGTATATTATACACTAGTTTTGGTCAAAAAAATCATATTTAATTGGGGACTATTTGAAATGGTACGAAAATTTTCAGATCATTTATATATGTTAAGAAGGAAGGTTATGATGGAAGTTCATGCAGAAAATCATCTGAAAATTAGATTTTATGAAACTTTTCCAAATGCAAGTTTCGGTCAAAAATCATAGTATATTATACACTAGTTTAGGTCAAAAATTCAAATTTAATTGGGGACTATTTGAAATGATACGAAACTTTTTAGATCATTTATATATGTTAAGAGGGAAGGTTATGATGGAAGTCCATGTATAAAATCATCTGAATATTAGATTTCATGAAAATTTTCGAAATGAAAGTTACCGTCAAATACCGTAGTATATTATACACTAGTTTCGGTCAAAAAAATCAAATTTAATGGGGGACTATTTGAAATTATACGAAACTTTTCAGATCATTTATATATGTTAAGAGGGAAGGTTATGATGGAAGTTCATTTAAAAAATAATCGGAAAATTAGATTTTATGAAACTTTTCGAAATGCAAGTTTCAGTCAAAAATCAGTATATTATACACTAGTTTCGGTCAAAAAAATCAAATTTAATTGGGGACTACTTGAAATGATACGAAACATTTTAGATTATTTATATATGTTAAGAGGGAAGGTTATTCTGGAAGTCCATGCAGAAAATCATCTGAAAGTTAGATTTTAAGAAACTTTTCGAAATGCAAGTTTCGGTCAAAAATCGTAGTATATTATACACTAGTTTCGGTCAAAAAAATCAAATTTAATTGGGGACTATTTGAAATGGTACGAAAATTTTCAGATCATTTATATATGTTAAGAAGGAAGGTTATGATGGAAGTTCATGCAAAAAATCATCTGAAAATTAGATTTTATGAAACTTTTCCAAATGCAAGTTTCGGTCAAAAATCATAGTATATTATACACTAGTTTAGGTCAAAAATTCAAATTTAATTGGGGACTATTTGAAATGATACGAAACTTTTTAGATCATTTATATATGTTAAGAGGGAAGGTTATGATGGAAGTCCATGTAGAAAATCATCTGAATATTAGATTTCATTAAACTTTTCGAAATGCAATTTTCGGTCAAAAACCGTAGTATATTATACACTAGTTTCGGTCAAAAAAATCAAATTTAATCGGGGAATACCTGAAATTATACGAAACTTTACAGATCATTTATATATGTTAAGAGGGAAGGTTATGATGGAAGTTCATTCAAAAAATAATCTAAAAATTAGATTTTATGAAACGTTTCGATATGCAAGTTTCAGTCAAAAATCAGTATATTATACACTAGTTTCGGTCAAAAAAATCATATTTAATTAGGGACTATTTGAAATGGTACGAAAATTTTCAGATCATTTATATATGTTAAGAAGGAAGGTTATGATGGAAGTTCATGCAGAAAATCATCTGAAAATTAGATTTTATGAAACTTTTCCAAATGCAAGTTTCGGTCAAAAATCATAGTATATTATACACTAGTTTAGGTCAAAAATTCAAATTTAATTGGGGACTATTTGAAATGATACGAAACTTTTTAGATCATTTATATATGTTAAGAGGGAAGGTTATGATGGAAGTCCATGTATAAAATCATCTGAATATTAGATTTCATGAAAATTTTCGAAATGAAAGTTTCCGTCAAATACCGTAGTATATTATACACTAGTTTCGGTCAAAAAAATCAAATTTAATGGGGGACTATTTGAAATTATACGAAACTTTTCATATCATTTATATATGTTAAGAGGGAAGGTTAAGATGGAAGTTCATTTAAAAAATAATCGGAAAATTAGATTTTATGAAACTTTTCGAAATGCAAGTTTCAGTCAAAAATCAGTATATTATACACTAGTTTCGGTCAAAAAAATCAAATTTAATTGGGGACTACATGAAATGATACGAAACATTTTAGATTATTTATATTTGTTAAGAGGGAAGGTTATTCTGGAAGTCCATGCAGAAAATCATCTGAAAGTTAGATTTTAAGAAACTTTTCGAAATGCAAGTTTCGGTCAAAAATCGTAGTATATTATACACTAGTTTCGGTCAAAAAAATCAAATTTAATTGGGGACTATTTGAAATGGTACGAAAATTTTCAGATCATTTATATATGTTAAGAAGGAAGGTTATGATGGAAGTTCATGCAAAAAATCATCTGAAAATTAGATTTTATGAAACTTTTCCAAATGCAAGTTTCGGTCAAAAATCATAGTATATTATACACTAGTTTGGGTCAAAAATTCAAATTTAATTGGGGACTATTTGAAATGATACGAAACTTTTTAGATCATTTATATATGTTAAGAGGGAAGGTTATGATGGAAGTCCATGTAGAAAATCATCTGAATATTAGATTTCATTAAACTTTTCGAAATGCAATTTTCGGTCAAAAACCGTAGTATATTATACACTAGTTTCGGTCAAAAAAATCAAATTTAATCGGGGAATACCTGAAATTATACGAATCTTTACAGATCATTTATATATGTTAAGAGGGAAGGTTATGATGGAAGTTCATTCAAAAAATAATCTAAAAATTAGATTTTATGAAACGTTTCGATATGCAAGTTTCAGTCAAAAATCAGTATATTATACACTAGTTTCGGTCAAAAAAATCATATTTAATTGGTGACTATTTGAAATGGTACGAAAATTTTCAGATCATTTATATATGTTAAGAAGGAAGGTTATGATGGAAGTTCATGCAGAAAATCATCTGAAAATTAGATTTTATGAAACTTTTCCAAATGCAAGTTTCGGTCAAAAATCATAGTATATTATACACTAGTTTAGGTCAAAAATTCAAATTTAATTGGGGACTTTTTGAAATGATACGAAACTTTTTAGATCATTTATATATGTTAAGAGGGAAGGTTATGATGGAAGTCCATGTATAAAATCATCTGAATATTAGATTTCATGAAAATTTTCGAAATGAAAGTTTCCGTCAAATACCGTAGTATATACACTAGTTTCGGTCAAAAAAATCAAATTTAATGGGGGACTATTTGAAATTATACGAAACTTTTCAGATCATTTATATATGTTAAGAGGGAAGGTTAAGATGGAAGTTCATTTAAAAAATAATCGGAAAATTAGATTTTATGAAACTTTTCGAAATGCAAGTTTCAGTCAAAAATCAGTATATTATACACTAGTTTCGGTCAAAAAAATCAAATTTAATTGGGGACTACTTGAAATGATACGAAACATTTTAGATTATTTATATTTGTTAAGAGGGAAGGTTATTCTGGAAGTCCATGCAGAAAATCATCTGAAAGTTAGATTTTAAGAAACTTTTCGAAATGCAAGTTTCGGTCAAAAATCGTAGTATATTATACACTAGTTTCGGTCAAAAAAATCAAATTTAATTGGGGACTATTTGAAATGGTACGAAAATTTTCAGATCATTTATATATGTTAAGAAGGAAGGTTATGATGGAAGTTCATGCAAAAAATCATCTGAAAATTAGATTTTATGAAACTTTTCCAAATGCAAGTTTCGGTCAAAAATCATAGTATATTATACACTAGTTTAGGTCAAAAATTCAAATTTAATTGGGGACTATTTGAAATGATACGAAACTTTTTAGATCATTTATATATGTTAAGAGGGAAGGTTATGATGGAAGTCCATGTAGAAAATCATCTGAATATTAGATTTCATTAAACTTTTCGAAATGCAATTTTCGGTCAAAAACCGTAGTATATTATACACTAGTTTCGGTCAAAAAAATAAAATTTAATCGGGGATTACCTGAAATTATACGAAACTTTACAGATCATTTATATATGTTAAGAGGGAAGGTTATGATGTAAGTTCATTCAAAAAATAATCTAAAAATTAGATTTTATGAAACGTTTCGAAATGCAAGTTTCAGTCAAAAATCAGTATATTATACACTAGTTTCGGTCAAAAAAATCAAATTTAATTGGGGACTATTTGAAATGGTACGAAAATTTTCAGATCATTTATATATGTTAAGAAGGAAGGTTATGATGGAAGTTCATGCAGAAAATCATCTGAAAATTAGATTTTATGAAACTTTTCCAAATGCAAGTTTCGGTCAAAAATCATAGTATATTATACACTAGTTTAGGTCAAAAATTAAAATTTAATTGGGGACTATTTGAAATGATACGAAACTTTTTAGATCATTTATATATGTTAAGAGGGAAGGTTATGATGTAAGTCCATGTAGAAAATCATCTGAATATTAGATTTCATTAAACTTTTCGAAATGCAATTTTCGGTCAAAAACCGTAGTATATTATACACTAGTTTCGGTCAAAAATATCAAATTTAATCGGGGACTACTTGAAATTATACGATACTTTACAGATCATTTATATATGTTAAGAGGGAAGGTTATGATGGAAGTTCATTCAAAAAATAATCTAAAAATTAGATTTTATGAAACGTTTCGAAATGCATGTTTCGGTCAAAAATCAGTATATTATACACTAGTTTCGGTCAAAAAAATCAAATTTAATTGGGGACTATTTGAAATGATATGAAACTTTTCAGATCATTTATATATGTTAGGAGGGAAGGTTATGATGGAAGTCCATGCAGAAAATCATCTGAAAATTAAATTTTATGAAACTTTTCGAAATGCTAGTTTCGGTCAAAAATCAGTATATTATACACTTGTTTAGATCAAAAAAATCAAATTTAATTGGGGACTACTTGAAATGATACGAAACATTTTAGATTATTTATATATATTAAGAGGGAAGGTTATGCAGGAAGTCCACGAAGAAAATCATCTGAAAATTAGATTTTATGAAACTTTTCGAAATGCAAGTTTCGGTCAAAAACTGTACTATAGTATACACTAGTTTCAGTCAAAAAAATAAATTTAATCGGGGACTATTTGAAATTATACGAAACTTTTCAGATCATTTATATATGTTAAGAGGAAAGGTTATGATGGAAGTTCATTCAAAAAATCATCTGAAAATTAGATTTTATGAAAATTTTCTAAATGCAAGTTTCAGTCAAAAATCAGTATATTATACACTAGTTTCGGTCAAAAAAATCAAATTTAATTGGGGACTATTTGAAACGATATGAAACTTTTCAGATCAATTATATATGTTAGGAGGGAAGGTTATGATGGAAGTCCATGCAGAAAATCATCTGAAAATTAGATTTTATGAAACTTTTTGAAATACATGTTTCGGTCAAAAATCGTAGTATATTATACACTAGTTTCGGTCAAAAATATCAAATTTAATTTGGGACTATTTGAAATGGTACGAAAATTTTCAGATCATTTATATATGTTAAGAAGGAAGGTTATGATGGAAGTTCATGCAAAAAATCATCTGAAAATTAGATTTTATGAAACTTTTCCAAATGCAAGTTTCGGTCAAAAATCATAGTATATTATACACTAGTTTAGGTCAAAAATTCAAATTTAATTGGGGACTATTTGAAATGATACGAAACTTTTCAGATCATTTATATATGTTAAGAGGGAAGGTTATGATGGAAGTCCATGTAGAAAATCATCTGAATATTAGATTTCATGAAAATTTTCGGAATGAAAGTTTCGGACAAAAACCGTAGTATATTATACACTAGTTTCGGTCAAAAAAATCAAATTTAATGGGGGACTATTTGAAATTATACGAAACTTTTCAGATCATTTATATATGTTAAGAGGGAAGGTTATGATGGAACTTCATTTAAAAAATAATCTGAAAATTATATTTTATGAAACTTTTTGAAATGCAAGTTTCGGTCCAAAATCAGTATATTATACACTAGTTTCGGTCAAAAAAATCAAATTTAATTGGGGACTACTTGAAATGATACGAAACATTTTAGATCATTTATATATGTTAAGAGGGAAGGTTATTCTGGAAGTCCATGCAGAAAATCATCTGAAAATTAGATTTTATGAAACTTTTTGAAATGCAAGTTTCGGTCAAAAATTGTAGTATATTATACACTAATTTCGGTCAAAAAAATCAAATTTATTTGGGGACTATTTGAAATGATATGAAACTTTTCAGATCATTTATATATGTTAGGAGGGAAGGTTATGATGGAATCACATGCAGAAAATCATCTGTAAATTAGATTTTATGAAACTTTTCGAAATGCAAGTTTCGCTCAAAAACCGTAGTATATTATACACTAGTTTCATTCAAAAAAATAAAATTTAATCGGGGACTATTTGAAATTATACGAAACTTTTCAGATCATTTATATATGTTAAGAGGAAAGGTTATGATGGAAGTTCATTCAAAAAATCATCTGAAAATTAGATTTTATGAAATTTTTCTAAATGCAAGTTTAGGTCAAAAATCAGTATATTATACACTAGTTTCGGTCAAAAAAATCAAATTTAATTGGAGACTACTTGAAATGATACGAAACTTTTTAGATCATTTATATATGTTAAGAGAGAAGGTTATGCTGGAAGTCCATGCAGAAAATCATCTGAAAGTTAGATTTTAAGAAACTTTTCGAAATGCAAGTTTCGGTCAAAAATTGTAGTATATTATACACTAATTTCGGTCAAAAAAATCAAATTTATTTGGGGACTATTTGAAATGATATGAAACTTTTCAGATCATTTATATATGTTAGGAGGGAAGGTTATGATGGAAGTCCATGTAGAAAATCATCTGAATATTAGATTTCATGAAAATTTTCGGAATGAAAGTTTCGGACAAAAACCGTAGTATATTATACACTAGTTTCGGTCAAAAAAATCAAATTTAATGGGGGACTATTTGAAATTATACGAAACTTTTCAGATCATTTATATATGTTAAGAGGGAAGGTTATGATGGAACTTCATTTAAAAAATAATCTGAAAATTATATTTTATGAAACTTTTTGAAATGCAAGTTTCGGTCCAAAATCAGTATATTATACACTAGTTTCGGTCAAAAAAATCAAATTTAATTGGGGACTACTTGAAATGATACGAAACATTTTAGATCATTTATATATGTTAAGAGGGAAGGTTATTCTGGAAGTCCATGCAGAAAATCATCTGAAAATTAGATTTTATGAAACTTTTTGAAATGCAAGTTTCGGTCAAAAATTGTAGTATATTATACACTAATTTCGGTCAAAAAAATCAAATTTATTTGGGGACTATTTGAAATGATATGAAACTTTTCAGATCATTTATATATGTTAGGAGGGAAGGTTATGATGGAATCACATGCAGAAAATCATCTGTAAATTAGATTTTATGAAACTTTTCGAAATGCAAGTTTCGCTCAAAAACCGTAGTATATTATACACTAGTTTCATTCAAAAAAATAAAATTTAATCGGGGACTATTTGAAATTATACGAAACTTTTCAGATCATTTATATATGTTAAGAGGAAAGGTTATGATGGAAGTTCATTCAAAAAATCATCTGAAAATTAGATTTTATGAAATTTTTCTAAATGCAAGTTTAGGTCAAAAATCAGTATATTATACACTAGTTTCGGTCAAAAAAATCAAATTTAATTGGAGACTACTTGAAATGATACGAAACTTTTTAGATCATTTATATATGTTAAGAGAGAAGGTTATGCTGGAAGTCCATGCAGAAAATCATCTGAAAGTTAGATTTTAAGAAACTTTTCGAAATGCAAGTTTCGGTCAAAAATCGTAGTATATTATACACTAGTTTCGGTCAAAAAAATCAAATTTAATTGGGGACTATTTGAAATGGTACGGAAATTTTCAGATCATTTATATATGTTAAGAAGGAAGGTTATGATGGAAGTTCATGCAAAAAATCATTTGAAAAATAGATTTTATGAAACTTTTCCAAATGAAAGTTTCGGTCAAAAATCCTAGTATATTATACACTAGTTTAGGTCAAAAATTCAAATTTAATTGGGGACTATTTGAAATGATACGAAACTTTTTAGATCATTTATATATGTTAAGAGGGAAGGTTATGATGGAAGTCCATGTAGAAAATCATCTGAATATTAGATTTCATGAAAATTTTCGGAATGAAAGTTTCGGACAAAAACCGTAGTATATTATACACTAGTTTCGGTCAAAAAAATCAAATTTAATGGGGGACTATTTGAAATTATACGAAACTTTTCAGATCATTTATATATGTTAAGAGGGAAGGTTATGATGGAAGTTCATTTAAAAAATAATCTGAAAATTAGATTTTATGAAACTTTTCGAAATGCAAGTTTCGGTCAAAAATCAGTATATTATACACTAGTTTCGGTCAAAAAAATCAAATTTAATTGGGGACTACTTGAAATGATACGAAACATTTTAGAACATTTATATATGTTAAGAGGGAAGGTTATTCTGGAAGTCCATGCAGAAAATCATCTGAAAATTAGATTTTATGAAACTTTTTGAAATGCAAGTTTCGGTCAAAAATTGTAGTATATTATACACTAATTTCGGTCAAAAAAATCAAATTTATTTGGGGACTATTTGAAATGATATGAAACTTTTCAGATCATTTATATATGTTAGGAGGGAAGGTTATGATGGAATCACATGCAGAAAATCATCTGTAAATTAGATTTTATGAAACTTTTCGAAATGCAAGTTTCGCTCAAAAACCGTAGTATATTATACACTAGTTTCATTCAAAAAAATAAAATTTAATCGGGGACTATTTGAAATTATACGAAACTTTTCAGATCATTTATATATGTTAAGAGGAAAGGTTATGATGGAAGTTCATTCAAAAAATCATCTGAAAATTAGATTTTATGAAATTTTTCTAAATGCAAGTTTAGGTCAAAAATCAGTATATTATACACTAGTTTCGGTCAAAAAAATCAAATTTAATTGGAGACTACTTGAAATGATACGAAACTTTTTAGATCATTTATATATGTTAAGAGAGAAGGTTATGCTGGAAGTCCATGCAGAAAATCATCTGAAAGTTAGATTTTAAGAAACTTTTCGAAATGCAAGTTTCGGTCAAAAATCGTAGTATATTATACACTAGTTTCGGTCAAAAAAATCAAATTTAATTGGGGACTATTTGAAATGGTACGAAAATTTTCAGATCATTTATATATGTTAAGAAGGAAGGTTATGATGGAAGTTCATGCAAAAAATCATCTGAAAAATAGATTTTATGAAACTTTTCCAAATGAAAGTTTCGGTCAAAAATCCTAGTATATTATACACTAGTTTAGGTCAAAAATTCAAATTTAATTGGGGACTATTTGAAATGATACGAAACTTTTTAGATCATTTATATATGTTAAGAGGGAAGGTTATGATGGAAGTCCATGTAGAAAATCATCTGAATATTAGATTTCATGAAAATTTTCGGAATGAAAGTTTCGGACAAAAACCGTAGTATATTATACACTAGTTTCGGTCAAAAAAATCAAATTTAATGGGGGACTATTTGAAATTATACGAAACTTTTCAGATCATTTATATATGTTAAGAGGGAAGGTTATGATGGAAGTTCATTTAAAAAATAATCTGAAAATTAGATTTTATGAAACTTTTTGAAATGCAAGTTTCGGTCAAAAATCAGTATATTATACACTAGTTTCGGTCAAAATAATCAAATTTAATTGGGGACTACTTGAAATGATACGAAACATTTTAGATCATTTATATATGTTAAGAGGGAAGGTTATTCTGGAAGTCCATGCAGAAAATCATCTGAAAATTAGATTTTATGAAACTTTTGAAATGCAAGTTTCGGTCAAAAATTGTAGTATATTATACACTAATTTCGGTCAAAAAAATCAAATTTATTTGGGGACTATTTGAAATGATATGAAACTTTTCAGATCATTTATATATGTTAGGAGGGAAGGTTATGATGGAAGTCCATGCAGAAAATCATCTGTAAATTAGATTTTATGAAACTTTTCGAAATGCAAGTTTCGGTCAAAAACCGTAGTATATTATACACTAGTTTCATTCAATAAATAAAATTTAATCGGCGACTATTTGAAATTATACGAAACTTTTCAGATCATTTATATATGTTAAGAGGAAAGGTTATGATGGAAGTTCATTCAAAAAATCATTTGAAAATTAGATTTTATGAAATTTTTCTAAATGCAAGTTTCGGTCAAAAATCAGTATATTATACACTAGTTTCGGTCAAAAAAATCAAATTTAATTAGAGACTACTTGAAATGATACGAAACTTTTTAGATCATTTATATATGTTAAGAGGGAATGTTATGCTGGAAGTCCATGCAGAAAATCATCTGAAAGTTAGATTTTAAGAAACTTTTCGAAATGCAAGTTTCGGTCAAAAATCGTAGTATATTATACACTAGTTTCGGTCAAAAAAATCAAATTTAATTGGGGACTATTTGAAATGGTACGAAAATTTTCAGATCATTTATATATGTTAAGAAGGAAGGTTATGATGGAAGTTCATGCAAAAAATCATCTGAAAATTAGATTTTATGAAACTTTTCCAAATGCAAGTTTCGGTCAAAAATCATAGTATATTATACACTAGTCTAGGTCAAAAATTCAAATTTAATTGGGGACTATTTGAAATGATACGGAACTTTTTAGATCATTTATATATGTTAAGAGGGAAGGTTATGATGGAAGTCCATGTAGAAAATCATCTGAATATTAGATTTCATGAAAATTTTCGAAATGAAAGTTTCGGTCAAAAACCGTAGTATATTATACACTAGTTTCGGTCAAAAAAATCAAATTTAATGGGGGACTATTTGAAATTATACGAAACTTTTCAGATCATTTATATATGTTAAGAGAGAAGGTTATGATGGAAGTTCATTTAAAAAATAATCTGAAAATTAGATTTTATGAAACTTTTCGAAATGCAAGTTTCGGTCAAAAATCAGTATATTATACACTAGTTTCGGTCAAAAAAATCAAATTTAATTGGGGACTACTTGAAATGATACGAAACATTTTAGATCATTTATATATGTTAAGAGGGAAGGTTATTCTGGAATTCCATGCAGAAAAGCATCTGAAAATTAGATTTTATGAAACTTTTTGAAATGCAAGTTTCGGTCAAAAATTGTAGTATATTATACACTAATTTCGGTCAAAAAAATCAAATTTATTTGGGGACTATTTGAAATGATATGAAACTTTTCAGATCATTTATATATGTTAGGAGGGAAGGTTATGATGGAAGTCCATGCAGAAAATCATCTGTAAATTAGATTTTATGAAACTTTTCGAAATGCAAGTTTCGGTCAAAAACCGTAGTATATTATACACTAGTTTCATTCAAAAAAATAAAATTTAATCGGGGACTATTTGAAATTATACGAAACTTTTCAGATCATTTATATATGTTAAGAGGAAAGGTTATGATGGAAGTTCATTCAAAAAATCATCTGAAAATTAGATTTTATGAAATTTTTCTAAATGCAAGTTTCGGTCAAAAATCAGTATATTATACACTAGTTTCGGTCAAAAAAATCAAATTTAATTAGAGACTACTTGAAATGATACGAAACTTTTTAGATCATTTATATATGTTAAGAGGGAAGGTTATGCTGGAAGTCCATGCAGAAAATCATCTGAAAGTTAGATTTTAAGAATCTTTTCGAAATGCAAGTTTCGGTCAAAAATCGTAGTATATTATACACTAGTTTCGGTCAAAAAAATCAAATTTAATTGGGGACTATTTGAAATGGTACGAAAATTTTCAGATCATTTATATATGTTAAGAAGGAAGGTTATGATGGAAGTTCATGCAAAAAATCATCTGAAAATTAGATTTTATGAAACTTTTCCAAATGCAAGTTTCGGTCAAAAATCATAGTATATTATACACTAGTCTAGGTCAAAAATTCAAATTTAATTGGGGACTATTTGAAATGATACGGAACTTTTTAGATCATTTATATATGTTAAGAGGGAAGGTTATGATGGAAGTCCATGTAGAAAATCATCTGAATATTAGATTTCATGAAAATTTTCGAAATGAAAGTTTCGGTCAAAAACCGTAGTATATTATACACTAGTTTCGGTCAAAAAAATCAAATTTAATGGGGGACTATTTGAAATTATACGAAACTTTTCAGATCATTTATATATGTTAAGAGAGAAGGTTATGATGGAAGTTCATTTAAAAAATAATCTGAAAATTAGATTTTATGAAACTTTTCGAAATGCAAGTTTCGGTCAAAAATCAGTATATTATACACTAGTTTCGGTCAAAAAAATCAAATTTAATTGGGGACTACTTGAAATGATACGAAACATTTTAGATCATTTATATATGTTAAGAGGGAAGGTTATTCTGGAATTCCATGCAGAAAAGCATCTGAAAATTAGATTTTATGAAACTTTTTGAAATGCAAGTTTCGGTCAAAAATTGTAGTATATTATACACTAATTTCGGTCAAAAAAATCAAATTTATTTGGGGACTATTTGAAATGATATGAAACTTTTCAGATCATTTATATATGTTAGGAGGGAAGGTTATGATGGAAGTCCATGCAGAAAATCATCTGTAAATTAGATTTTATGAAACTTTTCGAAATGCAAGTTTCGGTCAAAAACCGTAGTATATTATACACTAGTTTCATTCAAAAAAATAAAATTTAATCGGGGACTATTTGAAATTATACGAAACTTTTCAGATCATTTATATATGTTAAGAGGAAAGGTTATGATGGAAGTTCATTCAAAAAATCATCTGAAAATTAGATTTTATGAAATTTTTCTAAATGCAAGTTTCGGTCAAAAATCAGTATATTATACACTAGTTTCGGTCAAAAAAATCAAATTTAATTAGAGACTACTTGAAATGATACGAAACTTTTTAGATCATTTATATATGTTAAGAGGGAAGGTTATGCTGGAAGTCCATGCAGAAAATCATCTGAAAGTTAGATTTTAAGAATCTTTTCGAAATGCAAGTTTCGGTCAAAAATCGTAGTATATTATACACTAGTTTCGGTCAAAAAAATCAAATTTAATTGGGGACTATTTGAAATGGTACGAAAATTTTCAGATCATTTATATATGTTAAGAAGGAAGGTTATGATGGAAGTTCATGCAAAAAATCATCTGAAAATTAGATTTTATGAAACTTTTCCAAATGCAAGTTTCGGTCAAAAATCATAGTATATTATACACTAGTCTAGGTCAAAAATTCAAATTTAATTGGGGACTATTTGAAATGATACGGAACTTTTTAGATCATTTATATATGTTAAGAGGGAAGGTTATGATGGAAGTCCATGTAGAAAATCATCTGAATATTAGATTTCATGAAAATTTTCGAAATGAAAGTTTCGGTCAAAAACCGTAGTATATTATACACTAGTTTCGGTCAAAAAAATCAAATTTAATGGGGGACTATTTGAAATTATACGAAACTTTTAAGATCATTTATATATGTTAAGAGAGAAGCTTATGATGGAAGTTCATTTAAAAAATAATCTGAAAATTAGATGTTATGAAACTTTTCGAAATGCAAGTTTCGGTCAAAAATCAGTATATTATACACTAGTTTCGGTCAAAAAAATCAAATTTAATTGGGGACTACTTGAAATGATACGAAACATTTTAGATCATTTATATATGTTAAGAGGGAAGGTTATTCTGGAAGTCCATGCAGAAAATCATCTGAAAATTAGATTTTATGAAACTTTTTGAAATGCAAGTTTCGGTCAAAAATTGTAGTATATTATACACTAATTTCGGTCAAAAAAATCAAATTTAATTGGGGACTATTTGAAATGGTACGGAAATTTTCAAATCATTTATATATGTTAAGAAGGAAGTTTATGATGGAAGTTCATGCAAAAAATCATCTGAAAATTAGATTTTATGAAACTTTTCCAAATGCAAGTTTCGGTCAAAAATCGTAGTATATTATACACTAGTTTCGGTCAAAAAAATCAAATTTAATTGGGTACTATTTGAAATGGTACGGAAATTTTCAGATCATTTATATATGTTAAGAAGGAAGGTTATGATGGAAGTTCATGCAAAAAATCATCTGAAAATTAGATTTTATGAAACTTTTCCAAATGCAAGTTTCGGTCAAAAATCATAGTATATTATACACTAGTTTAGGTAAAAAATTCAAATTTAATTGGGGACTATTTGAAATGATACGGAACTTTTTAGATCATTTATATATGTTAAGAGGGAAGGTTATGATGGAAGTCCATGTAGAAAATCATCTGAATATTAGATTTCATTAAACTTTTCAAAATGCAATTTTCGGTCAAAAACCGTAGTATATTATACACTAGTTTCGGTCAAAAAAATCAAATTTAATCGGGGAATACCTGAAATTATACGAAACTTTACAGATCATTTATATATGTTAAGAGGGAAGGTTATGTTGGAAGTTCATTCAAAAAATAATCTAAAAATTAGATTTTATGAAACTTTTCGAAATGCAAGTTTCGGTCAAAAATCAGTATATTATACACTAGTTTCGGTCAAAAAAATCATATTTAATTGGGGACTATTTGAAATGGTTCGAAAATTTTCAGATCATTTATATATGTTAAGAAGGAAGGTTATTCTGGAAGTCCATGCAGAAAATCATCTGAAAATTAGATTTTATGAAACTTTTTGAAATGCAAGTTTCGGTCAAAAATTGTAGTATATTATACACTAATTTCGGTCAAAAAAATCAAATTTATTTGGGGACTATTTGAAATGATATGAAACTTTTCAGATCATTTATATATGTTAGGAGGGAAGGTTATGATGGAAGTCCATGCAGAAAATCATCTGTAAATTAGATTTTATGAAACTTTTCGAAATGCAAGTTTCGGTCAAAAACCGTAGTATATTATACACTAGTTTCATTCAAAAAAATAAAATTTAATCGGGGACTATTTGAAATTATACGAAACTTTTCAGATCATTTATATATGTTAAGAGGAAAGGTTATGATGGAAGTTCATTCAAAAAATCATCTGAAAATTAGATTTTATGAAATTTTTCTAAATTCAAGTTTCGGTCAAAAATCAGTATATTATACACTAGTTTCGGTCAAAAAAATCAAATTTAATTGGAGACTACTTGAAATGATACGAAACTTTTTAGATCATTTATATATGTTAAGAGGGAAGGTTATGCTGGAAGTCCATGCAGAAAATCATCTGAAAGTTAGATTTTAAGAATCTTTTCGAAATGCAAGTTTCGGTCAAAAATCGTAGTATATTATACACTAGTTTCGGTCAAAAAAATCAAATTTAATTGGGGACTATTTGAAATGGTACGGAAATTTTCAGATCATTTATATATGTTAAGAAGGAAGGTTATGATGGAAGTTCATTTAAAAAATCATCTGAAAATTAGATTTTATGAAACTTTTCCAAATGCAAGTTTCGGTCAAAAATCATAGTATATTATACACTAGTTTAGGTCAAAAATTCAAATTTAATTGGGGACTATTTGAAATGATACGGAACTTTTTAGATCATTTATATATGTTAAGAGGGAAGGTTATGATGGAAGTCCATGTAGAAAATCATCTGAATATTAGATTTCATGAAAATTTTCGAAATGAAAGTTTCGGTCAAAAACCGTAGTATATTATACACTTGTTTCGGTCAAAAAAATCAAATTTAATGGGGGACTATTTGAAATTATACGAAACTTTTCAGATCATTTATATATGTTAAGAGAGAAGGTTATGATGGAAGTTCATTTAAAAAATAATCTGAAAATTAGATTTTATGAAACTTTTCGAAATGCAAGTTTCGGTCAAAAATCAGTATATTATACACTAGTTTCGGTCAAAAAAATCAAATTTAATTGGGGACTACTTGAAATGATACGAAACATTTTAGATCATTTATATATGTTAAGAGGGAAGGTTATTCTGGATGTCCATGCAGAAAATCATCTGAAAATTAGATTTTATGAAACTTTTTGAAATGCAAGTTTCGGTCAAAAATTGTAGTATATTATACACTAATTTCGGTCAAAAAAATCAAATTTATTTGGGGACTATTTGAAATGATATGAAACTTTTCAGATCATTTATATATGTTAGGAGGGAAGGTTATGATGGAAGTCCATGCAGAAAATCATCTGTAAATTAGATTTTATGAAACTTTTCGAAATGCAAGTTTCGGTCAAAAATCGTAGTATATTATACACTAGTTTCATTCAAAAAAATAAAATTTAATCGGGGACTATTTGAAATTATACGAAACTTTTCAGATCATTTATATATGTTAAGAGGAAAGGTTATGATGGAAGTTCATTCAAAAAATCATCTGAAAATTAGATTTTATGAAATTTTTCTAAATGCAAGTTTCGGTCAAAAATCAGTATATTATACACTAGTTTCGGTCAAAAAAATCAAATTTAATGTAATACTACTTGAAATGATACGAAACTTTTTAGATCATTTATATATGTTAAGAGGGACGGTTATGCTGGAAGTCCATGCAGAAAATCATCTGAAAGTTATATTTTAAGAATCTTTTCGAAATGCAAGTTTCGGTCAAAAATCGTAGTATATTATACACTAGTTTCGGTCAAAAAAATCAAATTTAATTGGGGACTATTTGAAATGGTACGAAAATTTTCAGATCATTTATATATGTTAAGAAGGAAGGTTATGATGGAAGTTCATGCAAAAAATCTTCTGAAAATTAGATTTTATGAAACTTTTCTAAATGCAAGTTTCGGTCAAAAATCATAGTATATTATACACTAGTTTAGGTCAAAAATTCAAATTTAATTGGGGACTATTTGAAATGATACGGAACTTTTTAGATCATTTATATATGTTAAGAGGGAAGGTTATGATGGAAGTCCATGTAGAAAATCATCTGAATATTAGATTTCATGAAAATTTTCGAAATGAAAGTTTCGGTCAAAAACCGTAGTATATTATACACTTGTTTCGGTCAAAAAAATCAAATTTAATGGGGGACTATTTGAAATTATACGAAACTTTTCAGATCATTTATATATGTTAAGAGAGAAGGTTATGATGGAAGTTCATTTAAAAAATAATCTGAAAATTAGATTTTATGAAACTTTTCGAAATGCAAGTTTCGGTCAAAAATCAGTATATTATACACTAGTTTCGGTCAAAAAAATCAAATTTAATTGGGGACTACTTGAAATGATACGAAACATTTTAGATCATTTATATATGTTAAGAGGGAAGGTTATTCTGGATGTCCATGCAGAAAATCATCTGAAAATTAGATTTTATGAAACTTTTTGAAATGCAAGTTTCGGTCAAAAATTGTAGTATATTATACACTAATTTCGGTCAAAAAAATCAAATTTATTTGGGGACTATTTGAAATGATATGAAACTTTTCAGATCATTTATATATGTTAGGAGGGAAGGTTATGATGGAAGTCCATGCAGAAAATCATCTGTAAATTAGATTTTATGAAACTTTTCGAAATGCAAGTTTCGGTCAAAAATCGTAGTATATTATACACTAGTTTCATTCAAAAAAATAAAATTTAATCGGGGACTATTTGAAATTATACGAAACTTTTCAGATCATTTATATATGTTAAGAGGAAAGGTTATGATGGAAGTTCATTCAAAAAATCATCTGAAAATTAGATTTTATGAAATTTTTCTAAATGCAAGTTTCGGTCAAAAATCAGTATATTATACACTAGTTTCGGTCAAAAAAATCAAATTTAATGTAATACTACTTGAAATGATACGAAACTTTTTAGATCATTTATATATGTTAAGAGGGACGGTTATGCTGGAAGTCCATGCAGAAAATCATCTGAAAGTTATATTTTAAGAATCTTTTCGAAATGCAAGTTTCGGTCAAAAATCGTAGTATATTATACACTAGTTTCGGTCAAAAAAATCAAATTTAATTGGGGACTATTTGAAATGGTACGAAAATTTTCAGATCATTTATATATGTTAAGAAGGAAGGTTATGATGGAAGTTCATGCAAAAAATCTTCTGAAAATTAGATTTTATGAAACTTTTCTAAATGCAAGTTTCGGTCAAAAATCATAGTATATTATACACTAGTTTAGGTCAAAAATTCAAATTTAATTGGGGACTATTTGAAATGATACGGAACTTTTTAGATCATTTATATATGTTAAGAGGGAAGGTTATGATGGAAGTCCATGTAGAAAATCATCTGAATATTAGATTTCATGAAAATTTTCGAAATGAAAGTTTCGGTCAAAAACCGTAGTATATTATACACTTGTTTCGGTCAAAAAAATCAAATTTAATGGGGGACTATTTGAAATTATACGAAACTTTTCAGATCATTTATATATGTTAAGAGAGAAGGTTATGATGGAAGTTCATTTAAAAAATAATCTGAAAATTAGATTTTATGAAACTTTTCGAAATGCAAGTTTCGGTCAAAAATCAGTATATTATACACTAGTTTCGGTCAAAAAAATCAAATTTAATTGGGGACTACTTGAAATGATACGAAACATTTTAGATCATTTATATATGTTAAGAGGGAAGGTTATTCTGGATGTCCATGCAGAAAATCATCTGAAAATTAGATTTTATGAAACTTTTTGAAATGCAAGTTTCGGTCAAAAATTGTAGTATATTATACACTAATTTCGGTCAAAAAAATCAAATTTATTTGGGGACTATTTGAAATGATATGAAACTTTTCAGATCATTTATATATGTTAGGAGGGAAGGTTATGATGGAAGTCCATGCAGAAAATCATCTGTAAATTAGATTTTATGAAACTTTTCGAAATGCAAGTTTCGGTCAAAAATCGTAGTATATTATACACTAGTTTCATTCAAAAAAATAAAATTTAATCGGGGACTATTTGAAATTATACGAAACTTTTCAGATCATTTATATATGTTAAGAGGAAAGGTTATGATGGAAGTTCATTCAAAAAATCATCTGAAAATTAGATTTTATGAAATTTTTCTAAATGCAAGTTTCGGTCAAAAATCAGTATATTATACACTAGTTTCGGTCAAAAAAATCAAATTTAATGTAATACTACTTGAAATGATACGAAACTTTTTAGATCATTTATATATGTTAAGAGGGACGGTTATGCTGGAAGTCCATGCAGAAAATCATCTGAAAGTTATATTTTAAGAATCTTTTCGAAATGCAAGTTTCGGTCAAAAATCGTAGTATATTATACACTAGTTTCGGTCAAAAAAATCAAATTTAATTGGGGACTATTTGAAATGGTACGAAAATTTTCAGATCATTTATATATGTTAAGAAGGAAGGTTATGATGGAAGTTCATGCAAAAAATCTTCTGAAAATTAGATTTTATGAAACTTTTCTAAATGCAAGTTTCGGTCAAAAATCATAGTATATTATACACTAGTTTAGGTCAAAAATTCAAATTTAATTGGGGACTATTTGAAATGATACGGAACTTTTTAGATCATTTATATATGTTAAGAGGGAAGGTTATGATGGAAGTCCATGTAGAAAATCATCTGAATATTAGATTTCATGAAAATTTTCGAAATGAAAGTTTCGGTCAAAAACCGTAGTATATTATACACTTGTTTCGGTCAAAAAAATCAAATTTAATGGGGGACTATTTGAAATTATACGAAACTTTTCAGATCATTTATATATGTTAAGAGAGAAGGTTATGATGGAAGTTCATTTAAAAAATAATCTGAAAATTAGATTTTATGAAACTTTTCGAAATGCAAGTTTCGGTCAAAAATCAGTATATTATACACTAGTTTCGGTCAAAAAAATCAAATTTAATTGGGGACTACTTGAAATGATACGAAACATTTTAGATCATTTATATATGTTAAGAGGGAAGGTTATTCTGGATGTCCATGCAGAAAATCATCTGAAAATTAGATTTTATGAAACTTTTTGAAATGCAAGTTTCGGTCAAAAATTGTAGTATATTATACACTAATTTCGGTCAAAAAAATCAAATTTATTTGGGGACTATTTGAAATGATATGAAACTTTTCAGATCATTTATATATGTTAGGAGGGAAGGTTATGATGGAAGTCCATGCAGAAAATCATCTGTAAATTAGATTTTATGAAACTTTTCGAAATGCAAGTTTCGGTCAAAAATCGTAGTATATTATACACTAGTTTCATTCAAAAAAATAAAATTTAATCGGGGACTATTTGAAATTATACGAAACTTTTCAGATCATTTATATATGTTAAGAGGAAAGGTTATGATGGAAGTTCATTCAAAAAATCATCTGAAAATTAGATTTTATGAAATTTTTCTAAATGCAAGTTTCGGTCAAAAATCAGTATATTATACACTAGTTTCGGTCAAAAAAATCAAATTTAATGTAATACTACTTGAAATGATACGAAACTTTTTAGATCATTTATATATGTTAAGAGGGACGGTTATGCTGGAAGTCCATGCAGAAAATCATCTGAAAGTTATATTTTAAGAATCTTTTCGAAATGCAAGTTTCGGTCAAAAATCGTAGTATATTATACACTAGTTTCGGTCAAAAAAATCAAATTTAATTGGGGACTATTTGAAATGGTACGAAAATTTTCAGATCATTTATATATGTTAAGAAGGAAGGTTATGATGGAAGTTCATGCAAAAAATCTTCTGAAAATTAGATTTTATGAAACTTTTCTAAATGCAAGTTTCGGTCAAAAATCATAGTATATTATACACTAGTTTAGGTCAAAAATTCAAATTTAATTGGGGACTATTTGAAATGATACGGAACTTTTTAGATCATTTATATATGTTAAGAGGGAAGGTTATGATGGAAGTCCATGTAGAAAATCATCTGAATATTAGATTTCATGAAAATTTTCGAAATGAAAGTTTCGGTCAAAAACCGTAGTATATTATACACTTGTTTCGGTCAAAAAAATCAAATTTAATGGGGGACTATTTGAAATTATACGAAACTTTTCAGATCATTTATATATGTTAAGAGAGAAGGTTATGATGGAAGTTCATTTAAAAAATAATCTGAAAATTAGATTTTATGAAACTTTTCGAAATGCAAGTTTCGGTCAAAAATCAGTATATTATACACTAGTTTCGGTCAAAAAAATCAAATTTAATTGGGGACTACTTGAAATGATACGAAACATTTTAGATCATTTATATATGTTAAGAGGGAAGGTTATTCTGGATGTCCATGCAGAAAATCATCTGAAAATTAGATTTTATGAAACTTTTTGAAATGCAAGTTTCGGTCAAAAATTGTAGTATATTATACACTAATTTCGGTCAAAAAAATCAAATTTATTTGGGGACTATTTGAAATGATATGAAACTTTTCAGATCATTTATATATGTTAGGAGGGAAGGTTATGATGGAAGTCCATGCAGAAAATCATCTGTAAATTAGATTTTATGAAACTTTTCGAAATGCAAGTTTCGGTCAAAAATCGTAGTATATTATACACTAGTTTCATTCAAAAAAATAAATTTAATCAGGGACTATTTGAAATTATACGAAACTTTTCAGATCATTTATATATGTTAAGAGGAAAGGTTATGATGGAAGTTCATTCAAAAAATCATCTGAAAATTAGATTTTATGAAATTTTTCTAAATGCAAGTTTCGGTCAAAAATCAGTATATTATACACTAGTTTCGGTCAAAAAAATCAAATTTAATGTAATACTACTTGAAATGATACGAAACTTTTTAGATCATTTATATATGTTAAGAGGGACGGTTATGCTGGAAGTCCATGCAGAAAATCATCTGAAAGTTATATTTTAAGAATCTTTTCGAAATGCAAGTTTCGGTCAAAAATCGTAGTATATTATACACTAGTTTCGGTCAAAAAAATCAAATTTAATTGGGGACTATTTGAAATGGTACGAAAATTTTCAGATCATTTATATATGTTAAGAAGGAAGGTTATGATGGAAGTTCATGCAAAAAATCTTCTGAAAATTAGATTTTATGAAACTTTTCTAAATGCAAGTTTCGGTCAAAAATCATAGTATATTATACACTAGTTTAGGTCAAAAATTCAAATTTAATTGGGGACTATTTGAAATGATACGGAACTTTTTAGATCATTTATATATGTTAAGAGGGAAGGTTATGATGGAAGTCCATGTAGAAAATCATCTGAATATTAGATTTCATGAAAATTTTCGAAATGAAAGTTTCGGTCAAAAACCGTAGTATATTATACACTTGTTTCGGTCAAAAAAATCAAATTTAATGGGGGACTATTTGAAATTATACGAAACTTTTCAGATCATTTATATATGTTAAGAGAGAAGGTTATGATGGAAGTTCATTTAAAAAATAATCTGAAAATTAGATTTTATGAAACTTTTCGAAATGCAAGTTTCGGTCAAAAATCAGTATATTATACACTAGTTTCGGTCAAAAAAATCAAATTTAATTGGGGACTACTTGAAATGATACGAAACATTTTAGATCATTTATATATGTTAAGAGGGAAGGTTATTCTGGATGTCCATGCAGAAAATCATCTGAAAATTAGATTTTATGAAACTTTTTGAAATGCAAGTTTCGGTCAAAAATTGTAGTATATTATACACTAATTTCGGTCAAAAAAATCAAATTTATTTGGGGACTATTTGAAATGATATGAAACTTTTCAGATCATTTATATATGTTAGGAGGGAAGGTTATGATGGAAGTCCATGCAGAAAATCATCTGTAAATTAGATTTTATGAAACTTTTCGAAATGCAAGTTTCGGTCAAAAACCGTAGTATATTATACACTAGTTTCATTCAAAAAAATAAAATTTAATCGGGGACTATTTGAAATTATACGAAACTTTTCAGATCATTTATATATGTTAAGAGGAAAGGTTATGATGGAAGTTCATTCAAAAAATCATCTGAAAATTAGATTTTATGAAATTTTTCTAAATGCAAGTTTCGGTCAAAAATCAGTATATTATACACTAGTTTCGGTCAAAAAAATCAAATTTAATTGGAGACTACTTGAAATGATAGGAAACATTTTAGATCATTTATATATGTTAAGAGGGAAGGTTATGCTGGAAGTCCATGCAGAAAATCATCTGAAAGTTAGATTTTAAGAAACTTTTCGAAATGCAAGTTTCGGTCAAAAATCGTAGTATATTATACACTAGTTTCGGTCAAAAAAATCAAATTTAATTGGGGACTATTTGAAATGGTACGAAAATTTTCAGATCATTTATATATGTTAAGAAGGAAGGTTATGATGGAAGTTCATGCAAAAAATCATCTGAAAATTAGATTTTATGAAACTTTTCCAAATGCAAGTTTCGGTCAAAAATCATAGTATATTATACACTAGTTTAGGTCAAAAATTCAAATTTAATTGGGGACTATTTGAAATGATACGGAACTTTTTAGATCATTTATATATGTTAAGAGGGAAGGTTATGATGGAAGTCCATGTAGAAAATCATGTGAATATTAGATTTCATGAAAATATTCGAAATGAAAGTTTCGGTCAAAAACCGTCGTATATTATACACTAGTTTCGGTCAAAAAAATCAAATTTAATGGGGGACTATTTGAAATTATACGAAACTTTTCAGATCATTTATATATGTTAAGAGGGAAGGTTATGATGGAAGTTCATTTAAAAAATAATCTGAAAATTAGATTTTATGAAACTTTTCGAAATCAAGTTTCGGTCAAAAATCAGTATATTATACACTAGTTTCGGTCTAAAAAATCAAATTTAATTGGGGACTACTTGAAATGATACGAAACATTTTAGATCATTTATATATGTTAAGAGGGAAGGTTATTCTGGAAGTCCATGCAGAAAATCATCTGAAAATTAGATTTTATGAAACTTTTTGAAATGCAAGTTTCGGTCAAAAATTGTAGTATATTATACACTAATTTCGGTCAAAAAAATCAAATTTATTTGGGGACTATTTGAAATGATATGAAACTTTTCAGATCATTTATATATGTTAGGAGGGAAGGTTATGATGGAATCCATGCAGAAAATCATCTGTAAATTAGATTTTATGAAACTTTTCGAAATGCAAGTTTCGGTCAAAAACCGTAGTATATTATACACTAGTTTCATTCAAAAAAATAAAATTTAATCGGGGACTATTTGAAATTATACAAAACTTTTCAGATCATTTATATATGTTAAGAGGAAAGGTTATGATGGAAGTTCATTCAAAAAATCATCTGAAAATTAGATTTTATGAAATTTTTCTAAATGCAAGTTTCGGTCAAAAATCAGTATATTATACACTAGTTTCGGTCAAAAAAATCAAATTTAATTAGAGACTACTTGAAATGATACGAAACTTTTTAGATCATTTATATATGTTAAGAGGGAAGGTTATGCTGGAAGTCCATGTAGAAAATCATCTGAAAGTTAGATTTTAAGAAACTTTTCGAAATGCATGTTTCGGTCAAAAATCGTAGTATATTATACACTAGTTTCGGTCAAAAAAATCAAATTTAATTGGGGACTATTTGAAATGGTACGAAAATTTTCAGATCATTTATATATGTTAAGAAGGAAGGTTATGATGGAAGTTCATGCAAAAAATCATCTGAAAATTAGATTTTATGAAACTTTTCCAAATGCAAGTTTCGGTCAAAAATCATAGTATATTATACACTAGTTTAGGTCAAAAATTCAAATTTAATTGGGGACTATTTGAAATGATACGGAACTTTTTAGATCATTTATATATGTTAAGAGGGAAGGTTATGATGGAAGTCCATGTAGAAAATCATGTGAATATTAGATTTCATGAAAATATTCGAAATGAAAGTTTCAGTCAAAAACCGTCGTATATTATACACTAGTTTCGGTCAAAAAAATCAAATTTAATGGGGGACTATTTGAAATTATACGAAACTTTTCAGATCATTTATATATGTTAAGAGGGAAGGTTATGATGGAAGTTCATTTAAAAAATAATCTGAAAATTAGATTTTATGAAACTTTTCGAAATCAAGTTTCGGTCAAAAATCAGTATATTATACACTAGTTTCGGTCTAAAAAATCAAATTTAATTGGGGACTACTTGAAATGATACGAAACATTTTAGATCATTTATATATGTTAAGAGGGAAGGTTATTCTGGAAGTCCATGCAGAAAATCATCTGAAAATTAGATTTTATGAAACTTTTTGAAATGCAAGTTTCGGTCAAAAATTGTAGTATATTATACACTAATTTCGGTCAAAAAAATCAAATTTATTTGGGGACTATTTGAAATGATATGAAACTTTTCAGATCATTTATATATGTTAGGAGGGAAGGTTATGATGGAATCCATGCAGAAAATCATCTGTAAATTAGATTTTATGAAACTTTTCGAAATGCAAGTTTCGGTCAAAAACCGTAGTATATTATACACTAGTTTCATTCAAAAAAATAAAATTTAATCGGGGACTATTTGAAATTATACAAAACTTTTCAGATCATTTATATATGTTAAGAGGAAAGGTTATGATGGAAGTTCATTCAAAAAATCATCTGAAAATTAGATTTTATGAAATTTTTCTAAATGCAAGTTTCGGTCAAAAATCAGTATATTATACACTAGTTTCGGTCAAAAAAATCAAATTTAATTAGAGACTACTTGAAATGATACGAAACTTTTTAGATCATTTATATATGTTAAGAGGGAAGGTTATGCTGGAAGTCCATGCAGAAAATCATCTGAAAGTTAGATTTTAAGAAACTTTTCGAAATGCATGTTTCGGTCAAAAATCGTAGTATATTATACACTAGTTTCGGTCAAAAAAATCAAATTTAATTGGGGACTATTTGAAATGGTACGAAAATTTTCAGATCATTTATATATGTTAAGAAGGAAGGTTATGATGGAAGTTCATGCAAAAAATCATCTGAAAATTAGATTTTATGAAACTTTTCCAAATGCAAGTTTCGGTCAAAAATCATAGTATAATATACACTAGTTTAGGTCAAAAATTCAAATTTAATTGGGGACTATTTGAAATGATACGAAACTTTTTAGATCATTTATATATGTTAAGAGGGAAGGTTATGATGGAAGTCCATGCAGAAAATCATCTGAATATTAGATTTCATGAAACCTTTCGAAATGCAAGTTTCGGTCAAAAACCGTAGTATATTATACACTAGTTTCGGTCAAAAAAATCAAATTTAATGGGGGACTATTTGAAATTATACGAAACTTTTCAGATCATTTATATATGTTAAGAGGGAAGGTTATGATGGAAGTTCATTCAAAAAATCATCTGAAAATTAGATTTTATGAAACTTTTCGAAATGCAAGTTTCGGTCAAAAATTAGTATATTATACACTAGTTTCGGTCAAAAAAATCAAATTTAATTGGGGACTACTTGAAATGATACGAAACATTTTAGATCATTTATATATGTTAAGAGGGAAGGTTATGCTGGAAGTCCATGCAGAAAATCATCTGAAAATTAGATTTTATGAAACGTTTTGAAATGCAAGTTTCGGTCAAAAATTGTAGTATATTATACACTAGTTTCGGTCAAAAAAATCAAATTTAATTGGGGACTATTTGAAATGATATGAAACTTTTCAGATCATTTATATATGTTAGGAGGGAAGGTTATGATGGAAGTCCATGCAGAAAATCATCTGAAAATTAGATTTTATGAAACTTTTCGAAATGCAAGTTTCGGTCAAAAACCGTAGAATTATACACTAGTTTCATTCAAAAAAATAAAATTTAATCGGGGACTATTTGAAATTATACGAAACATTTCAGATCATTTATATATGTTAAGAGGAAAGGTTATGATGGAAGTTCATTCAAAAAATCATCTGAAAATTAGATTTTATGAAATTTTTCTAAATGCAAGTTTCGGTCAAAAATCAGTATATTATACACTAGTTTCGGTCAAAAAAATCAAATTTAATTGGAGACTACTTGAAATGATACGAAACTTTTTAGATCATTTATATATGTTAAGAGGGAAGGTTATGGTGGAAGTCCATGCAGAAAATCATCTGAAAGTTAGATTTTAAGAAACTTTTCGAAATGCAAGTTTCGGTCAAAAATCGTAGTATATTATACACTAGTTTCGGTCACAAAAATCAAATTTAATTGGGGACTATTTGAAATGGTACGAAAATTTTCAGATCATTTATATATGTTAAGAAGGAAGGTTATGATGGAAGTTCATGCAAAAAATCATCTGAAAATTAGATTTTATGAAACTTTTCCAAATGCAAGTTTCGGTCAAAAATCATAGTATATTATACACTAGTTTAGGTCAAAAATTCAAATTTAATTGGGGACTATTTGAAATGATACGAAACTTTTTAGATCATTTATATATGTTAAGAGGGAAGGTTCTGATGGAAGTCCATGCAGAAAATCATCTGAATATTAGATTTCATGAAACCTTTCGAAATGCAAGTTTCGGTCAAAAACCGTAGTATATTATACACTAATTTCGGTCAAAAAAATCAAATTTAATGGGGGACTATTTGAAATTATACGAAACTTTTCAGATCATTTATATATGTTAAGAGGGAAGGTTATGATGGAAGTTCATTCAAAAAATCATCTGAAAATTAGATTTTATGAAACTTTTCGAAATGCAAGTTTCGGTCAAAAATTAGTATATTATACACTAGTTTCGGTCAAAAAAATCAAATTTAATTGGGGACTACTTGAAATGATACGAAACATTTTAGATCATTTATATATGTTAAGAGGGAAGGTTATGCTGGAAGTCCATGCAGAAAATCATCTGAAAATTAGATTTTATGAAACGTTTTGAAATGCAAGTTTCGGTCAAAAATTGTAGTATATTATACACTAGTTTCGGTAAAAAAAATCAAATTTAATTGGGGACTATTTGAAATGATATGAAACTTTTCAGATCATTTATATATGTTAGGAGGGAAGGTTATGATGGAAGTCCATGCAGAAAATCATCTGAAAATTAGATTTTATGAAACTTTTCGAAATGCAAGTTTCGGTCAAAAGCCTTAGAATTATACACTAGTTTCATTCAAAAAAATAAAATTTAATCGGGGACTATTTGAAATTATACGAAACATTTCAGATCATTTATATATGTTAAGAGGAAAGGTTATGATGGAAGTTCATTCAAAAAATCATCTGAAAATTAGATTTTATGAAATTTTTCTAAATGCAAGTTTCGGTCAAAAATCAGTATATTATACACTAGTTTCGGTCAAAAAAATCAAATTTAATTGGAGACTACTTGAAATGATACGAAACTTTTTAGATCATTTATATATGTTAAGAGGGAAGGTTATGGTGGAAGTCCATGCAGAAAATCATCTGAAAGTTAGATTTTAAGAAACTTTTCGAAATGCAAGTTTCGGTCAAAAATCGTAGTATATTATACACTAGTTTCGGTCACAAAAATCAAATTTAATTGGGGACTATTTGAAATGGTACGGAAATTTTCAGATCATTTATATATGTTAAGAAGAAAGGTTATGATGGAAGTTCATGCAAAAAATCATCTGAAAATTAGATTTTATGAAACTTTTCCAAATGCAAGTTTCGGTCAAAAATCATAGTATATTATACACTAGTTTAGGTCAAAAATTCAAATTTAATTGGGGACTATTTGAAATGATACGAAACTTTTTAGATCATTTATATATGTTAAGAGGGAAGGTTCTGATGGAAGTCCATGCAGAAAATCATCTGAATATTAGATTTCATGAAACCTTTCGAAATGCAAGTTTCGGTCAAAAACCGTAGTATATTATACACTAATTTCGGTCAAAAAAATCAAATTTAATGGGGGACTATTTGAAATTATACGAAACTTTTCAGATCATTTATATATGTTAAGAGGGAAGGTTATGATGGAAGTTCATTCAAAAAATCATCTGAAAATTAGATTTTATGAAACTTTTCGAAATGCAAGTTTCGGTCAAAAATCAGTATATTATACACTAGTTTCGGTCTAAAAAATCAAATTTAATTGGGGACTACTTGAAATGATACGAAACATTTTAGATCATTTATATATGTTAAGAGGGAAGGTTATTCTGGAAGTCCATGCAGAAAATCATCTGAAAATTAGATTTTATGAAACTTTTTGAAATGCAAGTTTCGGTCAAAAATTGTAGTATATTATACACTAATTTCGGTCAAAAAAATTAAATTTATTTGGGGACTATTTGAAATGATATGAAACTTTTCAGATCATTTATATATGTTAGGAGGGAAGGTTATGATGGAAGTCCATGCAAAAAATCATCTGTAAATTAGATTTTATGAAACTTTTCGAAATGCAAGTTTCGGTCAAAAACCGTAGTATATTATACACTAGTTTCATTCAAAAAAATAAAATTTAATCGGGGACTATTTGAAATTATACAAAACTTTTCAGATCATTTATATATGTTAAGAGGAAAGGTTATGATGGAAGTTCAATCAAAAAATCATCTGAAAATTAGATTTTATGAAATTTTTCTAAATGCAAGTTTCGGTCAAAAATCAGTATATTATACACTAGTTTCGGTCCAAAAAATCAAATTTAATTAGAGACTACTTGAAATGATACGAAACTTTTTAGATCATTTATATATGTTAAGAGGGAAGGTTATGCTGGAAGTCCATGCAGAAAATCATCTGAAAGTTAGATTTTAAGAAACTTTTCGAAATGCAAGTTTCGGTCAAAAATCGTAGTATATTATACACTAGTTTCGGTCAAAAAAATCAAATTTAATTGGGGACTATTTGAAATGGTACGAAAATTTTCAGATCATTTATATATGTTAAGAAGGAAGGTTATGATGGAAGTTCATGCAAAAAATCATCTGAAAATTAGATTTTATGAAACTTTTCCAAATGCAAGTTTCGGTCAAAAATCATAGTATATTATACACTAGTTTAGGTCAAAAATTCAAATTTAATTGGGGACTATTTGAAATGATACGAAACTTTTTAGATCATTTATATATGTTAAGAGGGAAGGTTATGATGGAAGTCCATGCAGAAAATCATCTGAATATTAGATTTCATGAAACCTTTCGAAATGCAAGTTTCGGTCAAAAACCGTAGTATATTATACACTAGTTTCGGTCAAAAAAATCAAATTTAATGGGGGACTATTTGAAATTATACGAAACTTTTCAGATCATTTATATATGTTAAGAGGGAAGGTTATGCTGGAAGTCCATGCAGAAAATCATCTGAAAATTAGATTTTATGAAACTTGTCGAAATGCATGTTTCGGTCAAAAATTAGTATATTATACACTAGTTTCGGTCAAAAAAATCAAATTTAATTGGGGACTATTTGAAATGATATGAAACTTTTCAGATCATTTATATATGTTAGGAGGGAAGGTTATGATGGAAGTCCATGCAGAAAATCATCTGAAAATTAGATTTTATGAAACTTTTCGAAATGCAAGTTTCGGTCAAAAACCGTAGAATTATACACTAGTTTCATTCAAAAAAATAAAATTTAATCGGGGACTATTTGAAATTATACGAAACTTTTCAGATCATTTATATATGTTAAGAGGAAAGGTTATGATGGAAGTTCATTCAAAAAATCATCTGAAAATTAGATTTTATGAAATTTTTCTAAATGCAAGTTTCGGTCAAAAATCAGTATATTATACACTAGTTTCGGTCAAAAAAATCAAATTTAATTGGAGACTACTTGAAATGATACGAAACTTTTTAGATCATTTATATATGTTAAGAAGGAAGGTTATGGTGGAAGTCCATGCAGAAAATCATCTGAAAGTTAGATTTTAAGAAACTTTTCGAAATGCAAGTTTCGGTCAAAAATCGTAGTATATTATACACTAGTTTCGGTCAAAAAAATCAAATTTAATTGGGGACTATTTGAAATGGTACGACAATTTTCAGATCATTTATATATGTTAAGAAGGAAGGTTATGATGGAAGTTCATGCAAAAAATCATCTGAAAATTAGATTTTATGAAACTTTTCCAAATGCAAGTTTCGGTCAAAAATCATAGTATATTATACACTAGTTTAGGTCAAAAATTCAAATTTAATTGGGGACTATTTGAAATGATAAGAAACTTTTTAGATCATTTATATATGTTAAGAGGGAAGGTTATGATGGAAGTCCATGCAGAAAATCATCTGAATATTAGATTTCATGAAACCTTTCGAAATGCAAGTTTCGGTCAAAAACCGTAGAATTATACACTAGTTTCATTCAAAAAAATAAAATTTAATCGGGGACTATTTGAAATTATACGAAACTTTTCAGATCATTTATATATGTTAAGAGGAAAGGTTATGATGGAAGTTCATTCAAAAAATCATCTGAAAATTAGATTTTATGAAATTTTTCTAAATGCAAGTTTCGGTCAAAAATCAGTATATTATACACTTGTTTCGGTCAAAAAAATCAAATTTAATTGGAGACTACTTGAAATGATACGAAACTTTTTAGATCATTTATATATGTTAAGAGGGAAGGTTATGGTGGAAGTCCATGCAGAAAATCATCTGAAAGTTAGATTTTAAGAAACTTTTCGAAATGCAAGTTTCGGTCAAAAATCGTAGTATATTATACACTAGTTTCGGTCAAAAAAATCAAATTTAATTGGGGACTATTTGAAATGGTACGAAAATTTTCAGATCATTTATATATGTTAAGAAGGAAGGTTATGATGGAAGTTCATGCAAAAAATCATCTGAAAATTAGATTTTATGAAACTTTTCCAAATGCAAGTTTCGGTCAAAAATCATAGTATATTATACACTAGTTTAGGTCAAAAATTCAAATTTAATTGGGGACTATTTGAAATGATACGAAACTTTTTAGATCATTTATATATGTTAATAGGGAAGGTTATGATGGAAGTCCATGCAGAAAATCATCTGAATATTAGATTTCATGAAACTTTTCGAAATGCAAGTTTCGGTCATAAACCGTAGTATATTATACACTAGTTTCGGTCAAAAAAATCATATTTAATGGGGGACTATTTGAAATTATACGAAACTTTTCAGATCATTTATATATGTTAAGAGGGAAGGTTATGATGGAAGTTCATTCAAAAAATCATCTGAAAATTAGATTTTATGAAACTTTTCGAAATGCAAGTTTCGGTCAAAAATCAGTATATTATACACTAGTTTCGGTCAAAAAAATCAAATTTAATTGGGGACTACTTGTAATGATACGAAACATTTTAGATCATTTATATATGTTAAGAGGGAAGGTTATGCAGGAAGTCCATGCAGAAAATCATCTGAAAATTAGATTTTATGAAACTTTTTGAAATGCAAGTTTCGGTCAAAAATTGTAGTATATTATACACTAGTTTCGGTCAAAAAAATCAAATTTAATTGGGGACTATTTGAAATGATATGAAACTTTTCAGATCATTTATATATGTTAGGAGGGAAGGTTATGATGGAAGTCCATGCAGAAAATCATCTGAAAATTAGATTTTATGAAACTTTTCGAAATGCATGTTTCGGTCAAAAACCGTAGTATATTATACACTAGTTTCATTCAAAAAAATAAAATTTAATCGGGGACTATTTGAAATTATACAAAACTTTTCAGATCATTTATATATGTTAAGAGGAAAGGTTATGATGGAAGTTCATTCAAAAAATCATCTGAAAATTAGATTTTATGAAATTTTTCTAAATGCAAGTTTCGGTCAAAAATCAGTATATTATACACTAGTTTCGGTAAAAAAAAAATCAAATTTAATGGGGGACTACTTGAAATGATACGAAACTTTTTAGATCATTTATATATGTTAAGATGGAAGGTTATGCTGGAAGTGCATGCAGAAAATCATCTGAAAGTTAGATTTTAAGAAACTTTTCGAAATGCAAGTTTCGGTCATAAATCGTAGTATATTATACACTAGTTTCGGTCAAAAAAATCAAATTTAATTGGGGACTATTTGAAATGGTACGACAATTTTCAGATCATTTATATATGTTAAGAAGGAAGGTTATGATGGAAGTTCATGCAAAAAATCATCTGAAAATTAGATTTTATGAAACTTTTCCAAATGCAAGTTTCGGTCAAAAATCATAGTATATTATACACTAGTTTAGGTCAAAAATTCAAATTTAATTGGGGACTATTTGAAATGATAAGAAACTTTTTAGATCATTTATATGTGTTAAGAGGGAAGGTTATGATGGAAGTCCATGCAGAAAATCATCTGAATATTAGATTTCATGAAACCTTTCGAAATGCATGTTTCGGTCAAAAACCGTAGTATATTATACACTAGTTTCGGTCAAAAAAAAAAATTTAATGGGGAACTATTTGAAATTATACGAAACTTTTCAGATCATTTATATATGTTAAGAGGGAAGGTTATGATGGAAGTCCATGCAGAAAATCATCTGAAAATTAGATTTTATGAAACTTTTCGAAATGCAAGTTTCGGTCAAAAATCAGTATATTATACACTAGTTTCGGTCAAAAAAATCAAATTTAATTGGGGACTACTTGTAATGATACGAAACATTTTAGATCATTTATATATGTTAAGAGGGAAGGTTATGCAGGAAGTCCATGCAGAAAATCATCTGAAAATTAGATTTTATGAAACTTTTTGAAATGCAAGTTTCGGTCAAAAATTGTAGTATATTATACACTAGTTTCGGTCAAAAAAATCAAATTTAATTGGGGACTATTTGAAATGATATGAAACTTTTCAGATCATTTATATATGTTAGGAGGGAAGGTTATGATGGAAGTCCATGCAGAAAATCATCTGAAAATTAGATTTTATGAAACTTTTCGAAATGCATGTTTCGGTCAAAAACCGTAGTATATTATACACTAGTTTCATTCAAAAAAATAAAATTTAATCGGGGACTATTTGAAATTATACAAAACTTTTCAGATCATTTATATATGTTAAGAGGAAAGGTTACGATGGAAGTTCATTCAAAAAATCATCTGAAAATTAGATTTTATGAAATTTTTCTAAATGCAAGTTTCGGTCAAAAATCAGTATATTATACACTAGTTTCGGTAAAAAAAAATCAAATTTAATGGGGGACTACTTGAAATGATACGAAACTTTTTAGATCATTTATATATGTTAAGATGGAAGTTTATGCTGGAAGTCCATGCAGAAAATCATCTGAAAGTTAGATTTTAAGAAACTTTTCGAAATGCAAGTTTCGGTCAAAAATCGTAGTATATTATACACTAGTTTCGGTCAAAAAAATCAAATTTAATTGGGGACTATTTGAAATGGTACGACAATTTTCAGATCATTTATATATGTTAAGAAGGAAGGTTATGATGGAAGTTCATGCAAAAAATCATCTGAAAATTAGATTTTATGAAACTTTTCCAAATGCAAGTTTCGGTCAAAAATCATAGTATATTATACACTAGTTTAGGTCAAAAATTCAAATTTAATTGGGGACTATTTGAAATGATAAGAAACTTTTTAGATCATTTATATATGTTAAGAGGGAAGGTTATGATGGAAGTCCATGCAGAAAATCATCTGAATATTAGATTTCATGAAACTTTTCGAAATGCAAGTTTCGGTCAAAAACCGTAGAATTATACACTAGTTTCATTCAAAAAAATAAAATTTAATCGGGGACTATTTGAAATTATACGAAACTTTTCAGATCATTTATATATGTTAAGAGGAAAGGTTATGATGGAAGTTCATTCAAAAAATCATCTGAAAATTAGATTTTATGAAATTTTTCTAAATGCAAGTTTCGGTCAAAAATCAGTATATTATACACTAGTTTCGGTCAAAAAAATCAAATTTAATTGGAGACTACTTGAAATGATACGAAACTTTTTAGATCATTTATATATGTTAAGAGGGAAGGTTATGGTGGAAGTCCATGCAGAAAATCATCTGAAAGTTAGATTTTAAGAAACTTTTCGAAATGCAATTTTCGGTCAAAAATCGTAGTATATTATACACTAGTTTCGGTCACAAAAATCAAATTTAATTGGGGACTATTTGAAATGGTACGAAAATTTTCAGATCATTTATATATGTTAAGAAGGAAGGTTATGATGGAAGTTCATGCAAAAAATCATCTGAAAATTAGATTTTATGAAACTTTTCCAAATGCAAGTTTCGGTCAAAAATCATAGTATATTATACACTAGTTTAGGTCAAAAATTCAAATTTAATTGGGGACTATTTGAAATGATACGAAACTTTTTAGATCATTTATATGTGTTAAGAGGGAAGGTTATGATGGAAGTCCATGCAGAAAATCATCTGAATATTAGATTTCATGAAACTTTTCGAAATGCAAGTTTCGGTCATAAACCGTAGTATATTATACACTAGTTTCGGTCAAAAAAATCATATTTAATGGGGGACTATTTGAAATTATACGAAACTTTTCAGATCATTTATATATGTTAATAGGGAAGGTTATGATGGAAGTTCATTCAAAAAATCATCTGAAAATTAGATTTTATGAAACTTTTCGAAATGCAAGTTTCGGTCAAAAATCAGTATATTATACACTAGTTTCGGTCAAAAAAATCAAATTTAATTGGGGACTACTTGTAATGATACGAAACATTTTAGATCATTTATATATGTTAAGAGGGAAGGTTATGCAGGAAGTCCATGCAGAAAATCATCTGAAAATTAGATTTTATGAAACTTTTTGAAATGCAAGTTTCCGTCAAAAATTGTAGTATATTATACACTAGTTTCGGTCAAAAAAATCAAATTTAATTGGGGACTATTTGAAATGATATGAAACTTTTCAGATCATTTATATATGTTAGGAGGGAAGGTTATGATGGAAGTCCATGCAGAAAATCATCTGAAAATTAGATTTTATGAAACTTTTCGAAATGCATGTTTCGGTCAAAAACCGTAGTATATTATACACTAGTTTCATTCAAAAAAATAAAATTTAATCGGGGACTATTTGAAATTATACAAAACTTTTCAGATCATTTATATATGTTAAGAGGAAAGGTTATGATGGAAGTTCATTCAAAAAATCATCTGAAAATTAGATTTTATGAAATTTTTCTAAATGCAAGTTTCGGTCAAAAATCAGTATATTATACACTAGTTTCGGTAAAAAAAACAAATCAAATTTAATGGGGGACTACTTGAAATGATACGAAACTTTTTAGATCATTTATATATGTTAAGATGGAAGGTTATGCTGGAAGTCCATGCAGAAAATCATCTGAAAGTTAGATTTTAAGAAACTTTTCGAAATGCAAGTTTTGGTCAAAAATCGTAGTATATTATACACTAGTTTCGGTCACAAAAATCAAATTTAATTGGGGACTATTTGAAATGGTACGAAAATTTTCAGATCATTTATATATGTTAAGAAGGAAGGTTATGATGGAAGTTCATGCAAAAAATCATCTGAAAATTAGATTTTATGAAACTTTTCCAAATGCAAGTTTCGGTCAAAAATCATAGTATATTATACACTAGTTTAGGTCAAAAATTCAAATTTAATTGGGGACTATTTGAAATGATACGAAACTTTTTAGATCATTTATATATGTTAAGAGGGAAGGTTATGATGGAAGTCCATGCAGAAAATCATCTGAATATTTGATTTCATGAAACCTTTCGAAATGCAAGTTTCGGTCAAAAACCGTAGTATATTATACACTAGTTTCGGTCAAAAAAATCAAATTTAATGGGGGACTATTTGAAATTATACGAAACTTTTCAGATCATTTATATATGTTAAGAGGGAAGGTTATGATGGAAGTTCATTCAAAAAATCAACTGAAAATTAGATTTTATGAAACTTGTCGAAATGCAAGTTTCGGTCAAAAATCAGTATATTATACACTAGTTTCGGTCAAAAAAATCAAATTTAATTGGGGACTACTTGAAATGATACGAAACATTTTAGATCAATTATATATGTTAAGAGGGAAGGTTATGCTGGAAGTCCATGCAGAAAATCATCTGAAAATTAGATTTTATGAAACTTTTTAAAATGCATGTTTCGGTCAAAAATTGTAGTATATTATACACTAGTTTCGGTCAAAAAAATCAAATTTAATTGGGGACTATTTGAAAAGATATGAAACTTTTCAGATCATTTATATATGTTAGGAGGGAAGGTTATGATGGAAGTCCATGCAGAAAATCATCTAAAAATTAGATTTTATGAAACTTTTCGAAATGCAAGTTTCGGTCAAAAACCGTAGAATTATACACTAGTTTCATTCAAAAAAATAAAATTTAATCGGGGACTATTTGAAATTATACAAAACTTTTCAGATCATTTATATATGTTAAGAGGAAAGGTTATGATGGAAGTTCATTCAAAAAATCATCTGAAAATTAGATTTTATGAAATTTTTCTAAATGCAAGTTTCGGTCAAAAATCAGTATATTATACACTAGTTTCGGTCAAAAAAATCAAATTTAATTGGAGACTACTTGAAATGATACGTAACTTTTTAGATCATTTATATATGTTAAGAGGGAAGGTTATGGTGGAAGTCCATGCAGAAAATCATCTGAAAGTTAGATTTTAAGAAACTTTTCGAAATGCAAGTTTCGGTCAAAAATCGTAGTATATTATACACTAGTTTCGGTCACAAAAATCAAATTTAATTGGGGACTATTTGAAATGGTACGAAAATTTTCAGATCATTTATATATGTTAAGAAGGAAGGTTATGATGGAAGTTCATGCAAAAAATCATCTGAAAATTAGATTTTATGAAACTTTTCCAAATGCAAGTTTCGGTCAAAAATCATAGTATATTATACACTAGTTTAGGTCAAAAATTCAAATTTAATTGGGGACTATTTGAAATGATACGAAACTTTTTAGATCATTTATATATGTTAAGAGGGAAGGTTATGATGGAAGTCCATGCAGAAAATCATCTGAATATTTGATTTCATGAAACCTTTCGAAATGCAAGTTTCGGTCAAAAACCGTAGTATATTATACACTAGTTTCGGTCAAAAAAATCATATTTAATGGGGGACTATTTGAAATTATACGAAACTTTTCAGATCATTTATATATGTTAAGAGGGAAGGTTATGATGGAAGTTCATTCAAAAAATCATCTGAAAATTAGATTTTATGAAACTTTTCGAAATGCAAGTTTCGGTCAAAAATCAGTATATTATACACTAGTTTCGGTCAAAATAATCAAATTTAATTGGGGACTACTTTTAATGATACGAAACATTTTAGATCATTTATATATGTTAAGAGGGAAGGTTATGCTGGAAGTCCATGCAGAAAATCATCTGAAAATTAGATTTTATGAAACTTTTTGAAATGCAAGTTTCGGTCAAAAATTGTAGTATATTATACACTAGTTTCGGTCAAAAAAATCAAATTTAATTGGGGACTATTTGAAATGATATGAAACTTTTCAGATCATTTATATATGTTAGGGGGGAAGGTTATGATGGAAGTCCATGCTGAAAATCATCTGAAAATTAGATTTTATGAAACTTTTCGAAATGCAAGTTTCGGTCAAAAACCGTAGAATTATACACTAGTTTCATTCAAAAAAATAAAATTTAATCGGGGACTATTTGAAATTATACGAAACTTTTCAGATCATTTATATATGTTAAGAGGAAAGGTTATGATGGAAGTTCATTCAAAAAATCATCTGAAAATTAGATTTTATGAAATTTTTCTAAATGCAAGTTTCGGTCAAAAATCGTAGTATATTATACACTAGTTTCGGTCACAAAAATCAAATTTAATTGGGGACTATTTGAAATGGTACGAAAATTTTCAGATCATTTATATAATTTAAGAAGGAAGTTTATGATGGAAGTTCATGCAAAAAATCATCTGAAAATTAGATTTTATGAAACTTTTCCAAATGCAAGTTTCGGTCAAAAATCATAGTATATTATACACTAGTTTAGGTCAAAAATTCAAATTTAATTGGGGACTATTTGAAATGATACGAAACTTTTTAGATCATTTATATATGTTAAGAGGGAAGGTTATGATGGAAGTCCATGTAGAAAATCATCTGAATATTAGATTTCATGAAACTTTTCGAAATGCAAGTTTCGGTCATAAACCGTAGTATATTATACACTAGTTTCGGTCAAAAAAATCATATTTAATGGGGGACTATTTGAAATTATACGAAACTTTTCAGATCATTTATATATGTTAAGAGGTAAGGTTATGATGGAAGTTCATTCAAAAAATCATCTGAAAATTAGATTTTATGAAACTTTTCGAAATGCAAGTTTCGGTCAAAAATCAGTATATTATACACTAGTTTCGGTCAAAATAATCAAATTTAATTGGGGACTACTTTTAATGATACGAAACATTTTAGATCATTTATATATGTTAAGAGGGAAGGTTATGCAGGAAGTCCATGCAGAAAATCATCTGAAAATTAGATTTTATGAAACTTTTTGAAATGCAAGTTTCGGTCAAAAATTGTAGTATATTATACACTAGTTTCGGTCAAAAAAATCAAATTTAATTGGGGACTATTTGAAATGATATGAAACTTTTCAGATCATTTATATATGTTAGGAGGGAAGGTTATGATGGAAGTCCATGCAGAAAATCATCTGAAAATTAGATTTTATGAAACTTTTCGAAATGCATGTTTCGGTCAAAAACCGTAGTATATTATACACTAGTTTCATTCAAAAAAATAAAATTTAATCGGGGACTATTTGAAATTATACAAAACTTTTCAGATCATTTATATATGTTAAGAGGAAAGGTTATGATGGAAGTTCATTCAAAAAATCATCTGAAAATTAGATTTTATGAAATTTTTCTAAATGCAAGTTTCGGTCAAAAATCAGTATATTATACACTAGTTTCGGTAAAAAAAAAATCAAATTTAATGGGGGACTACTTGAAATGATACGAAACTTTTTAGATCATTTATATATGTTAAGATGGAAGGTTATGCTGGAAGTCCATGCAGAAAATCATCTGAAAGTTAGATTTTAAGAAACTTTTCGAAATGCAAGTTTCGGTCAAAAATCGTAGTATATTATACACTAGTTTCGGTCAAAAAAATCAAATTTAATTGGGGACTATTTGAAATGGTACGACAATTTTCAGATCATTTATATATGTTAAGAAGGAAGGTTATGATGGAAGTTCATGCAAAAAATCATCTGAAAATTAGATTTTATGAAACTTTTCCAAATGCAAGTTTCGGTCAAAAATCATAGTATATTATACACTTGTTTAGGTCAAAAATTGAAATTTAATTGGGGACTATTTGAAATGATACGAAACTTTTTAGATCATTTATATATGTTAAGAGGGAAGGTTATGATGGAAGTCCATGCAGAAAATCATCTGAATATTAGATTTCATGAAACTTTTCGAAATGCTAGTTTCGGTCATAAACCGTAGTATATTATACACTAGTTTCGGTCAAAAAAATCAAATTTAATGGGGGACTATTTGAAATTATACGAAACTTTTTAGATCATTTATATATGTTAAGAAGGAAGGTTATGATGGAAGTTCATGCAAAAAATCATCTGAAAATTAGATTTTATGAAACTTTTCCAAATGCAAGTTTCGGTCAAAAATCATAGTATATTATACACTTGTTTAGGTCAAAAATTGAAATTTAATTGGGGACTATTTGAAATGATACGAAACTTTTTAGATCATTTATATATGTTAAGAGGGAAGGTAATGATGGAAGTCCATGCAGAAAATCATCTGAATATTAGATTTCATGAAACTTTTCGAAATGCTAGTTTCGGTCATAAACCGTAGTATATTATACACTAGTTTCGGTCAAAAAAATCAAATTTAATGGGGGACTTTTTGAAATTATACGAAACTTTTCAGATCATTTATATATGTTAGGAGGGAAGGTTATGATGGAAGTCCATGCAGAAAATCATCTGAAAAATAGATTTTATGAAACTTTTCGAAATGCAAGTTTCGGTCAAAAATCGTAGTATATTATACACTAGTTTCATTCAAAAAAATAAAATTTAATCGGGGACTATTTGAAATTATACAAAACTTTTCAGATCATTTATATATGTTAAGAGGAAAGGTTATGATGGAAGTTCATTCAAAAAATCATCTGAAAATTAGATTTTATGAAATTTTTCTAAATGCAAGTTTCGGTCAAAAATCAGTATATTATACACTAGTTTCGGTCAAAAAAATAAAATTTAATTGGGGACTACTTGAAAT
This sequence comes from Lathyrus aphaca, assembly GCA_963966055.1. Lineage (NCBI taxonomy): Eukaryota > Viridiplantae > Streptophyta > Magnoliopsida > Fabales > Fabaceae > Lathyrus > Lathyrus aphaca. The sequence goes on from OZ014522.1 coordinate 210,734,814, forward strand.
GATACGAAACTTTTTAGATAATTTATATATGTTAAGAGGGAAGGTTATGCTGGAAGTCCATGCAGAAAATCATCTGAAAGTTAGATTTTAAGAAACTTTTCGAAATGCATGTTTCGGTCAAAAATCGTAGTATATTATACACTAGTTTCGGTCAAAAAAATCAAATTTAATTGGGGACTATTTGAAATGGTACGAAAATTTTCAGATCATTTATATATGTTAAGAAGGAAGTTTATGATGGAAGTTCATGCAAAAAATCATCTGAAAATTAGATTTTATGAAACTTTTCCAAATGCAAGTTTCGGTCAAAAATCATAGTATATTATACACTAGTTTAGGTCAAAAATTCAAATTTAATTGGGGACTATTTGAAATGATACGAAACTTTTTAGATCATTTATATATGTTAAGAGGGAAGGTTATGATGGAAGTCCATGTAGAAAATCATCTGAATATTAGATTTCATGAAACTTTTCGAAATGCAAGTTTCGGTCATAAACCGTAGTATATTATACACTAGTTTCGGTCAAAAAAATCATATTTAATGGGGGACTATTTGAAATTATACGAAACTTTTCAGATCATTTATATATGTTAAGAGGTAAGGTTATGATGGAAGTTCATTCAAAAAATCATCTGAAAATTAGATTTTATGAAACTTTTCGAAATGCAAGTTTCGGTCAAAAATCAGTATATTATACACTAGTTTCGGTCAAAATAATCAAATTTAATTGGGGACTACTTTTAATGATACGAAACATTTTAGATCATTTATATATGTTAAGAGGGAAGGTTATGCAGGAAGTCCATGCAGAAAATCATCTGAAAATTAGATTTTATGAAACTTTTTGAAATGCAAGTTTCGGTCAAAAATTGTAGTATATTATACACTAGTTTCGGTCAAAAAAATCAAATTTAATTGGGGACTATTTGAAATGATATGAAACTTTTCAGATCATTTATATATGTTAGGAGGGAAGGTTATGATGGAAGTCCATGCAGAAAATCATCTGAAAATTAGATTTTATGAAACTTTTCGAAATGCATGTTTCGGTCAAAAACCGTAGTATATTATACACTAGTTTCATTCAAAAAAATAAAATTTAATCGGGGACTATTTGAAATTATACAAAACTTTTTAGATCATTTATATATGTTAAGAGGAAAGGTTATGATGGAAGTTCATTCAAAAAATCATCTGAAAATTAGATTTTATGAAATTTTTCTAAATGCAAGTTTCGGTCAAAAATCAGTATATTATACACTAGTTTCGGTAAAAAAAAAATCAAATTTAATGGGGGACTACTTGAAATGATACGAAACTTTTTAGATCATTTATATATGTTAAGATGGAAGGTTATGCTGGAAGTCCATGCAGAAAATCATCTGAAAGTTAGATTTTAAGAAACTTTTCGAAATGCAAGTTTCGGTCAAAAATCGTAGTATATTATACACTAGTTTCGGTCAAAAAAATCAAATTTAATTGGGGACTATTTGAAATGGTACGTCAATTTTCAGATCATTTATATATGTTAAGAAGGAAGGTTATGATGGAAGTTCATGCAAAAAATCATCTGAAAATTAGATTTTATGAAACTTTTCCAAATGCAAGTTTCGGTCAAAAATCATAGTATATTATACACTTGTTTAGGTCAAAAATTGAAATTTAATTGGGGACTATTTGAAATGATACGAAACTTTTTAGATCATTTATATATGTTAAGAGGGAAGGTTATGATGGAAGTCCATGCAGAAAATCATCTGAATATTAGATTTCATGAAACTTTTCGAAATGCTAGTTTCGGTCATAAACCGTAGTATATTATACACTAGTTTCGGTCAAAAAAATCAAATTTAATGGGGGACTATTTGAAATTATACGAAACTTTTTAGATCATTTATATATGTTAAGAAGGAAGGTTATGATGGAAGTTCATGCAAAAAATCATCTGAAAATTAGATTTTATGAAACTTTTCCAAATGCAAGTTTCGGTCAAAAATCATAGTATATTATACACTTGTTTAGGTCAAAAATTGAAATTTAATTGGGGACTATTTGAAATGATACGAAACTTTTTAGATCATTTATATATGTTAAGAGGGAAGGTTATGATTGAAGTCCATGCAGAAAATCATCTGAATATTAGATTTCATGAAACTTTTCGAAATGCTAGTTTCGGTCATAAACCGTAGTATATTATACACTAGTTTCGGTCAAAAAAATCAAATTTAATGGGGGACTTTTTGAAATTATACGAAACTTTTCAGATCATTTATATATGTTAGGAGGGAAGGTTATGATGGAAGTCCATGCAGAAAATCATCTGAAAAATAGATTTTATGAAACTTTTCGAAATGCAAGTTTCGGTCAAAAATCGTAGTATATTATACACTAGTTTCATTCAAAAAAATAAAATTTAATCGGGGACTATTTGAAATTATACAAAACTTTACAGATCATTTATATATGTTAAGAGGAAAGGTTATGATGGAAGTTCATTCAAAAAATCATCTGAAAATTAGATTTTATGAAATTTTTCTAAATGCAAGTTTCGGTCAAAAATCAGTATATTATACACTAGTTTCGGTCAAAAAAATAAAATTTAATTGGGGACTACTTGAAATGATACGAAACTTTTTAGATAATTTATATATGTTAAGAGGGTAGGTTATGCTGGAAGTCCATGCAGAAAATCATCTGAAAGTTAGATTTTAAGAAACTTTTCGAAATGCATGTTTCGGTCAAAAATCGTAGTATATTATACACTAGTTTCGGTCAAAAAAATCAAATTTAATTGGGGACTATTTGAAATGGTACGAAAATTTTCAGATCATTTATATATGTTAAGAAGGAAGGTTATGATGGAAGTTCATGCAAAAAATCATCTGAAAATTAGATTTTATGAAACTTTTCCAAATGCAAGTTTCGGTAAAAAATCATAGTATATTATACACTAGTTTAGGTCAAAAATTCAAATTTAATTGGGGACTATTTGAAATGATACGAAACTTTTTAGATCATTTATATGTGTTAAGAGGGAAGGTTATGATGGAAGTCCATGAAGAAAATCATCTGAATATTAGATTTGATGAAACTTTTCGAAATGCAAGTTTCGGTCAAAAACCGTAGTATATTATACACTAGTTTCGGTCAAAAAAATCAAATTTAATGGGGGACTATTTGAAATTATACGAAACTTTTCAGATCATTTATATATGTTAAGAGGGAAGGTTATGATGGAAGTTCATTCAATAAATCATCTGAAAATTAGATTTTATGAAACTTTTCGAAATGCAAGTTTCGGTCAAAAATCAGTATATTATACACTAGTTTCGGTCAAAAAAATCAAATTTAATTGGGGACTACTTGAAATGATACGAAACATTTTAGATAATTTATATATGTTAAGAGGGAAGGTTATGCTGGAAGTCCATGCAGAAAATCATCTGAAAATTAGATTTTATGAAACTTTTTGAAATGCAAGTTTCGGTCAAAAATTGTAGTATATTATACACTAGTTTCGGCCAAAAAAATCAAATTTAATTGGGGACTATTTGAAATGATATGAAACTTTTCAGATCATTTACATATGTTAGGAGGGAAGGTTATGATGTAAGTCCATGCAGAAATTCATCTGAAAAATAGATTTTATGAAACTTTTCGAAATGCAAGTATCGCTCAAAAACCGTAGTATATTATACACTAGTTTCATTCAAAAAAATAAAATTTAATCAGGGACTATTTGAAATTATACCAAACGTTTCAGATCATTTATATATGTTAAGAGGAAAGGTTATGATGGAAGTTCATTCAAAAAATCATCTGAAAATTATATTTTATGAAATTTTTCTAAATGCAAGTTTCGGTCAAAAATCAGTATATTATACACTAGTTTCGGTAAAAAAAATAAAATTTAATTGGGGACTACTTGAAATGATACGAAACTTTTTAGATAATTTATATATGTTAAGAGGGAAGGTTATGCTGGAAGTCCATGCAGAAAATCATCTGAAAGTTAGATTTTAAGAAACTTTTCGAAATGCATGTTTCGGTCAAAAATCGTAGTATATTATACACTAGTTTCGGTCAAAAAAATCAAATTTAATTGGGGACTATTTGAAATGGTACGAAAATTTTCAGATCATTTATATATGTTAAGAAGGAAGGTTATGATGGAAGTTCATGCAAAAAATCATCTGAAAATTAGATTTTATGAAACTTTTCCAAATACAAGTTTCGGTCAAAAATCATAGTATATTATACACTAGTTTAGGTCAAAAATTCAAATTTAATTGGGGACTATTTGAAATGATACGAAACTTTTTAGATCATTTATATATGTTAAGAGGGAAGGTTATGATGGAAGTCCATGAAGAAAATCATCTGAATATTAGATTTGATGAAACTTTTCGAAATGCAAGTTTCGGTCAAAAACCGTAGTATATTATACACTAGTTTCGGTCAAAAAAATCAAATTTAATGGGGGACTATTTGAAATTATACGAAACTTTTCAGATCATTTATATATGTTAAGAGGGAAGGTTATGATGGAAGTTCATTCAATAAATCATCTGAAAATTAGATTTTATGAAACTTTTCGAAATGCAAGTTTCGCTCAAAAATCGTAGTATATTATACACTAGTTTCATTCAAAAAAATAAAATTTAATCGGGGACTATTTGAAATTATACAAAACTTTTCAGATCATTTATATATGTTAAGAGGAAAGGTTATGATGGAAGTTCATTCAAAAAATCATCTGAAAATTAGATTTTATGAAATTTTTCTAAATGCAAGTTTCGGTCAAAAATCAGTATATTATACACTAGTTTCGGTCAAAAAAATCAAATTTAATGGGGGACTACTTGAAATGATACGAAACTTTTTAGATCATTTATATATGTTAAGAGGGAAGGTTATGCTGGAAGTCCATGCAGAAAATAATCTGAAAGTTAGATTTTAAGAAACTTTTCGAAATGCAAGTTTCGGTCAAAAATCGTAGTATATTATACACTAGTTTCGGTCAAAAAAATCAAATTTAATTGGGGACTATTTGAAATGGTACGAAAATTTTCAGATCATTTATATATGTTAAGAAGGAAGGTTATGATGGAAGTTCATGCAAAAAATCATCTGAAAATTAGATTTTATGAAACTTTTCCAAATGCAAGTTTCGGTCAAAAATCATAGTATATTATACACTAGTTTAGGTCAAAAATTCAAATTTAATTTGGGACTATTTGAAATGATACGAAACTTTTTAGATCATTTATATATGTTAAAAGGGAAGGTTATGATGGAAGTCCATGCAGAAAATCATCTGAATATTAGATTTCATGAAACTTTTCGAAATGCAAGTTTCGGTCAAAAACCGTAGTATATTATACACTAGTTTCGGTCAAAAAAATCAAATTTAATGGGGGACTATTTGAAATTATACGAAACTTTTCAGATCATTTATATATGTTAAGAGGGAAGGTTATGATGGAAGTTCATTCAATAAATCATTTGAAAATTAGATTTTATGAAACTTTTCGAAATGCAAGTTTCGGTCAAAAATCAGTATATTATACACTAGTTTCGGTCAAAAAAATCAAATTTAATTGGGGACTACTTGAAATGATACGAAACATTTTAGATCATTTATATATGTTAAGAGGGAAGGTTATGCTGGAAGTCCATGCAGAAAATCATCTGAAAATTAGATTTTATGAAACTTTTTGAAATGCAAGTTTCAGTCAAAAATTGTAGTATATTATACACTAGTTTCGGCCAAAAAAATCAAATTTAATTGGGGACTATTTGAAATGATATGAAACTTTTCAGATCATTTACATATGTTAGGAGGGAAGGTTATGATGTAATTCCATGCAGAAAATCATCTGAAAAATAGATTTTATGAAACTTTTCGAAATGCAAGTATCGGTCAAAAACCGTAGTATATTATACACTAGTTTCATTCAAAAAAATAAAATTTAATCAGGGACTATTTGAAATTATACAAAACGTTTCAGATCATTTATATATGTTAAGAGGAAAGGTTATGATGGAAGTTCATTCAAAAAATCGTCTGAAAATTAGATTTTATGAAATTTTTCTAAATGCAAGTTTCGGTCAAAAATCAGTATATTATACACTAGTTTCGGTCAAAAAAATCAAATTTAATGGGGGACTACTTGAAATGATACGAAACTTTTTAGATCATTTATATATGTTAAGAGGGAAGGTTATGCTGGAAGTCCATGCAGAAAATAATCTGAAAGTTAGATTTTAAGAAACTTTTCGAAATGCAAGTTTCGGTCAAAAATCGTAGTATATTATACACTAGTTTCGGTCAAAAAAATCACATTTAATTGGGGACTATTTGAAATGGTACGAAAATTTTCAGATCATTTATATATGTTAAGAAGGAAGGTTATGATGGAAGTTCATGAAAAAAATCATCTGAAAATTAGATTTTATGAAACTTTTCCAAATGCAAGTTTCGGTCAAAAATCATAGTATATTATACACTAGTTTAGGTCAAAAATTCAAATTTAATTGCGGACTATTTGAAATGATACGAAACTTTTTAGATCATTTATATATGTTAAGAGGGAAGGTTATGATGGAAGTCCATGAAGAAAATCATCTGAATATTAGATTTGATGAAACTTTTCGAAATGCAAGTTTCGGTCAAAAACCGTAGTATATTATACACTAGTTTCGGTCAAAAAAATCAAATTTAATGGGGGACTATTTGAAATTATACGAAACTTTTCAGATCATTTATATATGTTAAGAGGGAAGGTTATGATGGAAGTTCATTCAATAAATCATCTGAAAATTAGATTTTATGAAACTTTTCGAAATGCAAGTTTCGGTCAAAAATCAGTATATTATACACTAGTTTCGGTCAAAAAAATCAAATTTAATTGGGGACTACTTGAAATGATACGAAACATTTTAGATCATTTATATATGTTAAGAGGGAAGGTTATGCTGGAAGTCCATGCAGAAAATCATCTGAAAATTAGATTTTATGAAACTTTTTGAAATGCAAGTTTCGGTCAAAAATTGTAGTATATTATACACTAGTTTCGGCCAAAAAAATCAAATTTAATTGGGGACTATTTGAAATGATATGAAACTTTTCAGATCATTTACATATGTTAGGAGGGAAGGTTATGATGTAAGTCCATGCAGAAAATCATCTGAAAAATAGATTTTATGAAACTTTTCGAAATGCAAGTATCGGTCAAAAACCGTAGTATATTATACACTAGTTTCATTCAAAAAAATAAAATTTAATCAGGGACTATTTGAAATTATACAAAACGTTTCAGATCATTTATATATGTTAAGAGGAAAGGTTATGATGGAAGTTCATTTTAAAAATAATCTGAAAATTAGATTCTATGAAATTTTTCTAAATGCAAGTTTCGGTCAAAAATCAGTATATTATACACTAGTTTCGGTCAAAAAAATAAAATTTAATTGGGGACTACTTGAAATGATACGAAACTTTTTAGATAATTTATATATGTTAAGAGGGAAGGTTATGCTGGAAGTCCATGCAGAAAATCATCTGAAAGTTAGATTTTAAGAAACTTTTCGAAATGCATGTTTCGGTCAAAAATCGTAGTATATTATACACTAGTTTCGGTCAAAAAATCAAATTTAATTGGGGACTATTTGAAATGGTACGAAAATTTTCAGATCATTTATATATGTTAAGAAGGAAGGTTATGATGGAAGTTCATGCGAAAAATCATCTGAAAATTAGATTTTATGAAACTTTTCCAAATACAAGTTTCGGTCAAAAATCATAGTATATTATACACTAGTTTAGGTCAAAAATTCAAATTTAATTGGGGACTATTTTAAATGATACGAAACTTTTTAGATCATTTATATATGTTAAGAGGGAAGGTTATGATGGAAGTCCATGAAGAAAATCATCTGAATATTAGATTTGATGAAACTTTTCGAAATGCAAGTTTCAGTCAAAAACCGTAGTATATTATACACTAGTTTCGGTCAAAAAAATCAAATTTAATGGGGGACTATTTGAAATTATACGAAACTTTTCAGATCATTTATATATGTTAAGAGGGAAGGTTATGATGGAAGTTCATTCAAAAAATCATCTGAAAATTAGATTTTATGAAACTTTTCGAAATGCAAGTTTCGGTCAAAAATCAGTATATTATACACTAGTTTCGGTCAAAAAAATCAAATTTAATTGGGGACTACTTGAAATGATACGAGACATTTTAGATCATTTATATATGTTAAGAGGGAAGGTTATGCTGGAAGTCCATGCAGAAAATCATCTGAAAATTAGATTTTATGAAACTTTTTGAAATGCAAGTTTCAGTCAAAAATTGTAGTATATTATACACTAGTTTCGGCCAAAAAAATCAAATTTAATTGGGGACTATTTGAAATGATATGAAACTTTTCAGATCATTTACATATGTTAGGAGGGAAGGTTATGATGTAAGTCCATGCAGAAAATCATCTGAAAAATAGATTTTATGAAACTTTTCGAAATGCAAGTATCGGTCAAAAACCGTAGTATATTATACACTAGTTTCATTCAAAAAAATAAAATTTAATCAGGGACTATTTGAAATTATACAAAACGTTTCAGATCATTTATATATGTTAAGAGGAAAGGTTATGATGGAAGTTCATTCAAAAAATCATCTGAAAATTAGATTCTATGAAATTTTTCTAAATGCATGTTTTGGTCAAAAATCAGTATATTATACACTAGTTTCGGTCAAAAAAATAAAATTTAATTGGGGACTACTTGAAATGATACGAAACTTTTTAGATAATTTATATATGTTAAGAGGGAAGGTTATGCTGGAAGTCCATGCAGAAAATCATCTGAAAGTTAGATTTTAAGAAACTTTTCGAAATGCATGTTTCGGTCAAAAATCGTAGTATATTATACACTAGTTTCGGTCAAAAAAATCAAATTTAATTGGGGACTATTTGAAATGGTACGAAAATTTTCAGATCATTTATATATGTTAAGAAGGAAGGTTATGATGGAAGTTCATGCAAAAAATCATCTGAAAATTAGATTTTATGAAACTTTTCCAAATACAAGTTTCGGTCAAAAATCATAGTATATTATACACTAGTTTAGGTCAAAAATTCAAATTTAATTGGGGACTATTTGAAATGATACGAAACTTTTTAGATCATTTATATATGTTAAGAGGGAAGGTTATGATGGAAGTCCATGAAGAAAATCATCTGAATATTAGATTTGATGAAACTTTTCGAAATGCAAGTTTCGGTCAAAAACCGTAGTATATTATACACTAGTTTCGGTCAAAAAAATCAAATTTAATGGGGGACTATTTGAAATTATACGAAACTTTTCAGATCATTTATATATGTTAAGAGGGAAGGTTATGATGGAAGTTCATTCAATAAATCATCTGAAAATTAGATTTTATGAAACTTTTCGAAATGCAAGTTTCGGTCAAAAATCAGTATATTATACACTAGTTTCGGTCAAAAAAATCAAATTTAATTGGGGACTACTTGAAATGATACGAAACATTTTAGATCATTTATATATGTTAAGAGGGAAGGTTATGCTGGAAGTCCATGCAGAAAATCATCTGAAAATTAGATTTTATGAAACTTTTTGAAATGCAAGTTTCGGTCAAAAATTGTAATATATTATACACTACTTTCGGTCAAAAAAGTCAAATTTAATTGGGGACTATTTGAAATGATATGAAACTTTTCAGATCATTTATATATGTTAGGAGGGAAGGTTATGATGGAAGTCCATGCAGAAAATCATCTGAAAAATAGATTTTATGAAACTTTTCGAAATGCAAGTTTCGGTCAAAAACCGTAGTATATTATACACTAGTTTCATTCAAAAAAATAAAATTTAATCGGGGACTATTTGAAATTATACAAAACATTTCAGATCATTTATATATGTTAAGAGGAAAGGTTATGATAGAAGTTCATTCAAAAAATCATCTGAAAATTAGATTTTATGAAATTTTTCCAAATGCAAGTTTCGGTCAAAAATCAGTATATTATACACTAGTTTCGGTCAAAAAAATCAAATTTAATGGGGGACTACTTGAAATGATACGAAACTTTTTAGATCATTTATATATGTTAAGAGGGAAGGTTATGCTGGAAGTCCATGCAGAAAATCATCTGAAAGTTAGATTTTAAGAAACTTTTCGAAATGCATGTTTCGGTCAAAAATCGTAGTATATTATACACTAGTTTCGGTCAAAAAAATCAAATTTAATTGGGGACTATTTGAAATGGTACGAAAATTTTCAGATCATTTATATATGTTAAGAAGGAAGGTTATGATGGAAGTTCATGCAAAAAATCATCTGAAAATTAGATTTTATGAAACTTTTCCAAATGCAAGTTTCGGTCAAAAATCATAGTATATTATACACTAGTTTAGGTCAAAAATTCAAATTTAATTGGGGACTATTTGAAATGATACGAAACTTTTTAGATCATTTATATATGTTAAAAGGGAAGGTTATGATGGAAGTCCATGCAGAAAATCATCTGAATATTAGATTTCATGAAACTTTTCGAAATGCAAGTTTCGGTCAAAAACCGTAGTATATTATACACTAGTTTCGGTCAAAAAAATCAAATTTAATGGGGGACTATTTGAAATTATACGAAACTTTTCAGATCATTTATATATGTTAAGAGGGAAGGTTATGATGGAAGTTCATTCAAAAAATCATCTGAAAATTAGATTTTATGAAACTTTTCGAAATGCAAGTTTCGGTCAAAAATCAGTATATTATACACTAGTTTCGGTCAAAAAAATCAAATTTAATGGGGGACTACTTGAAATGATACGAAACTTTTTAGATCATTTATATATGTTAAGAGGGAAGGTTATGCTGGAAGTCCATGCAGAAAATAATCTGAAAGTTAGATTTTAAGAAACTTTTCGAAATGCAAGTTTCGGTCAAAAATCGTAGTATATTATACACTAGTTTCGGTCAAAAAAATCACATTTAATTGGGGACTATTTGAAATGGTACGAAAATTTTCAGATCATTTATATATGTTAAGAAGGAAGGTTATGATGGAAGTTCATGAAAAAAATCATCTGAAAATTAGATTTTATGAAACTTTTCCAAATGCAAGTTTCGGTCAAAAATCATAGTATATTATACACTAGTTTAGGTCAAAAATTCAAATTTAATTGCGGACTATTTGAAATGATACGAAACTTTTTAGATCATTTATATATGTTAAGAGGGAAGGTTATGATGGAAGTCCATGAAGAAAATCATCTGAATATTAGATTTGATGAAACTTTTCGAAATGCAAGTTTCGGTCAAAAACCGTAGTATATTATACACTAGTTTCGGTCAAAAAAATCAAATTTAATGGGGGACTATTTGAAATTATACGAAACTTTTCAGATCATTTATATATGTTAAGAGGGAAGGTTATGATGGAAGTTCATTCAATAAATCATCTGAAAATTAGATTTTATGAAACTTTTCGAAATGCAAGTTTCGGTCAAAAATCAGTATATTATACACTAGTTTCGGTCAAAAAAATCAAATTTAATTGGGGACTACTTGAAATGATACGAAACATTTTAGATCATTTATATATGTTAAGAGGGAAGGTTATGCTGGAAGTCCATGCAGAAAATCATCTGAAAATTAGATTTTATGAAACTTTTTGAAATGCAAGTTTCGGTCAAAAATTGTAGTATATTATACACTAGTTTCGGCCAAAAAAATCAAATTTAATTGGGGACTATTTGAAATGATATGAAACTTTTCAGATCATTTACATATGTTAGGAGGGAAGGTTATGATGTAAGTCCATGCAGAAAATCATCTGAAAAATAGATTTTATGAAACTTTTCGAAATGCAAGTATCGGTCAAAAACCGTAGTATATTATACACTAGTTTCATTCAAAAAAATAAAATTTAATCAGGGACTATTTGAAATTATACAAAACGTTTCAGATCATTTATATATGTTAAGAGGAAAGGTTATGATGGAAGTTCATTTTAAAAATAATCTGAAAATTAGATTCTATGAAATTTTTCTAAATGCAAGTTTCGGTCAAAAATCAGTATATTATACACTAGTTTCGGTCAAAAAAATAAAATTTAATTGGGGACTACTTGAAATGATACGAAACTTTTTAGATAATTTATATATGTTAAGAGGGAAGGTTATGCTGGAAGTCCATGCAGAAAATCATCTGAAAGTTAGATTTTAAGAAACTTTTCGAAATGCATGTTTCGGTCAAAAATCGTAGTATATTATACACTAGTTTCGGTCAAAAAATCAAATTTAATTGGGGACTATTTGAAATGGTACGAAAATTTTCAGATCATTTATATATGTTAAGAAGGAAGGTTATGATGGAAGTTCATGCGAAAAATCATCTGAAAATTAGATTTTATGAAACTTTTCCAAATACAAGTTTCGGTCAAAAATCATAGTATATTATACACTAGTTTAGGTCAAAAATTCAAATTTAATTGGGGACTATTTTAAATGATACGAAACTTTTTAGATCATTTATATATGTTAAGAGGGAAGGTTATGATGGAAGTCCATGCAGAAAATCATCTGAATATTAGATTTCATGAAACTTTTCGAAATGCAAGTTTCGGTCAAAAACCGTAGTATATTATACACTAGTTTCGGTCAAAAAAATCAAATTTAATGGGGGACTATTTGAAATTATACGAAACTTTTCAGATCATTTATATATGTTAAGAGGGAAGGTTATGATGGAAGTTCATTCAAAAAATCATCTGAAAATTAGATTTTATGAAACTTTTCGAAATGCAAGTTTCGGTCAAAAATCAGTATATTATACACTAGTTTCGGTCAAAAAAATCAAATTTAATGGGGGACTACTTGAAATGATACGAAACTTTTTAGATCATTTATATATGTTAAGAGGGAAGGTTATGCTGGAAGTCCATGCAGAAAATAATCTGAAAGTTAGATTTTAAGAAACTTTTCGAAATGCATGTTTCGGTCAAAAATCGTAGTATATTATACACTAGTTTCGGTCAAAAAATCAAATTTAATTGGGGACTATTTGAAATGGTACGAAAATTTTCAGATCATTTATATATGTTAAGAAGGAAGGTTATGATGGAAGTTCATGCGAAAAATCATCTGAAAATTAGATTTTATGAAACTTTTCCAAATACAAGTTTCGGTCAAAAATCATAGTATATTATACACTAGTTTAGGTCAAAAATTCAAATTTAATTGGGGACTATTTGAAATGATACGAAACTTTTTAGATCATTTATATATGTTAAAAGGGAAGGTTATGATGGAAGTCCATGCAGAAAATCATCTGAATATTAGATTTCATGAAACTTTTCGAAATGCAAGTTTCGGTCAAAAACCGTAGTATATTATACACTAGTTTCGGTCAAAAAAATCAAATTTAATGGGGGACTATTTGAAATTATACGAAACTTTTCAGATCATTTATATATGTTAAGAGGGAAGGTTATGATGGAAGTTCATTCAAAAAATCATCTGAAAATTAGATTTTATGAAACTTTTCGAAATGCAAGTTTCGGTCAAAAATCAGTATATTATACACTAGTTTCGGTCAAAAAAATCAAATTTAATGGGGGACTACTTGAAATGATACGAAACTTTTTAGATCATTTATATATGTTAAGAGGGAAGGTTATGCTGGAAGTCCATGCAGAAAATAATCTGAAAGTTAGATTTTAAGAAACTTTTCGAAATGCAAGTTTCGGTCAAAAATCGTAGTATATTATACACTAGTTTCGGTCAAAAAAATCACATTTAATTGGGGACTATTTGAAATGGTACGAAAATTTTCAGATCATTTATATATGTTAAGAAGGAAGGTTATGATGGAAGTTCATGAAAAAAATCATCTGAAAATTAGATTTTATGAAACTTTTCCAAATGCAAGTTTCGGTCAAAAATCATAGTATATTATACACTAGTTTAGGTCAAAAATTCAAATTTAATTGCGGACTATTTGAAATGATACGAAACTTTTTAGATCATTTATATATGTTAAGAGGGAAGGTTATGATGGAAGTCCATGAAGAAAATCATCTGAATATTAGATTTGATGAAACTTTTCGAAATGCAAGTTTCGGTCAAAAACCGTAGTATATTATACACTAGTTTCGGTCAAAAAAATCAAATTTAATGGGGGACTATTTGAAATTATACGAAACTTTTCAGATCATTTATATATGTTAAGAGGGAAGGTTATGATGGAAGTTCATTCAAAAAATCATCTGAAAATTAGATTTTATGAAACTTTTCGAAATGCAAGTTTCGGTCAAAAATCAGTATATTATACACTAGTTTCGGTCAAAAAAATCAAATTTAATGGGGGACTACTTGAAATGATACGAAACTTTTTAGATCATTTATATATGTTAAGAGGGAAGGTTATGCTGGAAGTCCATGCAGAAAATAATCTGAAAGTTAGATTTTAAGAAACTTTTCGAAATGCAAGTTTCGGTCAAAAATCGTAGTATATTATACACTAGTTTCGGTCAAAAAAATCACATTTAATTGGGGACTATTTGAAATGGTACGAAAATTTTCAGATCATTTATATATGTTAAGAAGGAAGGTTATGATGGAAGTTCATGAAAAAAATCATCTGAAAATTAGATTTTATGAAACTTTTCCAAATGCAAGTTTCGGTCAAAAATCATAGTATATTATACACTAGTTTAGGTCAAAAATTCAAATTTAATTGCGGACTATTTGAAATGATACGAAACTTTTTAGATCATTTATATATGTTAAGAGGGAAGGTTATGATGGAAGTCCATGAAGAAAATCATCTGAATATTAGATTTGATGAAACTTTTCGAAATGCAAGTTTCGGTCAAAAACCGTAGTATATTATACACTAGTTTCGGTCAAAAAAATCAAATTTAATGGGGGACTATTTGAAATTATACGAAACTTTTCAGATCATTTATATATGTTAAGAGGGAAGGTTATGATGGAAGTTCATTCAATAAATCATCTGAAAATTAGATTTTATGAAACTTTTCGAAATGCAAGTTTCGGTCAAAAATCAGTATATTATACACTAGTTTCGGTCAAAAAAATCAAATTTAATTGGGGACTACTTGAAATGATACGAAACATTTTAGATCATTTATATATGTTAAGAGGGAAGGTTATGCTGGAAGTCCATGCAGAAAATCATCTGAAAATTAGATTTTATGAAACTTTTTGAAATGCAAGTTTCGGTCAAAAATTGTAGTATATTATACACTAGTTTCGGCCAAAAAAATCAAATTTAATTGGGGACTATTTGAAATGATATGAAACTTTTCAGATCATTTACATATGTTAGGAGGGAAGGTTATGATGTAAGTCCATGCAGAAAATCATCTGAAAAATAGATTTTATGAAACTTTTCGAAATGCAAGTATCGGTCAAAAACCGTAGTATATTATACACTAGTTTCATTCAAAAAAATAAAATTTAATCAGGGACTATTTGAAATTATACAAAACGTTTCAGATCATTTATATATGTTAAGAGGAAAGGTTATGATGGAAGTTCATTTTAAAAATAATCTGAAAATTAGATTCTATGAAATTTTTCTAAATGCAAGTTTCGGTCAAAAATCAGTATATTATACACTAGTTTCGGTCAAAAAAATAAAATTTAATTGGGGACTACTTGAAATGATACGAAACTTTTTAGATAATTTATATATGTTAAGAGGGAAGGTTATGCTGGAAGTCCATGCAGAAAATCATCTGAAAGTTAGATTTTAAGAAACTTTTCGAAATGCATGTTTCGGTCAAAAATCGTAGTATATTATACACTAGTTTCGGTCAAAAAATCAAATTTAATTGGGGACTATTTGAAATGGTACGAAAATTTTCAGATCATTTATATATGTTAAGAAGGAAGGTTATGATGGAAGTTCATGCGAAAAATCATCTGAAAATTAGATTTTATGAAACTTTTCCAAATACAAGTTTCGGTCAAAAATCATAGTATATTATACACTAGTTTAGGTCAAAAATTCAAATTTAATTGGGGACTATTTTAAATGATACGAAACTTTTTAGATCATTTATATATGTTAAGAGGGAAGGTTATGATGGAAGTCCATGAAGAAAATCATCTGAATATTAGATTTGATGAAACTTTTCGAAATGCAAGTTTCAGTCAAAAACCGTAGTATATTATACACTAGTTTCGGTCAAAAAAATCAAATTTAATGGGGGACTATTTGAAATTATACGAAACTTTTCAGATCATTTATATATGTTAAGAGGGAAGGTTATGATGGAAGTTCATTCAAAAAATCATCTGAAAATTAGATTTTATGAAACTTTTCGAAATGCAAGTTTCGGTCAAAAATCAGTATATTATACACTAGTTTCGGTCAAAAAAATCAAATTTAATTGGGGACTACTTGAAATGATACGAGACATTTTAGATCATTTATATATGTTAAGAGGGAAGGTTATGCTGGAAGTCCATGCAGAAAATCATCTGAAAATTAGATTTTATGAAACTTTTTGAAATGCAAGTTTCAGTCAAAAATTGTAGTATATTATACACTAGTTTCGGCCAAAAAAATCAAATTTAATTGGGGACTATTTGAAATGATATGAAACTTTTCAGATCATTTACATATGTTAGGAGGGAAGGTTATGATGTAAGTCCATGCAGAAAATCATCTGAAAAATAGATTTTATGAAACTTTTCGAAATGCAAGTATCGGTCAAAAACCGTAGTATATTATACACTAGTTTCATTCAAAAAAATAAAATTTAATCAGGGACTATTTGAAATTATACAAAACGTTTCAGATCATTTATATATGTTAAGAGGAAAGGTTATGATGGAAGTTCATTCAAAAAATCATCTGAAAATTAGATTCTATGAAATTTTTCTAAATGCATGTTTTGGTCAAAAATCAGTATATTATACACTAGTTTCGGTCAAAAAAATAAAATTTAATTGGGGACTACTTGAAATGATACGAAACTTTTTAGATAATTTATATATGTTAAGAGGGAAGGTTATGCTGGAAGTCCATGCAGAAAATCATCTGAAAGTTAGATTTTAAGAAACTTTTCGAAATGCATGTTTCGGTCAAAAATCGTAGTATATTATACACTAGTTTCGGTCAAAAAAATCAAATTTAATTGGGGACTATTTGAAATGGTACGAAAATTTTCAGATCATTTATATATGTTAAGAAGGAAGGTTATGATGGAAGTTCATGCAAAAAATCATCTGAAAATTAGATTTTATGAAACTTTTCCAAATACAAGTTTCGGTCAAAAATCATAGTATATTATACACTAGTTTAGGTCAAAAATTCAAATTTAATTGGGGACTATTTGAAATGATACGAAACTTTTTAGATCATTTATATATGTTAAGAGGGAAGGTTATGATGGAAGTCCATGAAGAAAATCATCTGAATATTAGATTTGATGAAACTTTTCGAAATGCAAGTTTCGGTCAAAAACCGTAGTATATTATACACTAGTTTCGGTCAAAAAAATCAAATTTAATGGGGGACTATTTGAAATTATACGAAACTTTTCAGATCATTTATATATGTTAAGAGGGAAGGTTATGATGGAAGTTCATTCAATAAATCATCTGAAAATTAGATTTTATGAAACTTTTCGAAATGCAAGTTTCGGTCAAAAATCAGTATATTATACACTAGTTTCGGTCAAAAAAATCAAATTTAATTGGGGACTACTTGAAATGATACGAAACATTTTAGATCATTTATATATGTTAAGAGGGAAGGTTATGCTGGAAGTCCATGCAGAAAATCATCTGAAAATTAGATTTTATGAAACTTTTTGAAATGCAAGTTTCGGTCAAAAATTGTAATATATTATACACTACTTTCGGTCAAAAAAGTCAAATTTAATTGGGGACTATTTGAAATGATATGAAACTTTTCAGATCATTTATATATGTTAGGAGGGAAGGTTATGATGGAAGTCCATGCAGAAAATCATCTGAAAAATAGATTTTATGAAACTTTTCGAAATGCAAGTTTCGGTCAAAAACCGTAGTATATTATACACTAGTTTCATTCAAAAAAATAAAATTTAATCGGGGACTATTTGAAATTATACAAAACATTTCAGATCATTTATATATGTTAAGAGGAAAGGTTATGATAGAAGTTCATTCAAAAAATCATCTGAAAATTAGATTTTATGAAATTTTTCCAAATGCAAGTTTCGGTCAAAAATCAGTATATTATACACTAGTTTCGGTCAAAAAAATCAAATTTAATGGGGGACTACTTGAAATGATACGAAACTTTTTAGATCATTTATATATGTTAAGAGGGAAGGTTATGCTGGAAGTCCATGCAGAAAATCATCTGAAAGTTAGATTTTAAGAAACTTTTCGAAATGCATGTTTCGGTCAAAAATCGTAGTATATTATACACTAGTTTCGGTCAAAAAAATCAAATTTAATTGGGGACTATTTGAAATGGTACGAAAATTTTCAGATCATTTATATATGTTAAGAAGGAAGGTTATGATGGAAGTTCATGCAAAAAATCATCTGAAAATTAGATTTTATGAAACTTTTCCAAATGCAAGTTTCGGTCAAAAATCATAGTATATTATACACTAGTTTAGGTCAAAAATTCAAATTTAATTGAGGACTATTTGAAATGATACGAAACTTTTTAGATCATTTATATATGTTAAAAGGGAAGGTTATGATGGAAGTCCATGCAGAAAATCATCTGAATATTAGATTTCATGAAACTTTTCGAAATGCAAGTTTCGGTCAAAAACCGTAGTATATTATACACTAGTTTCGGTCAAAAAAATCAAATTTAATGGGGGACTATTTGAAATTATACGAAACTTTTCAGATCATTTATATATGTTAAGAGGGAAGGTTATGATGGAAGTTCATTCAAAAAATCATCTGAAAATTAGATTTTATGAAACTTTTCGAAATGCAAGTTTCGGTCAAAAATCAGTATATTATACACTAGTTTCGGTCAAAAAAATCAAATTTAATTGGGGACTACTTGAAATGATATGAAACATTTTAGATCATTTATATATGTTAAGAGGGAAGGTTATGCTGGAAGTCCATGCAGAAAATCATCTGAAAATTAGATTTTATGAAACTTTTTGAAATGCAAGTTTCGGTCAAAAATTGTTGTATATTATACACTACTTTCGGTCAAAAAAGTCAAATTTAATTGGGGACTATTTGAAATGATATGAAACTTTTCAGATCATTTATATATGTTAGGAGGGAAGGTTATGATGGAAGTCCATGCAGAAAATCATCTGAAAAATAGATTTTATGAAACTTTTCGAAATGCAAGTTTCGGTCAAAAACCGTAGTATATTATACACTAGTTTCATTCAAAAAAATAAAATTTAATCGGGGACTATTTGAAATTATACAAAACGTTTCAGATCATTTATATATGTTAAGAGGAAAGGTTATGATAGAAGTTCATTCAAAAAATCATCTGAAAATTAGATTTTATGAAATTTTTCCAAATGCAAGTTTCGGTCAAAAATCAGTATATTATACACTAGTTTCGGTCAAAAAAATCAAATTTAATGGGGGACTACTTGAAATGATACGAAACTTTTTAGATCATTTATATATGTTAAGAGGGAAGGTTATGCTGGAAGTCCATGCAGAAAATCATCTGAAAGTTAGATTTTAAGAAACTTTTCGAAATGCATGTTTCGGTCAAAAATCGTAGTATATTATACACTAGTTTCGGTCAAAAAAATCAAATTTAATTGGGGACTATTTGAAATGGTACGAAAATTTTCAGATCATTTATGTATGTTAAGAAGGAAGGTTATGATGGAAGTTCATGCAAAAAATCATCTGAAAATTAGATTTTATGAAACTTTTCCAAATGCAAGTTTCGGTCAAAAATCATAGTATATTATACACTAGTTTAGGTCAAAAATTCAAATTTAATTGGGGATTATTTGAAATGATACGAAACTTTTTAGATCATTTATATATGTTAAAAGGGAAGGTTATGATGGAAGTCCATGCAGAAAATCATCTGAATATTAGATTTCATGAAACTTTTCGAAATGCAAGTTTCGGTCAAAAACCGTAGTATATTATACACTAGTTTCGGTCAAAAAAATCAAATTTAATGGGGGACTATTTGAAATTATACGAAACTTTTCAGATCATTTATATATGTTAAGAGGGAAGGTTATGATGGAAGTTCATTCAAAAAATCATCTGAAAATTAGATTTTATGAAACTTTTCGAAATGCAAGTTTCGGTCAAAAATCAGTATATTATACACTAGTTTCGGTCAAAAAAATCAAATTTAATTGGGGACTACTTGAAATGATATGAAACATTTTAGATCATTTATATATGTTAAGAGGGAAGGTTATGCTGGAAGTCCATGCAGAAAATCATCTGAAAATTAGATTTTATGAAACTTTTTGAAATGCAAGTTTCGGTCAAAAATTGTTGTATATTATACACTACTTTCGGTCAAAAAAGTCAAATTTAATTGGGGACTATTTGAAATGATATGAAACTTTTCAGATCATTTATATATGTTAGGAGGGAAGGTTATGATGGAAGTCCATGCAGAAAATCATCTGAAAAATAGATTTTATGAAACTTTTCGAAATGCAAGTTTCGGTCAAAAACCGTAGTATATTATACACTAGTTTCATTCAAAAAAATAAAATTTAATCGGGGACTATTTGAAATTATACAAAACGTTTCATATCATTTATATATGTTAAGAGGAAAGGTTATGATAGAAGTTCATTCAAAAAATCATCTGAAAATTAGATTTTATGAAATTTTTCCAAATGCAAGTTTCGGTCAAAAATCAGTATATTATACACTAGTTTCGGTCAAAAAAATCAAATTTAATGGGGGACTACTTGAAATGATACGAAACTTTTTAGATCATTTATATATGTTAAGAGGGAAGGTTATGCTGGAAGTCCATGCAGAAAATCATCTGAAAGTTAGATTTTAAGAAACTTTTCGAAATGCATGTTTCGGTCAAAAATCGTAGTATATTATACACTAGTTTCGGTCAAAAAAATCAAATTTAATTGGGGACTATTTGAAATGGTACGAAAATTTTCAGATCATTTATATATGTTAAGAAGGAAGGTTATGATGGAAGTTCATGCAAAAAATCATCTGAAAATTAGATTTTATGAAACTTTTCCAAATGCAAGTTTCGGTCAAAAATCATAGTATATTATACACTAGTTTAGGTCAAAAATTCAAATTTAATTGGGGATTATTTGAAATGATACGAAACTTTTTAGATCATTTATATATGTTAAAAGGGAAGGTTATGATGGAAGTCCATGCAGAAAATCATCTGAATATTAGATTTCATGAAACTTTTCGAAATGCAAGTTTCGGTCAAAAACCGTAGTATATTATACACTAGTTTCGGTCAAAAAAATCAAATTTAATGGGGGACTATTTGAAATTATACGAAACTTTTCAGATCATTTATATATGTTAAGAGGGAAGGTTATGATGGAAGTTCATTCAAAAAATCATCTGAAAATTAGATTTTATGAAACTTTTCGAAATGCAAGTTTCGGTCAAAAATCAGTATATTATACACTAGTTTCGGTCAAAAAAATCAAATTTAATTGGGGACTACTTGAAATGATATGAAACATTTTAGATCATTTATATATGTTAAGAGGGAAGGTTATGCTGGAAGTCCATGCAGAAAATCATCTGAAAATTAGATTTTATGAAACTTTTTGAAATGCAAGTTTCGGTCAAAAATTGTTGTATATTATACACTACTTTCGGTCAAAAAAGTCAAATTTAATTGGGGACTATTTGAAATGATATGAAACTTTTCAGATCATTTATATATGTTAGGAGGGAAGGTTATGATGGAAGTCCATGCAGAAAATCATCTGAAAAATAGATTTTATGAAACTTTTCGAAATGCAAGTTTCGGTCAAAAACCGTAGTATATTATACACTAGTTTCATTCAAAAAAATAAAATTTAATCGGGGACTATTTGAAATTATACAAAACGTTTCAGATCATTTATATATGTTAAGAGGAAAGGTTATGATAGAAGTTCATTCAAAAAATCATCTGAAAATTAGATTTTATGAAATTTTTCCAAATGCAAGTTTCGGTCAAAAATCAGTATATTATACACTAGTTTCGGTCAAAAAAATCAAATTTAATGGGGGACTACTTGAAATGATACGAAACTTTTTAGATCATTTATATATGTTAAGAGGGAAGGTTATGCTGGAAGTCCATGCAGAAAATCATCTGAAAGTTAGATTTTAAGAAACTTTTCGAAATGCATGTTTCGGTCAAAAATCGTAGTATATTATACACTAGTTTCGGTCAAAAAAATCAAATTTAATTGGGGACTCTTTGAAATGGTACGAAAATTTTCAGATCATTTAAATATGTTAAGAAGGAAGGTTATTATGGAAGTTCATGCAAAAAATCATCTGAAAATTAGATTTTATGAAACTTTTCCAAATGCAAGTTTCGGTCAAAAATCATAGTATATTATACACTAGTTTAGGTCAAAAATTCAAATTTAATTGGGGACTATTTGAAATGATACGAAACTTTTTAGATCATTTATATATGTTAAAAGGGAAGGTTATGATGGAAGTCCATGCAGAAAATCATCTGAATATTAGATTTCATGAAACTTTTCGAAATGCAAGTTTCGGTCAAAAACCGTAGTATATTATACACTAGTTTCGGTCAAAAAAATCAAATTTAATGGGGGACTATTTGAAATTATACGAAACTTTTCAGATCATTTATATATGTTAAGAGGGAAGGTTATGATGGAAGTTCATACAAAAAATCATCTGAAAATTAGATTTTATGAAACTTTTCGAAATGCAAGTTTCGGTCAAAAATCAGTATATTATACACTAGTTTCGGTCAAAAAAATCAAATTTAATTGGGGACTACTTGAAATGATACGAAACATTTTAGATCATTTATATATGTTAAGAGGGAAGGTTATGCTGGAAGTCCATGCAGAAAATCATCTGAAAATTAGATTTTATGAATCTTTTTGAAAAGCAAGTTTCGGTCAAAAATTGTAGTATATTATACACTAGTTTCGGTCAAAAAAATCAAATTTAATTGGGGACTATTTGAAATGATATGAAACTTTTCAGATCATTTACATATGTTAGGAGGGAAGGTTATGATGGAAGTCCATGGAGAAAATCATCTGAAAAATAGATTTTATGAAACTTTTCGAAATGCAAGTTTCGGTCAAAAACCGTAGTATATTATACACTAGCTTCATTCAAAAAAATAAAATTTAATCGGGGACTATTTGAAATTATACAAAACGTTTCAGATCATTTATATATGTTAAGAGGAAAGGTTATGATAGAAGTTCATTCAAAAAATCATCTGAAAATTAGATTTTATGAAATTTTTTTAAATGCAAGTTTCGGTCAAAAATCAGTATATTATACACTAGTTTCGGTCAAAAAAATCAAATTTAATGGGGGACTACTTGAAATGATACGAAACTTTTTAGATCATTTATATTTATTAAGAGGGAAGGTTATGCTGGAAGTCCATGCAGAAAATCATCTGAAAGTTAGATTTTAAGAAACTTTTCGAAATCCAAGGTTCGGTCAAAAAACGTAGTATATTATACACTAGTTTCGGTCAAAAAAATCAAATTTAATTGGGGACTATTTGAAATGGTACGAAAATTTTCAGATCATTTATATATGTTAAGAAGGAAGGTTATGATGGAAGTTCATGCAAAAAATCATCTGAAAATTAGATTTTATGAAACTTTTCCAAATGCAAGTTTCGGTCAAAAATCATAGTATATTATACACTAGTTTAGGTCAAAAATTCAAATTTAATTGGGGACTATTTGAAATGATACGAAACTTTTTAGATAATTTATATATGTTAAAAGGGAAGGTTATGATGGAAGTCCATGCAGAAAATCATCTGAATATTAGATTTCATGAAACTTTTCGAAATGCAAGTTTCGGTCAAAAACCGTAGTATATTATACACTAGTTTCGGTCAAAAAAATCAAATTTAATGGGGGACTATTTGAAATTATACGAAACTTTTCAGATCATTTATATATGTTAAGAGGGAAGGTTATGATGGAAGTTCATTCAAAAAATCATCTGAAAAATAGATTTTATGAAACTTTTCGAAATGCAAGTTTCGGTCAAAAACCGTAGTATATTATACACTAGCTTCATTCAAAAA
The DNA here is from genome assembly GCA_963966055.1 of Lathyrus aphaca. Taxonomy (NCBI): domain Eukaryota; kingdom Viridiplantae; phylum Streptophyta; class Magnoliopsida; order Fabales; family Fabaceae; genus Lathyrus; species Lathyrus aphaca. Next base: position 210,759,132 of record OZ014522.1, read on the forward strand.
AATAAAATTTAATCGGGGACTATTTGAAATTATACAAAACGTTTCAGATCATTTATATATGTTAAGAGGAAAGGTTATGATAGAAGTTCATTCAAAAAATCATCTGAAAATTAGATTTTATGAAATTTTTTTAAATGCAAGTTTCGGTCAAAAATCAGTATATTATACACTAGTTTCGGTCAAAAAAATCAAATTTAATGGGGGACTACTTGAAATGATACGAAACTTTTTATATCATTTATATTTATTAAGAGGGAAGGTTATGCTGGAAGTCCATGCAGAAAATCATCTGAAAGTTAGATTTTAAGAAACTTTTCGAAATGCAAGTTTCGGTCAAAAAACGTAGTATATTATACACTAGTTTCGGTCAAAAAAATCAAATTTAATTGGGGACTATTTGAAATGGTACGAAAATTTTCAGATCATTTATATATGTTAAGAAGGAAGGTTATGATGGAAGTTCATGCAAAAAATCATCTGAAAATTAGATTTTATGAAACTTTTCCAAATGCAAGTTTCGGTCAAAAATCATTGTATATTATACACTAGTTTAGGTCAAAAATTCAAATTTAATTGGGGACTATTTGAAATGATACGAAACTTTTTAGATCATTTATATATGTTAAAAGGGAAGGTTATGATGGAAGTCCATGCAGAAAATCATCTGAATATTAGATTTCATGAAACTTTTCGAAATGCAAGTTTCGGTCAAAAACCGTAGTATATTATACACTAGTTTCGGTCAAAAAAAATCAAATTTAATGGGGGACTATTTGAAATTATACGAAACTTTTCAGATCATTTATATATGTTAAGAGGGAAGGTTATGATGGAAGTTCATTCAAAAAATCATCTGAAAATTAGATTTTATGAAACTTTTCGAAATGCAAGTTTCGGTCAAAAATCAGTATATTATACACTAGTTTCGGTCAAAAAAATCAAATTTAATTGGGGACTACTTGAAATGATACGAAACATTTTAGATCATTTATATATGTTAAGAGGGAAGGTTATGCTGGAAGTCCATGCAGAAAATCATCTGAAAATTAGATTTTATGAAACTTTTTGAAATGCAAGTTTCGGTCAAAAATTGTAATATATTATACACTACTTTCGGTCAAAAAAGTCAAATTTAATTGGGGACTATTTGAAATGATATGAAACTTTTCAGATCATTTATATATGTTAGGAGGGAAGGTTATGATGGAAGTCCATGCAGAAAATCATCTGAAAAATAGATTTTATGAAACTTTTCGAAATGCAAGTTTCGGTCAAAAACCGTAGTATATTATACACTAGTTTCATTCAAAAAAATAAAATTTAATCGGGGACTATTTGAAATTATACAAAACGTTTCAGATCATTTATATATGTTAAGAGGAAAGGTTATGATAGAAGTTCATTCAAAAAATCATCTGAAAATTAGATTTTATGAAATTTTTCCAAATGCAAGTTTCGGTCAAAAATCAGTATATTATACACTAGTTTCGGTCAAAAAAATCAAATTTAATGGGGGACTACTTGAAATGATACGAAACTTTTTAGATCATTTATATATGTTAAGAGGGAAGGTTATGCTGGAATTCCATGCAGAAAATCATCTGAAAGTTAGATTTTATTAAACTTTTCGAAATGCATGTTTCGGTCAAAAATCGTAGTATATTATACACTAGTTTCGGTCAAAAAAATCAAATTTAATTGGGGACTATTTGAAATGGTACGAAAATTTTCAGATCATTTATATATGTTAAGAAGGAAGGTTATGATGGAAGTTCATGCAAAAAATCATCTGAAAATTAGATTTTATGAAACTTTTCCAAATGCAAGTTTCGGTCAAAAATCATAGTATATTATACACTAGTTTAGGTCAAAAATTCAAATTTAATTGGGGACTATTTGAAATGATACGAAACTTTTTAGATCATTTATATATGTTAAAAGGGAAGGTTATGATGGAAGTCCATGCAGAAAATCATCTGAATATTAGATTTCATGAAACTTTTCGAAATGCAAGTTTCGGTCAAAAACCGTAGTATATTATACACTAGTTTCGGTCAAAAAAATCAAATTTAATGGGGGACTATTTGAAATTATACGAAACTTTTCAGATCATTTATATATGTTAAGAGGGAAGGTTATGATGGAAGTCCATGCAGAAAATCATCTGAAAAATAGATTTTATGAAACTTTTCGAAATGCAAGTTTCGGTCAAAAACCGTAGTATATTATACACTAGTTTCATTCAAAAAAATAAAATTTAATCGGGGACTATTTGAAATTATACAAAACGTTTCAGATCATTTATATATGTTAAGAGGAAAGGTTATGATAGAAGTTCATTCAAAAAATCATCTGAAAATTAGATTTTATGAAATTTTTCCAAATGCAAGTTTCGGTCAAAAATCAGTATATTATACACTAGTTTCGGTCAAAAAAATCAAATTTAATGGGGGACTACTTGAAATGATACGAAACTTTTTAGATCATTTATATATGTTAAGAGGGAAGGTTATGCTGGAAGTCCATGCAGAAAATCATCTGAAAGTTAGATTTTAAGAAACTTTTCGAAATGCATGTTTCGGTCAAAAATCGTAGTATATTATACACTAGTTTCGGTCAAAAAAATCAAATTTAATTGGGGACTCTTTGAAATGGTACGAAAATTTTCAGATCATTTAAATATGTTAAGAAGGAAGGTTATTATGGAAGTTCATGCAAAAAATCATCTGAAAATTAGATTTTATGAAACTTTTCCAAATGCAAGTTTCGGTCAAAAATCATAGTATATTATACACTAGTTTAGGTCAAAAATTCAAATTTAATTGGGGACTATTTGAAATGATACGAAACTTTTTAGATCATTTATATATGTTAAAAGGGAAGGTTATGATGGAAGTCCATGAAGAAAATCATCTGAATATTAGATTTCATGAAACTTTTCGAAATGCAAGTTTCGGTCAAAAACCGTAGTATATTATACACTAGTTTCGGTCAAAAAAATCAAATTTAATGGGGGACTATTTGAAATTATACGAAACTTTTCAGATCATTTATATATGTTAAGAGGGAAGGTTATGATGGAAGTTCATACAAAAAATCATCTGAAAATTAGATTTTATGAAACTTTTCGAAATGCAAGTTTCGGTCAAAAATCAGTATATTATACACTAGTTTCGGTCAAAAAAATCAAATTTAATTGGGGACTACTTGAAATGATACGAAACATTTTAGATCATTTATATATGTTAAGAGGGAAGGTTATGCTGGAAGTCCATGCAGAAAATCATCTGAAAATTAGATTTTATGAATCTTTTTGAAAAGCAAGTTTCGGTCAAAAATTGTAGTATATTATACACTAGTTTCGGTCAAAAAAATCAAATTTAATTGGGGACTATTTGAAATGATATGAAACTTTTCAGATCATTTACATATGTTAGGAGGGAAGGTTATGATGGAAGTCCATGGAGAAAATCATCTGAAAAATAGATTTTATGAAACTTTTCGAAATGCAAGTTTCGGTCAAAAACCGTAGTATATTATACACTAGCTTCATTCAAAAAAATAAAATTTAATCGGGGACTATTTGAAATTATACAAAACGTTTCAGATCATTTATATATGTTAAGAGGAAAGGTTATGATAGAAGTTCATTCAAAAAATCATCTGAAAATTAGATTTTATGAAATTTTTTTAAATGCAAGTTTCGGTCAAAAATCAGTATATTATACACTAGTTTCGGTCAAAAAAATCAAATTTAATGGGGGACTACTTGAAATGATACGAAACTTTTTAGATCATTTATATATGTTAAGAGGGAAGGTTATGCTGGAAGTCCATGCAGAAAATCATCTGAAAGTTAGATTTTAAGAAACTTTTCGAAATGCAAGTTTCGGTCAAAAAACGTAGTATATTATACACTAGTTTCGGTCAAAAAAATCAAATTTAATTGGGGACTATTTGAAATGGTACGAAAATTTTCAGATCATTTATATATGTTAAGAAGGAAGGTTATGATGGAAGTTCATGCAAAAAATCATCTGAAAATTAGATTTTATGAAACTTTTCCAAATGCAAGTTTCGGTCAAAAATCATAGTATATTATACACTAGTTTAGGTCAAAAATTCAAATTTAATTGGGGACTATTTGAAATGATACGAAACTTTTTAGATCATTTATATATGTTAAAAGGGAAGGTTATGATGGAAGTCCATGCAGAAAATCATCTGAATATTAGATTTCATGAAACTTTTCGAAATGCAAGTTTCGGTCAAAAACCGTAGTATATTATACACTAGTTTCGGTCAAAAAAATCAAATTTAATGGGGGACTATTTGAAATTATACGAAACTTTTCAGATCATTTATATATGTTAAGAGGGAAGGTTATGATGGAAGTTCATTCAAAAAATCATCTGAAAATTAGATTTTATGAAACTTTTCGAAATGCAAGTTTCGGTCAAAAATCAGTATATTATACACTAGTTTCGGTCAAAAAAATCAAATTTAATTGGGGACTACTTGAAATGATACGAAACATTTTAGATCATTTATATATGTTAAGAGGGAAGGTTATGCTGGAAGTCCATGCAGAAAATCATCTGAAAATTAGATTTTATGAAACTTTTTGAAATGCAAGTTTCGGTCAAAAATTGTAATATATTATACACTACTTTCGGTCAAAAAAGTCAAATTTAATTGGGGACTATTTGAAATGATATGAAACTTTTCAGATCATTTATATATGTTAGGAGGGAAGGTTATGATGGAAGTCCATGCAGAAAATCATCTGAAAAATAGATTTTATGAAACTTTTCGAAATGCAAGTTTCGGTCAAAAACCGTAGTATATTATACACTAGTTTCATTCAAAAAAATAAAATTTAATCGGGGACTATTTGAAATTATACAAAACGTTTCAGATCATTTATATATGTTAAGAGGAAAGGTTATGATAGAAGTTCATTCAAAAAATCATCTGAAAATTAGATTTTATGAAATTTTTCCAAATGCAAGTTTCGGTCAAAAATCAGTATATTATACACTAGTTTCGGTCAAAAAAATCAAATTTAATGGGGGACTACTTGAAATGATACGAAACTTTTTAGATCATTTATATATGTTAAGAGGGAAGGTTATGCTGGAAGTCCATGCAGAAAATCATCTGAAAGTTAGATTTTATTAAACTTTTCGAAATGCATGTTTCGGTCAAAAATCGTAGTATATTATACACTAGTTTCGGTCAAAAAAATCAAATTTAATTGGGGACTATTTGAAATGGTACGAAAATTTTCAGATCATTTATATATGATAAGAAGGAAGGTTATGATGGAAGTTCATGCAAAAAATCATCTGAAAATTAGATTTTATGAAACTTTTCCAAATGCATGTTTCGGTCAAAAATCATAGTATATTATACACTAGTTTAGGTCAAAAATTCAAATTTAATTGGGGACTATTTGAAATGATACGAAACTTTTTAGATCATTTATATATGTTAAAAGGGAAGGTTATGATGGAAGTCCATGCAGAAAATCATCTGAATATTAGATTTCATGAAACTTTTCGAAATGCAAGTTTCGGTCAAAAACCGTAGTATATTATACACTAGTTTCGGTCAAAAAAATCAAATTTAATGGGGGACTATTTGAAATTATACGAAACTTTTCAGATCATTTATATATGTTAAGAGGGAAGGTTATGATGGAAGTTCATTCAAAAAATCATCTGAAAATTAGATTTTATGAAACTTTTCGAAATGCAAGTTTCGGTCAAAAATCAGTATATTATACACTAGTTTCGGTCAAAAAAATCAAATTTAATTGGGGACTACTTGAAATGATATAAAACATTTTAGATCATTTATATATGTTAAGAGGGAAGGTTATGCAGGAAGTCCATGCAGAAAATCATCTGAAAATTAGATTTTATGAAACTTTTTGAAATGCAAGTTTCGGTCAAAAATTGTAGTATATTATACACTACTTTCGGTCAAAAAAGTCAAATTTAATTGGGGACTATTTGAAATGATATGAAACTTTTCAGATCATTTATATATGTTAGGAGGGAAGGTTATGATGGAAGTCCATGCAGAAAATCATCTGAAAAATAGATTTTATGAAACTTTTCGAAATGCAAGTTTCGGTCAAAAACCGTAGTATATTATACACTAGTTTCATTCAAAAAAATAAAATTTAATCGGGGACTATTTGAAATTATACAAAACGTTTCAGATCATTTATATATGTTAAGAGGAAAGGTTATGATAGAAGTTCATTCAAAAAATCATCTGAAAATTAGATTTTATGAAATTTTTCCAAATGCAAGTTTCAGTCAAAAATCAGTATATTATACACTAGTTTCGGTCAAAAAAATCAAATTTAATGGGGGACTACTTGAAATGATACGAAACTTTTTAGATCATTTATATATGTTAAGAGGGAAGGTTATGCTGGAAGTCCATGCAGAAAATCATCTGAAAGTTAGATTTTAAGAAACTTTTCGAAATGCATGTTTCGGTCAAAAATCGTAGTATATTATACACTAGTTTCGGTCAAAAAAATCAAATTTAATTGGGGACTCTTTGAAATGGTACGAAAATTTTCAGATCATTTAAATATGTTAAGAAGGAAGGTTATTATGGAAGTTCATGCAAAAAATCATCTGAAAATTAGATTTTATGAAACTTTTCCAAATGCAAGTTTCGGTCAAAAATCATAGTATATTATACACTAGTTTAGGTCAAAAATTCAAATTTAATTGGGGACTATTTGAAATGATACGAAACTTTTTAGATCATTTATATATGTTAAAAGGGAAGGTTATGATGGAAGTCCATGCAGAAAATCATCTGAATATTAGATTTCATGAAACTTTTCGAAATGCAAGTTTCGGTTAAAAACTGTAGTATATTATACACTAGTTTCGGTCAAAAAAATCAAATTTAATGGGGGACTATTTGAAATTATACGAAACTTTTCAGATCATTTATATATGTTAAGAGGGAAGGTTATGATGGAAGTTCATTCAAAAAATCATCTGAAAATTAGATTTTATGAAACTTTTCGAAATGCAAGTTTCGGTCAAAAATCAGTATATTATACACTAGTTTCGGTCAAAAAAATCAAATTTAATTGGGGACTACTTGAAATGATATAAAACATTTTAGATCATTTATATATGTTAAGAGGGAAGGTTATGCTGGAAGTCCATGCAGAAAATCATCTGAAAATTAGATTTTATGAAACTTTTTGAAATGCAAGTTTCGGTCAAAAATTGTAGTATATTATACACTACTTTCGGTCAAAAAAGTCAAATTTAATTGGGGACTATTTGAAATGATATGAAACTTTTCAGATCATTTATATATGTTAGGAGGGAAGGTTATGATGGAAGTCCATGCAGAAAATCATCTGAAAAATAGATTTTATGAAACTTTTCGAAATGCAAGTTTCGGTCAAAAACCGTAGTATATTATACACTAGTTTCATTCAAAAAAATAAAATTGAATCGGGGACTATTTGAAATTATACAAAACGTTTCAGATCATTTATATATGTTAAGAGGAAAGGTTATGATAGAAGTTCATTCAAAAAATCATCTGAAAATTAGATTTTATGAAATTTTTCCAAATGCAAGTTTCGGTCAAAAATCAGTATATTATACACTAGTTTCGGTCAAAAAAAACAAATTTAATGGGGGACTACTTGAAATGATACGAAACTTTTTAGATCATTTATATATGTTAAGAGGGAAGGTTATGCTGGAAGTCCATGCAGAAAATCATCTGAAAGTTAGATTTTAAGAAACTTTTCGAAATGCATGTTTCGGTCAAAAATCGTAGTATATTATACACTAGTTTCGGTCAAAAAAATCAAATTTAATTGGGGACTCTTTGAAATGGTACGAAAATTTTCAGATCATTTAAATATGTTAAGAAGGAAGGTTATTATGGAAGTTCATGCAAAAAATCATCTGAAAATTAGATTTTATGAAACTTTTCCAAATGCAAGTTTCGGTCAAAAATCATAGTATATTATACACTAGTTTAGGTCAAAAATTCAAATTTAATTGGGGACTATTTGAAATGATACGAAACTTTTTAGATCATTTATATATGTTAAAAGGGAAGGTTATGATGGAAGTCCATGCAGAAAATCATCTGAATATTAGATTTCATGAAACTTTTCGAAATGCAAGTTTCGGTTAAAAACTGTAGTATATTATACACTAGTTTCGGTCAAAAAAATCAAATTTAATGGGGGACTATTTGAAATTATACGAAACTTTTCAGATCATTTATATATGTTAAGAGGGAAGGTTATGATGGAAGTTCATACAAAAAATCATCTGAAAATTAGATTTTATGAAACTTTTCGAAATGCAAGTTTCGGTCAAAAATCAGTATATTATACACTAGTTTCGGTCAAAAAAATCAAATTTAATTGGGGACTACTTGAAATGATACGAAACATTTTAGATCATTTATATATGTTAAGAGGGAAGGTTATGCTGGAAGTCCATGCAGAAAATCATCTGAAAATTAGATTTTATGAATCTTTTTGAAAAGCAAGTTTCGGTCAAAAATTGTAGTATATTATACACTTGTTTCGGTCAAAAAAATCAAATTTAATTGGGGACTATTTGAAATGATATGAAACTTTTCAGATCATTTACATATGTTAGGAGGGAAGGTTATGATGGAAGTCCATGGAGAAAATCATCTGAAAAATAGATTTTATGAAACTTTTCGAAATGCAAGTATCGGTCAAAAACCGTAGTATATTATACACTAGTTTCATTCAAAAAAATAAAATTTAATCGGGGACTATTTGAAATTATACAAAACGTTTCAGATCATTTATATATGTTAAGAGGAAAGGTTATGATGGAAGTTCATTCAAAAAATTATCTGAAAATTAGATTTTATGAAATTTTTCTAAATGCAAGTTTCGGTCAAAAATCAGTATATTATACACTAGTTTCGGTCAAAAAAATCAAATTTAATTGGGGACTACTTGAAATGATACGAAACATTTTAGATCATTTATATATGTTAAGAGGGAAGGTTATGCTGGAAGTCCATGCAGAAAATCATCTGAAAATTAGATTTTATGAAACTTTTTGAAATGCAAGTTTCGGTCAAAAATTGTAATATATTATACACTACTTTCGGTCAAAAAAGTCAAATTTAATTGGGGACTATTTGAAATGATATGAAACTTTTCAGATCATTTATATATGTTAGGAGGGAAGGTTATGATGGAAGTCCATGCAGAAAATCATCTGAAAAATAGATTTTATGAAACTTTTCGAAATGCAAGTTTCGGTCAAAAACCGTAGTATATTATACACTAGTTTCATTCAAAAAAATAAAATTTAATCGGGGACTATTTGAAATTATACAAAACGTTTCAGATCATTTATATATGTTAAGAGGAAAGGTTATGATAGAAGTTCATTCAAAAAATCATCTGAAAATTAGATTTTATGAAATTTTTCCAAATGCAAGTTTCGGTCAAAAATCAGTATATTATACACTAGTTTCGGTCAAAAAAATCAAATTTAATGGGGGACTACTTGAAATGATACGAAACTTTTTAGATCATTTATATATGTTAAGAGGGAAGGTTATGCTGGAAGTCCATGTAGAAAATCATCTGAAAGTTAGATTTTAAGAAACTTTTCGAAATGCATGTTTCGGTCAAAAATCGTAGTATATTATACACTAGTTTCGGTTAAAAAAATCAAATTTAATTGGGGACTATTTGAAATGGTACGAAAATTTTCAGATCATTTATATATGTTAAGAAGGAAGGTTATGATGGAAGTTCATGCAAAAAATCATCTGAAAATTAGATTTTATGAAACTTTTCCAAATGCAAGTTTCGGTCAAAAATCATAGTATATTATACACTAGTTTAGGTCAAAAATTCAAATTTAATTGGGGACTATTTGAAATGATACGAAACTTTTTAGATCATTTATATATGTTAAAAGGGAAGGTTATGATGGAAGTCCATGCAGAAAATCATCTGAATATTAGATTTCATGAAACTTTTCGAAATGCAAGTTTCGGTTAAAAACTGTAGTATATTATACACTAGTTTCGGTCAAAAAAATCAAATTTAATGGGGGACTATTTGAAATTATACGAAACTTTTCAGATCATTTATATATGTTAAGAGGGAAGGTTATGATGGAAGTTCATACAAAAAATCATCTGAAAATTAGATTTTATGAAACTTTTCGAAATGCAAGTTTCGGTCAAAAATCAGTATATTATACACTAGTTTCGGTCAAAAAAATCAAATTTAATTGGGGACTATTTGAAATGATACGAAACATTTTAGATCATTTATATATGTTAAGAGGGAAGGTTATGCTGGAAGTCCATGCAGAAAATCATCTGAAAATTAGATTTTATGAATCTTTTTGAAAAGCAAGTTTCGGTCAAAAATTGTAGTATATTATACACTTGTTTCGGTCAAAAAAATCAAATTTAATTGGGGACTATTTGAAATGATATGAAACTTTTCAGATCATTTACATATGTTAGGAGGGAAGGTTATGATGGAAGTCCATGGAGAAAATCATCTGAAAAATAGATTTTATGAAACTTTTCGAAATGCAAGTATCGGTCAAAAACCGTAGTATATTATACACTAGTTTCATTCAAAAAAATAAAATTTAATCGGGGACTATTTGAAATTATACAAAACGTTTCAGATCATTTATATATGTTAAGAGGAAAGGTTATGATGGAAGTTCATTCAAAAAATTATCTGAAAATTAGATTTTATGAAATTTTTCTAAATGCAAGTTTCGGTCAAAAATCAGTATATTATACACTAGTTTCGGTCAAAAAAATCAAATTTAATTGGGGACTACTTGAAATGATACGAAACATTTTAGATCATTTATATATGTTAAGAGGGAAGGTTATGCTGGAAGTCCATGCAGAAAATCATCTGAAAATTAGATTTTATGAAACTTTTTGAAATGCAAGTTTCGGTCAAAAATTGTAATATATTATACACTACTTTCGGTCAAAAAAGTCAAATTTAATTGGGGACTATTTGAAATGATATGAAACTTTTCAGATCATTTATATATGTTAGGAGGGAAGGTTATGATGGAAGTCCATGCAGAAAATCATCTGAAAAATAGATTTTATGAAACTTTTCGAAATGCAAGTTTCGGTCAAAAACCGTAGTACATTATACACTAGTTTCATTCAAAAAAATAAAATTTAATCGGGGACTATTTGAAATTATACAAAACGTTTCAGATCATTTATATATGTTAAGAGGAAAGGTTATGATAGAAGTTCATTCAAAAAATCATCTGAAAATTAGATTTTATGAAATTTTTCCAAATGCAAGTTTCGGTCAAAAATCAGTATATTATACACTAGTTTCGGTCAAAAAAATCAAATTTAATGGGGAACTACTTGAAATGATACGAAACTTTTTAGATCATTTATATATGTTAAGAGGGAAGGTTATGCTGGAAGTCCATGTAGAAAATCATCTGAAAGTTAGATTTTAAGAAACTTTTCGAAATGCATGTTTCGGTCAAAAATCGTAGTATATTATACACTAGTTTCGGTCAAAAAAATCAAATTTAATTGGGGACTATTTGAAATGGTACGAAAATTTTCAGATCATTTATATATGTTAAGAAGGAAGGTTATGATGGAAGTTCATGCAAAAAATCATCTGAAAATTAGATTTTATGAAACTTTTCCAAATGCAAGTTTCGGTCAAAAATCATAGTATATTATACACTAGTTTAGGTCAAAAATTCAAATTTAATTGGGGACTATTTGAAATGATACGAAACTTTTTAGATCATTTATATATGTTAAAAGGGAAGGTTATGATGGAAGTCCATGCAGAAAATCATCTGAATATTAGATTTCATGAAACTTTTCGAAATGCAAGTTTCGGTCAAAAACCGTAGTATATTATACACTAGTTTCGGTCAAAAAAATCAAATTTAATGGGGGACTATTTGAAATTATACGAAACTTTTCAGATCATTTATATATGTTAAGAGGGAAGGTTATGATGGAAGTTCATTCAAAAAATCATCTGAAAATTAGATTTTATGAAACTTTTCGAAATGCAAGTTTCGGTCAAAAATCAGTATATTATACACTAGTTTAGGTCAAAAAAATCAAATTTAATTGGGGACTACTTGAAATGATATGAAACATTTTAGATCATTTATATATGTTAAGAGGGAAGGTTATGCTGGAAGTCCATGCAGAAAATCATCTGAAAATTAGATTTTATGAAACTTTTTGAAAAGCAAGTTTCGGTCAAAAATTGTAGTATATTATACACTAGTTTCGGTCAAAAAAATCAAATTTAATTGGGGACTATTTGAAATGATATGAAACTTTTCAGATCATTTACATATGTTAGGAGGGAAGGTTATGATGGAAGTCCATGGAGAAAATCATCTGAAAAATAGATTTTATGAAACTTTTCGAAATGCAAGTATCGGTCAAAAACCGTAGTATATTATACACTAGTTTCATTCAAAAAAATAAAATTTAATCGGGGACTATTTGAAATTATACAAAATGTTTCAGATCATTTATATATGTTAAGAGGAAATGTTATGATGGAAGTTCATTCAAAAAATCATCTGAAAATTAGATTTTATGAAATTTTTCTAAATACAAGTTTCGGTCAAAAATCAGTATATTATACACTAGTTTCGGTCAAAAAAATCAAATTTAATTGGGGACTACTTGAAATGATACGAAACATTTTAGATCATTTATATATGTTAAGAGGGAAGGTTATGCTGGATGTCCATGCAGAAAATCATCTGAAAATTAGATTTTATGAAACTTTTTGAAATGCAAATTTCGGTCAAAAATTGTAATATATTATACACTACTTTCGGTCAAAAAAGTCAAATTTAATTGGGGACTATTTGAAATGATATGAAACTTTTCAGATCATTTATATATGTTAGGAGGGAAGGTTATGATGGAAGTCCATGCAGAAAATCATCTGAAAAATAGATTTTATGAAACTTTTCGAAATGCAAGTTTCGGTCAAAAACCGTAGTATATTATACACTAGTTTCATTCAAAAAAATAAAATTTAATCGGGGACTATTTGAAATTATACAAAACGTTTCAGATCATTTATATATGTTAAGAGGAAAGGTTATGATAGAAGTTCATTCAAAAAATCATCTGAAAATTAGATTTTATGAAATTTTTCCAAATGCAAGTTTCGGTCAAAAATCAGTATATTATACACTAGTTTCGGTCAAAAAAATCAAATTTAATGGGGGACTACTTGAAATGATACGAAACTTTTTAGATCATTTATATATGTTAAGAGGGAAGGTTATGCTGGAAGTCCATGCAGAAAATCATCTGAAAGTTAGATTTTAAGAAACTTTTCGAAATGCATGTTTCGGTCAAAAATCGTAGTATATTATACACTAGTTTCGGTCAAAAAAATCAAATTTAATTGGGGACTATTTGAAATGGTACGAAAATTTTCAGATCATTTAAATATGTTAAGAAGGAAGGTTATTATGGAAGTTTATGCAAAAAATCATCTGAAAATTAGATTTTATGAAACTTTTCCAAATGCAAGTTTCGGTCAAAAATCATAGTATATTATACACTAGTTTAGGTCAAAATTTCAAATTTAATTGGGGACTATTTGAAATGATACGAAACTTTTTAGATCATTTATATATGTTAAAAGGGAAGGTTATGATGGAAGTCCATGCAGAAAATCATCTGAATATTAGATTTCATGAAACTTTTCGAAATGCAAGTTTCGGTCAAAAACCGTAGTATATTATACACTAGTTTCGGTCAAAAAAATCAAATTTAATGGGGGACTATTTGAAATTATACGAAACTTTTCAGATCATTTATATATGTTAAGAGGGAAGGTTATGATGGAAGTTCATACAAAAAATCATCTGAAAATTAGATTTTATGAAACTTTTCGAAATGCAAGTTTCGGTCAAAAATCAGTATATTATACACTAATTTCGGTCAAAAAAATCAAATTTAATTGGGGACTACATGAAATGATACGAAACATTTTAGATCATTTATATATGTTAAGAGGGAAGGTTATGCTGGAAGTCCATGCAGAAAATCATCTGAAAATTAGATTTTATGAAACTTTTTGAAAAGAAAGTTTCGGTCAAAAATTGTAGTATATTATACACTAGTTTCGGTCAAAAAAATCAAATTTAATTGGGGACTATTTGAAATGATATGAAACTTTTCAGATCATTTACATATGTTAGGAGGGAAGGTTATGATGGAAGTCCATGGAGAAAATCATCTGAAAAATAGATTTTATGAAACTTTTCGAAATGCAAGTATCGGTCAAAAACCGTAGTATATTATACACTAGTTTCATTCAAAAAAATAAAATTTAATCGGGGACTATTTGAAATTATACAAAACGTTTCAGATCATTTATATATGTTAAGAGGAAAGGTTATGATGGAAGTTCATTCAAAAAATCATCTGAAAATTAGATTTTATGAAATTTTTCTAAATGCAAGTTTCGGTCAAAAATCAGTATATTATACACTAGTTTCGGTCAAAAAAATCAAATTTAATTGGGGACTACTTGAAATGATACGAAACATTTTAGATAATTTATATATGTTAAGAGGGAAGGTTATGCTGGAAGTCCATGCAGAAAATCATCTGAAAGTTAGATTTTAAGAAACTTTTCGATATGCAAGTTTCGGTCAAAAATCGTAGTATATTATACACTAGTTTCGGTCAAAAAAATCAAATTTAATTGGGGACTATTTGAAATGGTACGAAAATTTTTAGATCATTTATATATGTTAAGAAGGAAGGTTATGATGGAAGTTCATGCAAAAAATCATCTGAAAATTAGATTTTATGAAACTTTTCCAAATGCAAGTTTCGGTAAAAAATCATAGTATATTATACACTAGTTTAGGTCAAAAATTCAAATTTAATTGGGGACTATTTGAAATGATACGAAACTTTTTAGATCATTTATATATGTTAAGAGGGAAGGTTATGATGGAAGTCCATGCAGAAAATCATCTGAATATTAGATTTCATGAAACTTTTCGAAATGCAAGTTTCGGTCAAAAACCGTAGTATATTATACACTAGTTTCGGTCAAAAAAATCAAATTTAATGGGGGACTATTTGAAATTATACGAAACTTTTCAGATAATTTATATATGTTAAGAGGGAAGGTTATGATGGAAGTTCATTCAAAAAATCATCTGAAAATTAGATTTTATGAAACTTTTCGAAATGCAAGTTTCGGTCAAAAATCAGTATATTATACACTAGTTTCAGTCAAAAAAATCAAATTAAATTGGGGACTACTTGAAATGATATGAAATATTTTAGATCATTTATATATGTTAAGAGGGAAGGTTATGCTGGAAGTCCATGCAGAAAATCATCTGAAAATTAGATTTTATGAAACTTTTTGAAATGCAAGTTTCGGTCAAAAATTGTAGTATATTATACACTACTTTCGGTCAAAAAAGTCAAATTTAATTGGGGACTATTTGAAATGATATGAAACTTTTCAGATCATTTATATATGTTAGGAGGGAAGGTTATGATGGAAGTCCATGCAGAAAATCATCTGAAAAATAGATTTTATGAAACTTTTCGAAATGCAAGTTTCGGTCAAAAACCGTAGTATATTATACACTAGTTTCATTCAAAAAAATAAAATTTAATCGGGGACTATTTGAAATTATACTAAACGTTTCAGATCATTTATATATGTTAAGAGGAAAGGTTATGATAGAAGTTCATTCAAAAAATCATCTGAAAATTAGATTTTATGAAATTTTTCCAAATGCAAGTTTCGGTCAAAAATCAGTATATTATACACTAGTTTCGGTCAAAAAAATCAAATTTAATGGGGGACTACTTGAAATGATACGAAACTTTTTAGATCATTTATATATGTTAAGAGGGAAGGTTATGCTGGAAGTCCATGCAGAAAAACATCTGAAAGTTAGATTTTAAGAAACTTTTCGAAATGCATGTTTCGGTCAAAAATCGGAGTATATTATACACTAGTTTCGGTCAAAAAAATCAAATTTAATTGGGGACTATTTGAAATGGTACGAAAATTTTCAGATCATTTAAATATGTTAAGAAGGAAGGTTATTATGGAAGTTCATGCAAAAAATCATCTGAAAATTAGATTTTATGAAACTTTTCCAAATGCAAGTTTCGGTCAAAAATCATAGTATATTATACACTAGTTTAGGTCAAAAATTCAAATTTAATTGGGGACTATTTGAAATGATACGAAACTTTTTAGATCATTTATATATGTTAAAAGGGAAGGTTATGATGGAAGTCCATGCAGAAAATCATCTGAATATTAGATTTCATGAAACTTTTCGAAATGCAAGTTTCGGTCAAAAACCGTAGTATATTATACACTAGTTTCGGTCAAAAAAATCAAATTTAATGGGGGACTATTTGAAATTAATCGAAACTTTTCAGATCATTTATATATGTTAAGAGGGAAGGTTATGATGGAAGTTCATACAAAAAATCATCTGAAAATTAGATTTTATGAAACTTTTCGAAATGCAAGTTTCGGTCAAAAATCAGTATATTATACACTAGTTTCGGTCAAAATAATCAAATTTAATTGGGGACTACTTGAAATGATACGAAACATTTTAGATCATTTATATATGTTAAGAGGGAAGGTTATGCTGGAAGTCCATGCAGAAAATCATCTGAAAATTAGATTTTATGAAATTTTTTGAAATGCAAGTTTCGTTCAAAAATTGTAGTATATTATACACTAGTTTCGGTCAAAAAAATCAAATTTAATTGGGGACTATTTGAAATGATATGAAACTTTTCAGATCATTTACATATGTTAGGAGGGAAGGTTATGATGGAAGTCCATGGAGAAAATCATCTGAAAAATAGATTTTATGAAAATTTTCGAAATGCAAGTATCGGTCAAAAACCGTAGTATATTATACACTAGTTTCATTCAAAAAAATAAAATTTAATCGGGGACTATTTGAAATGATACGAAACATTTTAGATCATTTATATATGTTAAGAGGGAAGGTTATGCTGGAAGTCCATGCAGAAAATCATCTGAAAATTAGATTTTATGAAACTTTTTGAAAAGAAAGTTTCGGTCAAAAATTGTAGTATATTATACACTAGTTTCGGTCAAAAAAATCAAATTTAATTGGGGACTATTTGAAATGATATGAAACTTTTCAGATCATTTACATATGTTAGGAGGGAAGGTTATGATGGAAGTCCATGGAGAAAATCATCTGAAAAATAGATTTTATGAAAATTTTCGAAATGCAAGTATCGGTCAAAAACCGTAGTATATTATACACTAGTTTCATTCAAAAAAATAAAATTTAATCGGGGACTATTTGAAATTATACAAAACGTTTCAGATCATTTATATATGTTAAGAGGAAAGGTTATGATGGAAGTTCATTCAAAAAATCATCTGAAAATTAGATTTTATGAAATTTTTCTAAATGCAAGTTTCGGTAAAAAATCAGTATATTATACACTAGTTTCGGTCAAAAAAATAAAATTTAATTGGGGACTACTTGAAATGATACGAAACTTTTTAGATAATTTATATATGTTAAGAGGGAAGGTTATGCTGGAAGTCCATGCAGAAAATCATCTGAAAGTTAGATTTTAAGAAACTTTTCGAAATGCAAGTTTCGGTCAAAAATCGTAGTATATTATACACTAGTTTCGGTCAAAAAAATCAAATTTAATTGGGGACTATTTGAAATGGTACGAAAATTTTCAGATCATTTATATATGTTAAGAAGGAAGGTTATGATGGAAGTTCATGCAAAAAATCATCTGAAAATTAGATTTTATGAAACTTTTCCAAATGCAAGTTTCGGTAAAAAATCATAGTATATTATACACTAGTTTAGGTCAAAAATTCAAATTTAATTGGGGACTATTTGAAATGATACGAAACTTTTTAGATCATTTATATATGTTAAGAGGGAAGTTTATGATGGAAGTCCATGAAGAAAATCATCTGAATATTAAATTTGATGAAACTTTTCGAAATGCAAGTTTCGGTCAAAAACCGTAGTATATTATACACTAGTTTCGGTCAAAATAATCAAATTTAATGGGGGACTATTTGAAATTATACGAAACTTTTCAGATCATTTATATATGTTAAGAGGGAAGGTTATGATGGAAGTTCATTCAAAAAATCATCTGAAAATTAGATTTTATGAAACTTTTCGAAATGCAAGTTTCAGTCAAAAATCAGTATATTATACACTAGTTTCGGTCAAAATAATCAAATTTAATTGGGGACTACTTGAAATGATACGAAACATTTTAGATCATTTATATATGTTAAGAGGGAAGGTTATGCTGGAAGTCCATGCAGAAAATCATCTGAAAATTAGATTTTATGAAATTTTTTGAAATGCAAGTTTCGGTCAAAAATTGTAGTATATTATACACTAGTTTCGGTCAAAAAAGTCAAATTTAATTGGGGACTATTTGAAATGATATGAAACTTTTCAGATCATTTATATATGTTAGGAGGGAAGGTTATGATGGAAGTCCATGCAGAAAATCATCTGAAAAATAGATTTTATGAAACTTTTCGAAATGCAAGTATCGGTCAAAAACCGTAGTATATTATACACTAGTTTCGGTCAAAAAAATCAAATTTAATGGGGGACTATTTGAAATTATACGAAACTTTTCAGATCATTTATATATGTTAAGAGGGAAGGTTATGATGGAAGTTCATACAAAAAATCATCTGAAAATTAGATTTTATGAAACTTTTCGAAATGCAAGTTTCGGTCAAAAATCAGTATATTATACACTAGTTTCGGTCAAAAAAATTTAATTGGGGACTACTTGAAATGATACGAAACATTTTAGATCATTTATATATGTTAAGAGGGAAGGTTATGCTGGAAGTCCATGCAGAAAATCATCTGAAAATTAGATTTTATGAAACTTTTTGAAAAGAAAGTTTCGGTCAAAAATTGTAGTATATTATACACTAGTTTCGGTCAAAAAAATCAAATTTAATTGGGGACTATTTGAAATGATATGAAACTTTTCAGATCATTTACATATGTTAGGAGGGAAGGTTATGATGGAAGTCCATGGAGAAAATCATCTGAAAAATAGATTTTATGAAACTTTTCGAAATGCAAGTATCGGTCAAAAACCGTAGTATATTATACACTAGTTTCATTCAAAAAAATAAAATTTAATCGGGGACTATTTGAAATTATACAAAACGTTTCAGATCATTTATATATGTTAAGAGGAAAGGTTATGATGGAAGTTCATTCAAAAAATCATCTGAAAATTAGATTTTATGAAATTTTTCTAAATGCAAGTTTCGGTCAAAAATCAGTATATTATACACTAGTTTCGGTCAAAAAAATAAAATTTAATTGGGGACTACTTGAAATGATACGAAACTTTTTAGATAATTTATATATGTTAAGAGGGAAGGTTATGCTGGAAGTCCATGCAGAAAATCATCTGAAAGTTAGATTTTAAGAAACTTTTCGAAATGCAAGTTTCGGTCAAAAATCGTAGTATATTATACACTAGTTTCGGTCAAAAAAATCAAATTTAATTGGGGACTATTTGAAATGGTACGAAAATTTTTAGATCATTTATATATGTTAAGAAGGAAGGTTATGATGGAAGTTCATGCAAAAAATCATCTGAAAATTAGATTTTATGAAACTTTTCCAAATGCAAGTTTCGGTAAAAAATCATAGTATATTATACACTAGTTTAGGTCAAAAATTCAAATTTAATTGGGGACTATTTGAAATGATACGAAACTTTTTAGATCATTTATATATGTTAAGAGGGAAGGTTA
Organism: Lathyrus aphaca; assembly: GCA_963966055.1. Taxonomy (NCBI): domain Eukaryota; kingdom Viridiplantae; phylum Streptophyta; class Magnoliopsida; order Fabales; family Fabaceae; genus Lathyrus; species Lathyrus aphaca. The sequence goes on from OZ014522.1 coordinate 210,779,059, forward strand.
TGATGGAAGTCCATGCAGAAAATCATCTGAATATTAGATTTCATGAAACTTTTCGAAATGCAAGTTTCGGTCAAAAACCGTAGTATATTATACACTAGTTTCGGTCAAAAAAATCAAATTTAATGGGGGACTATTTGAAATTATACGAAACTTTTCAGATCATTTATATATGTTAAGAGGGAAGGTTATGATGGAAGTTCATTCAAAAAATCATCTGAAAATTAGATTTTATGAAACTTTTCGAAATGCAAGTTTCGGTCAAAAATCAGTATATTATACACTAGTTTCAGTCAAAAAAATCAAATTAAATTGGGGACTACTTGAAATGATATGAAATATTTTAGATCATTTATATATGTTAAGAGGGAAGGTTATGCTGGAAGTCTATGCAGAAAATCATCTGAAAATTAGATTTTATGAAACTTTTTGAAATGCAAGTTTCGGTCAAAAATTGTAGTATATTATACACTACTTTCGGTCAAAAAAGTCAAATTTAATTGGGGACTATTTGAAATGATATGAAACTTTTCAGATCATTTATATATGTTAGGAGGGAAGGTTATGATGGAAGTCCATGCAGAAAATCATCTGAAAAATAGATTTTATGAAACTTTTCGAAATGCAAGTTTCGGTCAAAAACCGTAGTATATTATACACTAGTTTCATTCAAAAAAATAAAATTTAATCGGGGACTATTTGAAATTATACAAAACGTTTCAGATCATTTATATATGTTAAGAGGAAAGGTTATGATAGAAGTTCATTCAAAAAATCATCTGAAAATTAGATTTTATGAAATTTTTCCAAATGCAAGTTTCGGTCAAAAATCAGTATATTATACACTAGTTTCGGTCAAAAAAATCAAATTTAATGGGGGACTACTTGAAATGATACGAAACTTTTTAGATCATTTATCTATGTTAAGAGGGAAGGTTATGCTGGAAGTCCATGCAGAAAAACATCTGAAAGTTAGATTTTAAGAAACTTTTCGAAATGCATGTTTCGGTCAAAAATCGTAGTATATTATACACTAGTTTCGGTCAAAAAAATCAAATTTAATTGGGGACTATTTGAAATGGTACGAAAATTTTCAGATCATTTAAATATGTTAAGAAGGAAGGTTATTATGGAAGTTCATGCAAAAAATCATCTGAAAATTAGATTTTATGAAACTTTTCCAAATGCAAGTTTCGGTCAAAAATCATAGTATATTATACACTAGTTTAGGTCAAAAATTCAAATTTAATTGGGGACTATTTGAAATGATACGAAACTTTTTAGATCATTTATATATGTTAAAAGGGAAGGTTATGATGGAAGTCCATGCAGAAAATCATCTGAATATTAGATTTCATGAAACTTTTCGAAATGCAAGTTTCGGTCAAAAACCGTAGTATATTATACACTAGTTTCGGTCAAAAAAATCAAATTTAATGGGGGACTATTTGAAATTATACGAAACTTTTCAGATCATTTATATATGTTAAGAGGGAAGGTTATGATGGAAGTTCATACAAAAAATCATCTGAAAATTAGATTTTATGAAACTTTTCGAAATGCAAGTTTCGGTCAAAAATCAGTATATTATACACTAGTTTCGGTCAAAAAAATTTAATTGGGGACTACTTGAAATGATACGAAACATTTTAGATCATTTATATATGTTAAGAGGGAAGGTTATGCTGGAAGTCCATGCAGAAAATCATCTGAAAATTAGATTTTATGAAACTTTTTGAAAAGAAAGTTTCGGTCAAAAATTGTAGTATATTATACACTAGTTTCGGTCAAAAAAATCAAATTTAATTGGGGACTATTTGAAATGATATGAAACTTTTCAGATCATTTACATATTTTAGGAGGGAAGGTTATGATGGAAGTCCATGGAGAAAATCATCTGAAAAATAGATTTTATGAAACTTTTCGAAATGCAAGTATCGGTCAAAAACCGTAGTATATTATACACTAGTTTCATTCAAAAAAATAAAATTTAATCGGGGACTATTTGAAATTATACAAAACGTTTCAGATCATTTATATATGTTAAGAGGAAAGGTTATGATGGAAGTTCATTCAAAAAATCATCTGAAAATTAGATTTTATGAAATTTTTCTAAATGCAAGTTTCGGTCAAAAATCAGTATATTATACACTAGTTTCGGTCAAAAAAATAAAATTTAATTGGGGACTACTTGAAATGATACGAAACTTTTTAGATAATTTATATATGTTAAGAGGGAAGGTTATGCTGGAAGTCCATGCAGAAAATCATCTGAAAGTTAGATTTTAAGAAACTTTTCGAAATGCATGTTTCGGTCAAAAATCGTAGTATATTATACACTAGTTTCGGTCAAAAAAATCAAATTTAATTGGGGACTATTTGAAATGGTACGAAAATTTTCAGATCATTTATATATGTTAAGAAGGAAGGTTATGATGGAAGTTCATGCAAAAAATCATCTGAAAATTAGATTTTATGAAACTTTTCCAAATGCAAGTTTCGGTAAAAAATCATAGTATATTATACACTAGTTTAGGTCAAAAATTCAAATTTAATTGGGGACTATTTGAAATGATACGAAACTTTTTAGATCATTTATATATGTTAAGAGGGAAGGTTATGATGGAAGTCCATGAAGAAAATCATCTGAATATTACATTTGATGAAACTTTTCGAAATGCAAGTTTCGGTCAAAAACCGTAGTATATTATACACTAGTTTCGGTCAAAATAATCAAATTTAATGGGGGACTATTTGAAATTATACGAAAATTTTCAGATCATTTATATATGTTAAGAGGGAAGGTTATGATGGAAGTTCATTCAAAAAATCATCTGAAAATTAGATTTTATGAAACTTTTCGAAATGCAAGTTTCAGTCAAAAATCAGTATATTATACACTAGTTTCGGTCAAAATAATCAAATTTAATTGGGGACTACTTGAAATGATACGAAACATTTTAGATCATTTATATATGTTAAGAGGGAAGGTTATGTTGGAAGTCCATGCAGAAAATCATCTGAAAATTAGATTTTATGAAACTTTTTGAAATGCAAGTTTCGGTCAAAAATTGTAGTATATTATACACTAGTTTCGGTCAAAAAAGTCAAATTTAATTGGGGACTATTTGAAATGATATGAAACTTTTCAGATCATTTATATATGTTAGGAGGGAAGGTTATGATGGAAGTCCATGCAGAAAATCATCTGAAAAATAGATTTTATGAAACTTTTCGAAATGCAAGTATCGGTCAAAAACCGTAGTATATTATACACTAGTTTCGGTCAAAAAAATCAAATTTAATGGGGGACTATTTGAAATTATACGAAACTTTTCAGATCATTTATATATGTTAAGAGGGAAGGTTATGATGGAAGTTCATACAAAAAATCATCTGAAAATTAGATTTTATGAAACTTTTCGAAATGCAAGTTTCGGTCAAAAATCAGTATATTATACACTAGTTTCGGTCAAAAAAAATTAATTGGGGACTACTTGAAATGATACGAAACATTTTAGATCATTTATATATGTTAAGAGGGAAGGTTATGCTGGAAGTCCATGCAGAAAATAATCTGAAAATTAGATTTTATGAAACTTTTTGAAAAGAAAGTTTCGGTCAAAAATTGTAGTATATTATACACTAGTTTCGGTCAAAAAAATCAAATTTAATTGGGGACTATTTGAAATGATATGAAACTTTTCAGATCATTTACATATGTTAGGAGGGAAGGTTATGATGGAAGTCCATGGAGAAAATCATCTGAAAAATAGATTTTATGAAACTTTTCGAAATGCAAGTATCGGTCAAAAACCGTAGTATATTATACACTAGTTTCATTCAAAAAAATAAAATTTAATCGGGGACTATTTGAAATTATACAAAACGTTTCAGATCATTTATATATGTTAAGAGGAAAGGTTATGATGGAAGTTCATTCAAAAAATCATCTGAAAATTAGATTTTATGAAATTTTTCTAAATGCAAGTTTCGGTCAAAAATCAGTATATTATACACTAGTTTCGGTCAAAAAAATAAAATTTAATTGGGGACTACTTGAAATGATACGAAACTTTTTAGATAATTTATATATGTTAAGAGGGAAGGTTATGCTGGAAGTCCATGCAGAAAATCATCTGAAAGTTAGATTTTAAGAAACTTTTCGAAATGCAAGTTTCGGTCAAAAATCGTAGTATATTATACACTAGTTTCGGTCAAAAAAATCAAATTTAATTGGGGACTATTTGAAATGGTACGAAAATTTTCAGATCATTTATATATGTTAAGAAGGAAGGTTATGATGGAAGTTCATGCAAAAAATCATCTGAAAATTAGATTTTATGAAACTTTTCCAAATGCAAGTTTCGGTAAAAAATCATAGTATATTATACACTAGTTTAGGTCAAAAATTCAAATTTAATTGGGGACTATTTGAAATGATACGAAACTTTTTAGATCATTTATATATGTTAAGAGGGAAGGTTATGATGGAAGTCCATGAAGAAAATCATCTGAATATTAAATTTGATGAAACTTTTCGAAATGCAAGTTTCGGTCAAAAACCGTAGTATATTATACACTAGTTTCGGTCAAAATAATCAAATTTAATGGGGGACTATTTGAAATTATACGAAACTTTTCAGATCATTTATATATGTTAAGAGGGAAGGTTATGATGGAAGTTCATTCAAAAAATCATCTGAAAATTAGATTTTATGAAACTTTTCGAAATGCAAGTTTCAGTCAAAAATCAGTATATTATACACTAGTTTCGGTCAAAATAATCAAATTTAATTGGGGACTACTTGAAATGATACGAAACATTTTAGATCATTTATATATGTTAAGAGGGAAGGTTATGCTGGAAGTCCATGCAGAAAATCATCTGAAAATTAGATTTTATGAAACTTTTTGAAATGCAAGTTTCGGTCAAAAATTGTAGTATATTATACACTAGTTTCGGTCAAAAAAGTCAAATTTAATTGGGGACTATTTGAAATGATATGAAACTTTTCAGATCATTTATATATGTTAGGAGGGAAGGTTATGATGGAAGTCCATGCAGAAAATCATCTGAAAAATAGATTTTATGAAACTTTTCGAAATGCAAGTATCGGTCAAAAACCGTAGTATATTATACACTAGTTTCGGTCAAAAAAATCAAATTTAATGGGGGACTATTTGAAATTATACGAAACTTTTCAGATCATTTATATATGTTAAGAGGGAAGGTTATGATGGAAGTTCATACAAAAAATCATCTGAAAATTAGATTTTATGAAACTTTTCGAAATGCAAGTTTCGGTCAAAAATCAGTATATTATACACTAGTTTCGGTCAAAAAAATTTAATTGGGGACTACTTGAAATGATACGAAACATTTTAGATCATTTATATATGTTAAGAGGGAAGGTTATGCTGGAAGTCCATGCAGAAAATCATCTGAAAATTAGATTTTATGAAACTTTTTGAAAAGAAAGTTTCGGTCAAAAATTGTAGTATATTATACACTAGTTTCGGTCAAAAAAATCAAATTTAATTGGGGACTATTTGAAATGATATGAAACTTTTCAGATCATTTACATATGTTAGGAGGGAAGGTTATGATGGAAGTCCATGGAGAAAATCATCTGAAAAATAGATTTTATGAAACTTTTCGAAATGCAAGTATTGGTCAAAAACCGTAATATATTATACACTAGTTTCATTCAAAAAAATAAAATTTAATCGGGGACTATTTGAAATTATACAAAACGTTTCAGATCATTTATATATGTTAAGAGGAAAGGTTATGATGGAAGTTCATTCAAAAAATCATCTGAAAATTAGATTTTATGAAATTTTTCTAAATGCAAGTTTCGGTCAAAAATCAGTATATTATACACTAGTTTCGGTCAAAAAAATAAAATTTAATTGGGGACTACTTGAAATGATACGAAACTTTTTAGATAATTTATATATGTTAAGAGGGAAGGTTATGCTGGAAGTCCATGCAGAAAATCATCTGAAAGTTAGATTTTAAGAAACTTTTCGAAATGCAAGTTTCGGTCAAAAATCGTAGTATATTATACACTAGTTTCGGTCAAAAAAATCAAATTTAATTGGGGACTATTTGAAATGGTACGAAAATTTTCAGATCATTTATATATGTTAAGAAGGAAGGTTATGATGGAAGTTCATGCAAAAAATCATCTGAAAATTAGATTTTATGAAACTTTTCCAAATGCAAGTTTCGGTAAAAAATCATAGTATATTATACACTAGTTTAGGTCAAAAATTCAAATTTAATTGGGGACTATTTGAAATGATACGAAACTTTTTAGATCATTTATATATGTTAAGAGGGAAGGTTATGATGGAAGTCCATGAAGAAAATCATCTGAATATTAAATTTGATGAAACTTTTCGAAATGCAAGTTTCGGTCAAAAACCGTAGTATATTATACACTAGTTTCGGTCAAAATAATCAAATTTAATGGGGGACTATTTGAAATTATACGAAACTTTTCAGATCATTTATATATGTTAAGAGGGAAGGTTATGATGGAAGTTCATTCAAAAAATCATCTGAAAATTAGATTTTATGAAATTTTTCTAAATGCAAGTTTCGGTCAAAAATCAGTATATTATACACTAGTTTCGGTCAAAAAAATAAAATTTAATTGGGGACTACTTGAAATGATACGAAACTTTTTAGATAATTTATATATGTTAAGAGGGAAGGTTATGCTGGAAGTCCATGCAGAAAATCATCTGAAAGTTAGATTTTAAGAAACTTTTCGAAATGCAAGTTTCGGTCAAAAATCGTAGTATATTATACACTAGTTTCGGTCAAAAAAATCAAATTTAATTGGGGACTATTTGAAATGGTACGAAAATTTTCAGATCATTTATATATGTTAAGAAGGAAGGTTATGATGGAAGTTCATGCAAAAAATCATCTGAAAATTAGATTTTATGAAACTTTTCCAAATGCAAGTTTCGGTAAAAAATCATAGTATATTATACACTAGTTTAGGTCAAAAATTCAAATTTAATTGGGGACTATTTGAAATGATACGAAACTTTTTAGATCATTTATATATGTTAAGAGGGAAGGTTATGATGGAAGTCCATGAAGAAAATCATCTGAATATTAAATTTGATGAAACTTTTCGAAATGCAAGTTTCGGTCAAAAACCGTAGTATATTATACACTAGTTTCGGTCAAAATAATCAAATTTAATGGGGGACTATTTGAAATTATACGAAACTTTTCAGATCATTTATATATGTTAAGAGGGAAGGTTATGATGGAAGTTCATTCAAAAAATCATCTGAAAATTAGATTTTATGAAACTTTTCGAAATGCAAGTTTCAGTCAAAAATCAGTATATTATACACTAGTTTCGGTCAAAATAATCAAATTTAATTGGGGACTACTTGAAATGATACGAAACATTTTAGATCATTTATATATGTTAAGAGGGAAGGTTATGCTGGAAGTCCATGCAGAAAATCATCTGAAAATTAGATTTTATGAAACTTTTTGAAATGCAAGTTTCGGTCAAAAATTGTAGTATATTATACACTAGTTTCGGTCAAAAAAGTCAAATTTAATTGGGGACTATTTGAAATGATATGAAACTTTTCAGATCATTTATATATGTTAGGAGGGAAGGTTATGATGGAAGTCCATGCAGAAAATCATCTGAAAAATAGATTTTATGAAACTTTTCGAAATGCAAGTATCGGTCAAAAACCGTAGTATATTATACACTAGTTTCGGTCAAAAAAATCAAATTTAATGGGGGACTATTTGAAATTATACGAAACTTTTCAGATCATTTATATATGTTAAGAGGGAAGGTTATGATGGAAGTTCATACAAAAAATCATCTGAAAATTAGATTTTATGAAACTTTTCGAAATGCAAGTTTCGGTCAAAAATCAGTATATTATACACTAGTTTCGGTCAAAAAAATTTAATTGGGGACTACTTGAAATGATACGAAACATTTTAGATCATTTATATATGTTAAGAGGGAAGGTTATGCTGGAAGTCCATGCAGAAAATCATCTGAAAATTAGATTTTATGAAACTTTTTGAAAAGAAAGTTTCGGTCAAAAATTGTAGTATATTATACACTAGTTTCGGTCAAAAAAATCAAATTTAATTGGGGACTATTTGAAATGATATGAAACTTTTCAGATCATTTACATATGTTAGGAGGGAAGGTTATGATGGAAGTCCATGGAGAAAATCATCTGAAAAATAGATTTTATGAAACTTTTCGAAATGCAAGTATCGGTCAAAAACCGTAGTATATTATACACTAGTTTCATTCAAAAAAATAAAATTTAATCGGGGACTATTTGAAATTATACAAAACGTTTCAGATCATTTATATATGTTAAGAGGAAAGGTTATGATGGAAGTTCATTCAAAAAATCATCTGAAAATTAGATTTTATGAAATTTTTCTAAATGCAAGTTTCGGTCAAAAATCAGTATATTATACACTAGTTTCGGTCAAAAAAATAAAATTTAATTGGGGACTACTTGAAATGATACGAAACTTTTTAGATAATTTATATATGTTAAGAGGGAAGGTTATGCTGGAAGTCCATGCAGAAAATCATCTGAAAGTTAGATTTTAAGAAACTTTTCGAAATGCAAGTTTTGGTCAAAAATCGTAGTATATTATACACTAGTTTCGGTCAAAAAAATCAAATTTAATTGGGGACTATTTGAAATGGTACGAAAATTTTCAGATCATTTATATATGTTAAGAAGGAAGGTTATGATGGAAGTTCATGCAAAAAATCATCTGAAAATTAGATTTTATGAAACTTTTCCAAATGCAAGTTTCGGTAAAAAATCATAGTATATTATACACTAGTTTAGGTCAAAAATTCAAATTTAATTAAGGACTATTTGAAATGATACGAAACTTTTTAGATCATTTATATATGTTAAGAGGGAAGGTTATGATGGAAGTCCATGAAGAAAATCATCTGAATATTAAATTTGATGAAACTTTTCGAAATGCAAGTTTCGGTCAAAAACCGTAGTATATTATACACTAGTTTCGGTCAAAATAATCAAATTTAATGGGGGACTATTTGAAATTATACGAAACTTTTCAGATCATTTATATATGTTAAGAGGGAAGGTTATGATGGAAGTTCATTCAAAAAATCATCTGAAAATTAGATTTTATGAAATTTTTCTAAATGCAAGTTTCGGTCAAAAATCAGTATATTATACACTAGTTTCGGTCAAAAAAATAAAATTTAATTGGGGACTACTTGAAATGATACGAAACTTTTTAGATAATTTATATATGTTAAGAGGGAAGGTTATGCTGGAAGTCCATGCAGAAAATCATCTGAAAGTTAGATTTTAAGAAACTTTTCGAAATGCAAGTTTCGGTCAAAAATCGTAGTATATTATACACTAGTTTCGGTCAAAAAAATCAAATTTAATTGGGGACTATTTGAAATGGTACGAAAATTTTCAGATCATTTATATATGTTAAGAAGGAAGGTTATGATGGAAGTTCATGCAAAAAATCATCTGAAAATTAGATTTTATGAAACTTTTCCAAATGCAAGTTTCGGTAAAAAATCATAGTATATTATACACTAGTTTAGGTCAAAAATTCAAATTTAATTGGGGACTATTTGAAATGATACGAAACTTTTTAGATCATTTATATATGTTAAGAGGGAAGGTTATGATGGAAGTCCATGAAGAAAATCATCTGAATATTAAATTTGATGAAACTTTTCGAAATGCAAGTTTCGGTCAAAAACCGTAGTATATTATACACTAGTTTCGGTCAAAATAATCAAATTTAATGGGGGACTATTTGAAATTATACGAAACTTTTCAGATCATTTATATATGTTAAGAGGGAAGGTTATGATGGAAGTTCATTCAAAAAATCATCTGAAAATTAGATTTTATGAAACTTTTCGAAATGCAAGTTTCAGTCAAAAATCAGTATATTATACACTAGTTTCGGTCAAAATAATCAAATTTAATTGGGGACTACTTGAAATGATACGAAACATTTTAGATCATTTATATATGTTAAGAGGGAAGGTTATGCTGGAAGTCCATGCAGAAAATCATCTGAAAATTAGATTTTATGAAACTTTTTGAAATGCAAGTTTCGGTCAAAAATTGTAGTATATTATACACTAGTTTCGGTCAAAAAAGTCAAATTTAATTGGGGACTATTTGAAATGATATGAAACTTTTCAGATCATTTATATATGTTAGGAGGGAAGGTTATGATGGAAGTCCATGCAGAAAATCATCTGAAAAATAGATTTTATGAAACTTTTCGAAATGCAAGTATCGGTCAAAAACCGTAGTATATTATACACTAGTTTCGGTCAAAAAAATCAAATTTAATGGGGGACTATTTGAAATTATACGAAACTTTTCAGATCATTTATATATGTTAAGAGGGAAGGTTATGATGGAAGTTCATACAAAAAATCATCTGAAAATTAGATTTTATGAAACTTTTCGAAATGCAAGTTTCGGTCAAAAATCAGTATATTATACACTAGTTTCGGTCAAAAAAATTTAATTGGGGACTACTTGAAATGATACGAAACATTTTAGATCATTTATATATGTTAAGAGGGAAGGTTATGCTGGAAGTCCATGCAGAAAATCATCTGAAAATTAGATTTTATGAAACTTTTTGAAAAGAAAGTTTCGGTCAAAAATTGTAGTATATTATACACTAGTTTCGGTCAAAAAAATCAAATTTAATTGGGGACTATTTGAAATGATATGAAACTTTTCAGATCATTTACATATGTTAGGAGGGAAGGTTATGATGGAAGTCCATGGAGAAAATCATCTGAAAAATAGATTTTATGAAACTTTTCGAAATGCAAGTATCGGTCAAAAACCGTAGTATATTATACACTAGTTTCATTCAAAAAAATAAAATTTAATCGGGGACTATTTGAAATTATACAAAACGTTTCAGATCATTTATATATGTTAAGAGGAAAGGTTATGATGGAAGTTCATTCAAAAAATCATCTGAAAATTAGATTTTATGAAATTTTTCTAAATGCAAGTTTCGGTCAAAAATCAGTATATTATACACTAGTTTCGGTTAAAAAAATAAAATTTAATTGGGGACTACTTGAAATGATACGAAACTTTTTAGATAATTTATATATGTTAAGAGGGAAGGTTATGCTGGAAGTCCATGCAGAAAATCATCTGAAAGTTAGATTTTAAGAAACTTTTCGAAATGCAAGTTTTGGTCAAAAATCGTAGTATATTATACACTAGTTTCGGTCAAAAAAATCAAATTTAATTGGGGACTATTTGAAATGGTACGAAAATTTTCAGATCATTTATATATGTTAAGAAGGAAGGTTATGATGGAAGTTCATGCAAAAAATCATCTGAAAATTAGATTTTATGAAACTTTTCCAAATGCAAGTTTCGGTAAAAAATCATAGTATATTATACACTAGTTTAGGTCAAAAATTCAAATTTAATTAAGGACTATTTGAAATGATACGAAACTTTTTAGATCATTTATATATGTTAAGAGGGAAGGTTATGATGGAAGTCCATGAAGAAAATCATCTGAATATTAAATTTGATGAAACTTTTCGAAATGCAAGTTTCGGTCAAAAACCGTAGTATATTATACACTAGTTTCGGTCAAAATAATCAAATTTAATGGGGGACTATTTGAAATTATACGAAACTTTTCAGATCATTTATATATGTTAAGAGGGAAGGTTATGATGGAAGTTCATTCAAAAAATCATCTGAAAATTAGATTTTATGAAATTTTTCTAAATGCAAGTTTCGGTCAAAAATCAGTATATTATACACTAGTTTCGGTCAAAAAAATAAAATTTAATTGGGGACTACTTGAAATGATACGAAACTTTTTAGATAATTTATATATGTTAAGAGGGAAGGTTATGCTGGAAGTCCATGCAGAAAATCATCTGAAAGTTAGATTTTAAGAAACTTTTCGAAATGCAAGTTTCGGTCAAAAATCGTAGTATATTATACACTAGTTTCGGTCAAAAAAATCAAATTTAATTGGGGACTATTTGAAATGGTACGAAAATTTTCAGATCATTTATATATGTTAAGAAGGAAGGTTATGATGGAAGTTCATGCAAAAAATCATCTGAAAATTAGATTTTATGAAACTTTTCCAAATGCAAGTTTCGGTAAAAAATCATAGTATATTATACACTAGTTTAGGTCAAAAATTCAAATTTAATTGGGGACTATTTGAAATGATACGAAACTTTTTAGATCATTTATATATGTTAAGAGGGAAGGTTATGATGGAAGTCCATGAAGAAAATCATCTGAATATTAAATTTGATGAACCTTTTCGAAATGCAAGTTTCGGTCAAAAACCGTAGTATATTATACACTAGTTTCGGTCAAAATAATCAAATTTAATGGGGGACTATTTGAAATTATACGAAACTTTTCAGATCATTTATATATGTTAAGAGGGAAGGTTATGATGGAAGTTCATTCAAAAAATCATCTGAAAATTAGATTTTATGAAACTTTTCGAAATGCAAGTTTCAGTCAAAAATCAGTATATTATACACTAGTTTCGGTCAAAATAATCAAATTTAATTGGGGACTACTTGAAATGATACGAAACATTTTAGATCATTTATATATGTTAAGAGGGAAGGTTATGCTGGAAGTCCATGCAGAAAATCATCTGAAAATTAGATTTTATGAAACTTTTTGAAATGCAAGTTTCGGTCAAAAATTGTAGTATATTATACACTAGTTTCGGTCAAAAAAGTCAAATTTAATTGGGGACTATTTGAAATGATATGAAACTTTTCAGATCATTTATATATGTTAGGAGGGAAGGTTATGATGGAAGTCCATGCAGAAAATCATCTGAAAAATAGATTTTATGAAACTTTTCGAAATGCAAGTATCGGTCAAAAACCGTAGTATATTATACACTAGTTTCGGTCAAAAAAATCAAATTTAATGGGGGACTATTTGAAATTATACGAAACTTTTCAGATCATTTATATATGTTAAGAGGGAAGGTTATGATGGAAGTTCATACAAAAAATCATCTGAAAATTAGATTTTATGAAACTTTTCGAAATGCAAGTTTCGGTCAAAAATCAGTATATTATACACTAGTTTCGGTCAAAAAAATTTAATTGGGGACTACTTGAAATGATACGAAACATTTTAGATCATTTATATATGTTAAGAGGGAAGGTTATGCTGGAAGTCCATGCAGAAAATCATCTGAAAATTAGATTTTATGAAACTTTTTGAAAAGAAAGTTTCGGTCAAAAATTGTAGTATATTATACACTAGTTTCGGTCAAAAAAATCAAATTTAATTGGGGACTATTTGAAATGATATGAAACTTTTCAGATCATTTACATATGTTAGGAGGGAAGGTTATGATGGAAGTCCATGGAGAAAATCATCTGAAAAATAGATTTTATGAAACTTTTCGAAATGCAAGTATCGGTCAAAAACCGTAGTATATTATACACTAGTTTCATTCAAAAAAATAAAATTTAATCGGGGACTATTTGAAATTATACAAAACGTTTCAGATCATTTATATATGTTAAGAGGAAAGGTTATGATGGAAGTTCATTCAAAAAATCATCTGAAAATTAGATTTTATGAAATTTTTCTAAATGCAAGTTTCGGTCAAAAATCAGTATATTATACACTAGTTTCGGTCAAAAAAATAAAATTTAATTGGGGACTACTTGAAATGATACGAAACTTTTTAGATCATTTATATATGTTAAGAGGGAAGGTTATGCTGGAAGTCCATGCAGAAAATCATCTGAAAGTTAGATTTTAAGAAACTTTTCGAAATGCAAGTTTCGGTCAAAAATCGTAGTATATTATACACTAGTTTCGGTCAAAAAAATCAAATTTAATTGGGGACTATTTGAAATGGTACGAAAATTTTCAGATCATTTATATATGTTAAGAAGGAAGGTTATGATGGAAGTTCATGCAAAAAATCATCTGAAAATTAGATTTTATGAAACTTTTCCAAATGCAAGTTTCGGTAAAAAATCATAGTATATTATACACTAGTTTAGGTCAAAAATTCAAATTTAATTGGGGACTATTTGAAATGATACGAAACTTTTTAGATCATTTATATATGTTAAGAGGGAAGGTTATGATGGAAGTCCATGAAGAAAATCATCTGAATATTAAATTTGATGAAACTTTTCGAAATGCAAGTTTCGGTCAAAAACCGTAGTATATTATACACTAGTTTCGGTCAAAATAATCAAATTTAATGGGGGACTATTTGAAATTATACGAAACTTTTCAGATCATTTATATATGTTAAGAGGGAAGGTTATGATGGAAGTTCATTCAAAAAATCATCTGAAAATTAGATTTTATGAAACTTTTCGAAATGCAAGTTTCAGTCAAAAATCAGTATATTATACACTAGTTTCGGTCAAAATAATCAAATTTAATTGGGGACTACTTGAAATGATACGAAACATTTTAGATCATTTATATATGTTAAGAGGGAAGGTTATGCTGGAAGTCCATGCAGAAAATCATCTGAAAATTAGATTTTATGAAACTTTTTGAAATGCAAGTTTCGGTCAAAAATTGTAGTATATTATACACTAGTTTCGGTCAAAAAAGTCAAATTTAATTGGGGACTATTTGAAATGATATGAAACTTTTCAGATCATTTATATATGTTAGGAGGGAAGGTTATGATGGAAGTCCATGCAGAAAATCATCTGAAAAATAGTTTTTATGAAACTTTTCGAAATGCAAGTATCGGTCAAAAACCGTAGTATATTATACACTAGTTTCATTCAAAAAAATAAAATTTAATCGGGGACTATTTGAAATTATACAAAACGTTTCAGATCATTTTTATATGTTAAGAGGAAAGGTTATGATGGAAGTTCATTCAAAAAATCATCTGAAAATTAGATTTTATGAAATTTTTCTAAATGCAAGTTTCGGTCAAAAATCAGTATATTATACACTAGTTTCGGTCAAAAAAATAAAATTTAATTGGGGACTACTTGAAATGATACGAAACTTTTTAGATAATTTATATATGTTAAGAGGGAAGGTTATGCTGGAAGTCCATGCAGAAAATCATCTGAAAGTTAGATTTTAAGAAACTTTTCGAAATGCAAGTTTCGGTCAAAAATCGTAGTATATTATACACTAGTTTCGGTCAAAAAAATCAAATTTAATTGGGGACTATTTGAAAGGGTACGAAAATTTTCAGATCATTTATATATGTTAAGAAGGAAGGTTATGATGGAAGTTCATGCAAAAAATCATCTGAAAATTAGATTTTATGAAACTTTTCCAAATGCAAGTTTCGGTAAAAAATCATAGTATATTATACACTAGTTTAGGTCAAAAATTCAAATTTAATTGGGGACTATTTGAAATGATACGAAACTTTTTAGATCATTTATATATGTTAAGAGGGAAGGTTATGATGGAAGTCCATGAAGAAAATCATCTGAATATTAAATTTGATGAAACTTTTCGAAATGCAAGTTTCGGTCAAAAACCGTAGTATATTATACACTAGTTTCGGTCAAAATAATCAAATTTAATGGGGGACTATTTGAAATTATACGAAACTTTTCAGATCATTTATATATGTTAAGAGGGAAGGTTATGATGGAAGTTCATTCAAAAAATCATCTGAAAATTAGATTTTATGAAACTTTTCGAAATGCAAGTTTCAGTCAAAAATCAGTATATTATACACTAGTTTCGGTCAAAAAAATCAAATTTAATTGGGGACTACTTGAAATGATACGAAACATTTTAGATCATTTATATATGTTAAGAGAGAAGGTTATGCTGGAAGTCCATGCAGAAAATCATCTGAAAATTAGATTTTATGAAACTTTTTGAAATGCAAGTTTCGGTCAAAAATTGTAGTATATTATACACTAGTTTCGGTCAAAAAAGTCAAATTTAATTGGGGACTATTTGAAATGATATGAAACTTTTCAGATCATTTATATATGTTAGGAGGGAAGGTTATGATGGAAGTCCATGCAGAAAATCATCTGAAAAATAGATTTTATGAAACTTTTCGAAATGCAAGTTTCGGTCAAAAACCGTAGTATATTATACACTAGTTTCATTCAAAAAAATAAAATTTAATCGGGGACTATTTAAAATTATACAAAACGTTTCAGATCATTTATATATGATAAGAGGAAAGGTTATGATAGAAGTTCATTCAAAAAATCATCTGAAAATTAGATTTTATGAAATTTTTCTAAATGCAAGTTTCGGTCAAAAATCAGTATATTATACACTAGTTTCGGTCAAAAAAATCAAATTTAATGGGGGACTACTTGAAATGATACGAAACTTTTTAGATCATTTATATATGTTAAGAGGGAAGGTTATGCTGGAAGTCCATGCAGAAAATCATCTGAAAGTTAGATTTTAAGAAACTTTTCGAAATGCAAGTTTCGGTCAAAAATCGTAGTATATTATACACTAGTTTCGGTCAAAAAAATCAAATTTAATTGGGGACTATTTGAAATGGTACGAAAATTTTTCAGATCATTTATATATGTTAAGAAGGAAGGTTATGATGGAAGTTCATGCAAAAAATCATCTGAAAATTAGATTTTATGAAACTTTTTCAAATGCAAGTTTCGGTCAAAAATCATAGTATATTATACACTAGTTTAGGTCAAAAATTCAAATTTAATTGGGGAATATTTGAAATGATACGAAACTTTTTAGATCATTTATATATGTTAAGAGGGAAGGTTATGATGGAAGTCCATGAAGAAAATCATCTGAATATTAGATTTGATGAAACTTTTCGAAATGCAAGTTTCGGTCAAAAACCGTAGTATATTATACACTAGTTTCGGTCAAAAAAATCAAATTTATTGGGGGACTATTTGAAATTATACGAAACTTTTCAGATCATTTATATATGTTAAGAGGGAAGGTTATGATGGAAGTTCATTCAAAAAATCATCTGAAAATTAGATTTTGTGAAACTTTTCGAAATGCAAGTTTCGGTCAAAAATCAGTATATTATACACTAGTTTCGGTCAAAAAAATCAAATTTAATTGGGGACTACTTGAAATGATACGAAACATTTTAGATCATTTATATATGTTAAGAGGGAAGGTTATGCTGGAAGTCCATGCAGAAAATCATCTGAAAATTAGATTTTATGAAACTTTTTGAAATGCAAGTTTCGGTCAAAAATTGTAGTATATTATACACTAGTTTCGGTCAAAAAAGTCAAATTTAATTGGGAACTATTTGAAATGATATGAAACTTTTCAGATCATTTACATATGTTAGGAGGGAAGGTTATGATGGAAGTCCATGCAGAAAATCATCTGAAAAATAGATTTTATGAAACTTTTCGAAATACAACTATCGGTCAAAAACCGTAGTATATTATACACTAGTTTCATTCAAAAAAATAAAATTTAATCGGGGACTATTTGAAATTATACAAAACGTTTCAGATCATTTATATATGTTAAGAGGAAAAGTTATGATGGAAGTTCATTCAAAAAATCATCTGAAAATTAGATTTTATGAAATTTTTCTAAATGCAAGTTTCGGTCAAAAATCAGTATATTATACACTAGTTTCGGTCAAAAAAATAAAATTTAATTGGGGACTTCTTGAAATGATACGAAACTTTTTAGATAATTTATATATGTTAAGAGGGAAGGTTATGCTGGAAGTCCATGCAGAAAATCATCTGAAAGTTAGATTTTAAGAAACTTTTCGAAATGCAAGTTTCGGTCAAAAATCGTAGTATATTATACACTAGTTTCGGTCAAAAAAATCAAATTTAATTGGGGACTATTTGAAATGGTACGAAAATTTTCAGATCATTTATATATGTTAAGAAGGAAGGTTATGATGGAAGTTCATGCAAAAAATCATCTGAAAATTAGATTTTATGAAACTTTTCCAAATGCAAGTTTCGGTAAAAAATCATAGTATATTATACACTAGTTTAGGTCAAAAATTCAAATTTAATTGGGGACTATTTGAAATGATACGAAACTTTTAAGATCATTTATATATGTTAAGAGGGAAGGTTATGATGGAAGTCCATGAAGAAAATCATCTGAATATTAAATTTGATGAAACTTTTCGAAATGCAAGTTTCGGTCAAAAACCGTAGTATATTATACACTAGTTTCGGTCAAAAAAATCAAATTTAATGGGGGACTATTTGAAATTATACGAAACTTTTCAGATCATTTATATATGTTAAGAGGGAAGGTTATGATGGAAGTTCATTCAAAAAATCATCTGAAAATTAGATTTTATGAAACTTTTCGAAATGCAAGTTTCAGTCAAAAATCAGTATATTATACACTAGTTTCGGTCAAAAAAATCAAATTTAATTGGGGACTACTTGAAATGATACGAAACATTTTAGATCATTTATATATGTTAAGAGGGAAGGTTATGCTGGAAGTCCATGCAGAAAATCATCTGAAAATTAGATTTTATGAAACTTTTTGAAATGCAAGTTTCGGTCAAAAATTGAAGTATATTATACACTAGTTTCGGTCAAAAAAGTCAAATTTAATTGGGGACTATTTGAAATGATATGAAACTTTTCAGATCATTTATATATGTTAGGAGGGAAGGTTATGATGGAAGTCCATGCAGAAAATCATCTGAAAAATAGATTTTATGAAACTTTTCGAAATGCAAGTATCGGTCAAAAACCGTAGTATATTATACACTAGTTTCATTCAAAAAAATAAAATTTAATCGGGGACTATTTGAAATTATACAAAACGTTTCAGATCATTTATATATGTTAAGAGGAAAGGTTATGATGGAAGTTCATTCAAAAAATCATCTGAAAATTAGATTTTATGAAATTTTTCTAAATGCAAGTTTCGGTCAAAAATCAGTATATTATACACTAGTTTCGGTCAAAAAAATAAAATTTAATTGGGGACTACTTGAAATGATACGAAACTTTTTAGATAAGTTATATATGTTAAGAGGGAAGGTTATGCTGGAAGTCTATGCAGAAAATCATCTGAAAGTTAGATTTTAAGAAACTTTTCGAAATGCAAGTTTCGGTCAAAAATCGTAGTATATTATACACTAGTTTCGGTCAAAAAAATCAAATTTAATTGGGGACTATTTGAAATGGTACGAAAATTTTCAGATCATTTATATATGTTAAGAAGGAAGGTTATGATGGAAGTTCATGCAAAAAATCATCTGAAAATTAGATTTTATGAAACTTTTCCAAATGCAAGTTTCGGTCAAAAATCATAGTAAATTATACACTAGTTTAGGTCAAAAATTCAAATTTAATTGGGGACTATTTGAAATGATACGAAACTTTTTAGATCATTTATATATGTTAAGAGGGAAGGTTATGATGGAAGTCCATGAAGAAAATCATCTGAATATTAGATTTGATGAAGCTTTTCGAAATGCAAGTTTCGGTCAAAAACCGTAGTATATTATACACTAGTTTCGGTCAAAAAAATCAAATTTAATGGGGGACTATTTGAAATTATACGAAACTTTTCAGATCATTTATATATGTTAAGAGGGAAGGTTATGATGGAAGTTCATTCAAAAAATCATCTGAAAATTAGATTTTATGAAACTTTTTGAAATGCAAGTTCCGGTCAAAAATCAGTATATTATACACTAGTTTCGGTCAAAAAATCAAATTTAATTGGGGACTACTTGAAATGATACGAAACATTTTAGATCATTTATATATGTTAAGAGGGAAGGTTATGCTGGAAGTCCATGCAGAAAATCATCTGAAAATTAGATTTTATGAAACTTTTTGAAATGCAAGTTTTGGTCAAAAATTGTAGTATATTATATACTACTTTCGGTCAAAAAAGTCAAATTTAATTGGGGACTATTTGAAATGATATGAAACTTTTCAGATCATTTACATATGTTAGGAGGGAAGGTTATGATGGAAGTCCATGCAGAAAATCATCTGAAAAATAGATTTTATGAAACTTTTCGAAATGCAAGTTTCGGTCAAAAACCGTAGTATATTATACACTAGTTTCATTCAAAAAAATAAAATTTAATCGGGGACTATTTGAAATTATACAAAACGTTTCAGATCATTTATATATGTTAAGAGGGAAGGTTATGCTGGAAGTCCATGCAGAAAATCATCTGAAAATTAGATTTTATGAAACTTTTTGAAATGCAAGTTTCGGTCAAAAATCATAGTATATTATACACTAGTTTCGGTCAAAAATTCAAATTTAATTGGGGACTATTTGAAATGATACGAAACTTTTTAGATCATTTATATATGTTAAAAGGGAAGGTTATGATGGAAGTCCATGCAGAAAATCATCAGAATATTAGATTTCATGAAACTTTTCGAAATGCAAGTTTCGGTCAAAAACCGTAGTATATTATACACTAGTTTCGGTCAAAAAAATCAAATTTAATTGGGGACTATTTGAAATGGTACGAAAATTTTCAAATCATTTATATATGTTAAGAAGGAAGGTTATGATGGAAGTTCATGCAAAAAATCATCTGAAAATTAGATTTTATGAAACTTTTCCAAATGCAAGTTTCGGTCAAAAATCATAGTATATTATACACTAGTTTAGGTCAAAAATTCAAATTTAATTGGGGACTATTTGAAATGATACGAAACTTTTTAGATCATTTATATATGTTAAAAGGGAAGGTTATGATGGAAGTCCATGCAGAAAATCATCTGAATATTAGATTTCATGAAACTTTTTGAAATGCATGTTTCGGTCAAAAACCGTAGTATATTATACACTAGTTTCGGTCAAAAAAATTAAATTTAATGGGGGACTATTTAAAATTATACGAAACTTTTCAGATCATTTATATATGTTAAGAGGGAAGGTTATGATGGAAGTTCATTCAAAAAATCATCTGAAAATTAGATTTTATGAAACTTTTCCAAATGCAAGTTTCGGTCAAAAATCATAGTATATTATACACTAGTTTAGGTCAAAAATTCAAATTTAATTGGGGACTATTTGAAATGATACGAAACTTTTTAGATCATTTATATATGTTAAGAGGGAAGGTTATGATGGAAGTCCATGAAGAAAATCATCTGAATATTAAATTTGATGAAACTTTTCGAAATGCAAGTTTCGGTCAAAAACCGTAGTATATTATACACTAGTTTCGGTCAAAAAAATCAAATTTAATGGGGGACTATTTGAAATTATACGAAACATTTCAGATCATTTATATATGTTAAGAGGGAAGGTTATGATGGAAGTTCATTCAAAAAATCATCTGAAAATTAGATTTTATGAAACTTTTCGAAATGCAAGTTTCAGTCAAAAATCAGTATATTATACACTAGTTTCGGTCAAAAAAATCAAATTTAATTGGGGACTACTTGAAATGATACGAAACATTTTAGATCATTTATATATGTTAAGAGGGAAGGTTATGTTGGAAGTCCCTGCAGAAAATCATCTGAAAATTAGATTTTATGAAACTTTTTGAAATGCAAGTTTCGGTCAAAAATTGAAGTATATTATACACTAGTTTCGGTCAAAAAAGTCAAATTTAATTGGGGACTATTTGAAATGATATGAAACTTTTCAGATCATTTATATATGTTAGGAGGGAAGGTTATGATGGAAGTCCATGCAGAAAATCATCTGAAAAATAGATTTTATGAAACTTTTCGAAATGCAAGTTTCGGTCAAAAACCGTAGTATATTATACACTAGTTTCATTCAAAAAAATAAAATTTAATCGGGGACTATTTGAAATTATACAAAACGTTTCAGATCATTTATATATGTTAAGAGGGAAGGTTATGCTGGAAGTCCATTCAGAAAATCATCTGAAAATTAGATTTTATGAAACTTTTTGAAATGCAAGTTTCGGTCAAAAATCATAGTATATTATACACTAGTTTCGGTCAAAAATTCAAATTTAATTGGGGACTATTTGAAATGATACGAAACTTTTTAGATCATTTATATATGTTAAAAGGGAAGGTTATGATGGAAGTCCATGCAGAAAATCATCAGAATATTAGATTTCATGAAACTTTTCGAAATGCAAGTTTCGGTCAAAAACCGTAGTATATTATACACTAGTTTCGGTCAAAAAAATCAAATTTAATTGGGGACTATTTGAAATGGTACGAAAATTTTCAAATCATTTATATATGTTAAGAAGGAAGGTTATGATGGAAGTTCATGCAAAAAATCATCTGAAAATTAGATTTTATGAAACTTTTCCAAATGCAAGTTTCGGTCAAAAATCATAGTATATTATACACTAGTTTAGGTCAAAAATTCAAATTTAATTGGGGACTATTTGAAATGATACGAAACTTTTTAGATCATTTATATATGTTAAAAGGGAAGGTTATGATGGAAGTCCATGCAGAAAATCATCTGAATATTAGATTTCATGAAACTTTTCGAAATGCAAGTTTCGGTTAAAAACCGTAGTATATTATACACTAGTTTCGGTCAAAAAAATCAAATTTAATGGGGGACTAGTTGAAATTATACGAAACTTTTCAGATCATTTATATATGTTAAGAGGGAAGGTTATGATCGAAGTTCATTCAAAAAATCATCTGAAAATTAGATTTTATGAAACTTTTCGAAATGCAAGTTTCGGTCAAAAATCAGTATATTATACACTAGTTTCGGTCAAAAAAATCAAATTTAATTGGGGACTACTTGAAATGATACGAAACATTTTAGATCATTTATATATGTTAAGAGGGAAGGTTATGCTGGAAGTCCATGCAGAAAATCATCTGAAAAATAGATTTTATGAAACTTTTTGAAATGCAAGTTTCGGTCAAAAATCATAGTATATTATACACTAGTTTAGGTCAAAAATTCAAATTTAATTGGGGACTATTTGAAATGATACGAAACTTTTTAGATCATTTATATATGTTAAAAGGGAAGGTTATGATGGAAGTCCATGCAGAAAATCATCAAATATTAGATTTCATGAAACTTTTCGAAATGCAAGTTTCGGTCAAAAACCGTAGTATATTATACACTAGTTTCGGTCAAAAAAATCAAATTTAATGGGGGACTATTTGAAATTATACGAAACTTTTCAGATCATTTATATATGTTAAGAGGGAAGGTTATGATGGAAGTTCATTCAAAAAATCATCTGAAAATTAGATTTTATGAAACTTTTCGAAATGCAAGTTTCGGTCAAAAATCAGTATATTATACACTAGTTTCGGTCAAAAAAATCAAATTTAATTGGGGACTACTTGAAATGATACGAAACATTTTAGATCATTTATATATGTTAAGAGGGAAGGTTATGCTGGAAGTCCATGCAGAAAATCATCTGAAAATTAGATTTTATGAAACTTTTTGAAATGCAAGTTTCGGTCAAAAATTGTAGTATATTATACACTACTTTCGGTCAAAAAAGTCAAATTTAATTGGGGACTATTTGAAATGATATGAAACTTTTCAGATCATTTATATATGTTAGGAGGGAAGGTTATGATGGAAGTCCATGCAGAAAATCATCTGAAAAATAGATTTTATGAAACTTTTCGAAATGCAAGTTTCGGTAAAAAACCGTAGTATATTATACACTAGTTTCATTCAAAAAAATAAAATTTAATCGGGGACTATTTGAAATTATACAAAACGTTTCAGATCATTTATATATGTTAAGAGGGAAGGTTATGCTGGAAGTCCATGCAGAAAATCATCTGAAAATTAGATTTTATGAAACTTTTTGAAATGCAAGTTTCGGTCAAAAATCATAGTATATTATACACTAGTTTCGGTCAAAAATTCAAATTTAATTGGGGACTATTTGAAATGATACGAAACTTTTTAGATCATTTATATATGTTAAAAGGGAAGGTTATGATGGAAGTCCATGCAGAAAATCATCAGAATATTAGATTTCATGAAACTTTTCGAAATGCAAGTTTCGGTCAAAAACCGTAGTATATTATACACTAGTTTCGGTCAAAAAAATCAAATTTAATTGGGGACTATTTGAAATGGTACGAAAATTTTCAAATCATTTATATATGTTAAGAAGGAAGGTTATGATGGAAGTTCATGCAAAAAATCATCTGAAAATTAGATTTTATGAAACTTTTCCAAATGCAAGTTTCGGTCAAAAATCATAGTATATTATACACTAGTTTAGGTCAAAAATTCAAATTTAATTGGGGACTATTTGAAATGATACGAAACTTTTTAGATCATTTATATATGTTAAAAGGGAAGGTTATGATGGAAGTCCATGCAGAAAATCATCTGAATATTAGATTTCATGAAACTTTTCGAAATGCAAGTTTCGGTTAAAAACCGTAGTATATTATACATTAGTTTCGGTCAAAAAAATCAAATTTAATGGGGGACTAGTTGAAATTATACGAAACTTTTCAGATCATTTATATATGTTAAGAGGGAAGGTTATGATCGAAGTTCATTCAATAAATCATCTGAAAATTAGATTTTATGAAACTTTTCGAAATGCAAGTTTCGGTCAAAAATCAGTATATTATACACTAGTTTCGGTCAAAAAAATCAAATTTAATTGGGGACTACTTGAAATGATACGAAACATTTTAGATCATTTATATATGTTAAGAGGGAAGGTTATGCTGGAAGTCCATGCAGAAAATCATCTGAAAAATAGATTTTATGAAACTTTTTGAAATGCAAGTTTCGGTCAAAAATCATAGTATATTATACACTAGTTTAGGTCAAAAATTCAAATTTAATTGGGGACTATTTGAAATGATACGAAACTTTTTAGATCATTTATATATGTTAAAAGGGAAGGTTATGATGGAAGTCCATGCAGAAAATCATCAAATATTAGATTTCATGAAACTTTTCGAAATGCAAGTTTCGGTCAAAAACCGTAGTATATTATACACTAGTTTCGGTCAAAAAAATCAAATTTAATGGGGGACTATTTGAAATTATACGAAACTTTTCAGATCATTTATATATGTTAAGAGGGAAGGTTATGATGGAAGTTCATTCAAAAAATCATCTGAAAATTAGATTTTATGAAACTTTTCGAAATGCAAGTTTCGGTCAAAAATCAGTATATTATACACTAGTTTCGGTCAAAAAAATCAAATTTAATTGGGGACTACTTGAAATGATACGAAACATTTTAGATCATTTATATATGTTAAGAGGGAAGGTTATGCTGGAAGTCCATGCAGAAAATCATCTGAAAATTAGATTTTATGAAACTTTTTGAAATGCAAGTTTCGGTCAAAAATTGTAGTATATTATACACTACTTTCGGTCAAAAAAGTCAAATTTAATTGGGGACTATTTGAAATGATATGAAACTTTTCAGATCATTTATATATGTTAGGAGGGAAGGTTATGATGGAAGTCCATGCAGAAAATCATCTGAAAAATAGATTTTATGAAACTTTTCGAAATGCAAGTTTCGGTCAAAAACCGTAGTATATTATACACTAGTTTCATTCAAAAAAATAAAATTTAATCGGGGACTATTTGAAATTATACAAAACGTTTCAGATCATTTATATATGTTAAGAGGAAAGGTTATGATAGAAGTTCATTCAAAAAATCATCTGAAAATTAGATTTTATGAAATTTTTTTAAATGCAAGTTTCGGTCAAAAATCAGTATATTATACACTAGTTTCGATCAAAAAAATCAAATTTAATGGGGGACTACTTGAAATGATACGAAACTTTTTAGATCATTTATATATGTTAAGAGGGAAGGTTATGCTGGAAGTCCATGCAGAAAATCATCTGAAAGTTAGATTTTAAGAAACTTTTCGAAATGCAAGTTTCGGTCAAAAAACGTAGTATATTATACACTAGTTTCGGTCAAAAAAATCAAATTTAATTGGGGACTATTTGAAATGGTACGAAAATTTTCAGAACATTTATATATGTTAAGAAGGAAGGTTATGATGGAAGTTCATGCAAAAAATCATCTGAAAATTAGATTTTATGAAACTTTTCCAAATGCAAGTTTCGGTCAAAAATCATAGTATATTATACACTAGTTTAGGTCAAAAATTCAAATTTAATTGGGGACTATTTGAAATGATACGAAACTTTTTAGATCATTTATATATGTTAAAAGGGAAGGTTATGATGGAAGTCCATGCAGAAAATCATCTGAATATTAGATTTCATGAAACTTTTCGAAATGCATGTTTCGGTCAAAAACCGTAGTATATTATACACTAGTTTCGGTCAAAAAAATCAAATTTAATGGGGGACTATTTGAAATTATACGAAACTTTTCAGATCATTTATATATGTTAAGAGGGAAGGTTATGATGGAAGTTCATTCAAAAAATCATCTGAAAATTAGATTTTATGAAACTTTTTGAAATGCAAGTTTCGGTCAAAAATCATAGTATATTATACACTAGTTTAGGTCAAAAATTCAAATTTAATTGGGGACTATTTGAAATGATACGAAACTTTTTAGATCATTTATATATGTTAAAAGGGAAGGTTATGATGGAAGTCCATGCAGAAAATCATCTGAATATTAGATTTCATGAAACTTTTCGAAATGCAAGTTTCGGTTAAAAACCGTAGTATATTATACACTAGTTTCGGTCAAAAAAATCAAATTTAATGGGGGACTATTTGAAATTATACGAAACTTTTCAGATCATTTATATATGTTAAGAGGGAAGGTTATGATGGAAGTTCATTCAAAAAATCATCTGAAAATTAGATTTTATGAAACTTTTCGAAATGCAAGTTTCGGTCAAAAATCAGTATATTATACACTAGTTTCGGTCAAAAAAATCAAATTTAATTGGGGACTACTTGAAATGATACGAAACATTTTAGATCATTTATATATGTTAAGAGGGAAGGTTATGCTGGAAGTCCATGCAGAAAATCATCTGAAAAATAGATTTTATGAAACTTTTTGAAATGCAAGTTTCGGTCAAAAATCATAGTATATTATACACTAGTTTAGGTCAAAAATTCAAATTTAATTGGGGACTATTTGAAATGATACGAAACTTTTTAGATCATTTATATATGTTAAAAGGGAAGGTTATGATGGAAGTCCATGCAGAAAATCATCAAATATTAGATTTCATGAAACTTTTCGAAATGCAAGTTTCGGTCAAAAACCGTAGTATATTATACACTAGTTTCGGTCAAAAAAATCAAATTTAATGGGGGACTATTTGAAATTATACGAAACTTTTCAGATCATTTATATATGTTAAGAGGGAAGGTTATGATGGAAGTTCATTCAAAAAATCATCTGAAAATTAGATTTTATGAAACTTTTCGAAATGCAAGTTTCGGTCAAAAATCAGTATATTATACACTAGTTTCGGTCAAAAAAATCAAATTTAATTGGGGACTACTTGAAATGATACGAAACATTTTAGATCATTTATATATGTTAAGAGGGAAGGTTATGCTGGAAGTCCATGCAGAAAATCATCTGAAAATTAGATTTTATGAAACTTTTTGAAATGCAAGTTTCGGTCAAAAATTGTAGTATATTATACACTACTTTCGGTCAAAAAAGTCAAATTTAATTGGGGACTATTTGAAATGATATGAAACTTTTCAGATCATTTATATATGTTAGGAGGGAAGGTTATGATGGAAGTCCATGCAGAAAATCATCTGAAAAATAGATTTTATGAAACTTTTCGAAATGCAAGTTTCGGTAAAAAACCGTAGTATATTATACACTAGTTTCATTCAAAAAAATAAAATTTAATCGGGGACTATTTGAAATTATACAAAACGTTTCAGATCATTTATATATGTTAAGAGGGAAGGTTATGCTGGAAGTCCATGCAGAAAATCATCTGAAAATTAGATTTTATGAAACTTTTTGAAATGCAAGTTTCGGTCAAAAATCATAGTATATTATACACTAGTTTCGGTCAAAAATTCAAATTTAATTGGGGACTATTTGAAATGATACGAAACTTTTTAGATCATTTATATATGTTAAAAGGGAAGGTTATGATGGAAGTCCATGCAGAAAATCATCAGAATATTAGATTTCATGAAACTTTTCGAAATGCAAGTTTCGGTCAAAAACCGTAGTATATTATACACTAGTTTCGGTCAAAAAAATCAAATTTAATTGGGGACTATTTGAAATGGTACGAAAATTTTCAAATCATTTATATATGTTAAGAAGGAAGGTTATGATGGAAGTTCATGCAAAAAATCATCTGAAAATTAGATTTTATGAAACTTTTCCAAATGCAAGTTTCGGTCAAAAATCATAGTATATTATACACTAGTTTAGGTCAAAAATTCAAATTTAATTGGGGACTATTTGAAATGATACGAAACTTTTTAGATCATTTATATATGTTAAAAGGGAAGGTTATGATGGAAGTCCATGCAGAAAATCATCTGAATATTAGATTTCATGAAACTTTTCGAAATGCAAGTTTCGGTTAAAAACCGTAGTATATTATACACTAGTTTCGGTCAAAAAAATCAAATTTAATGGGGGACTAGTTGAAATTATACGAAACTTTTCAGATCATTTATATATGTTAAGAGGGAAGGTTATGATCGAAGTTCATTCAAAAAATCATCTGAAAATTAGATTTTATGAAACTTTTCGAAATGCAAGTTTCGGTCAAAAATCAGTATATTATACACTAGTTTCGGTCAAAAAAATCAAATTTAATTGGGGACTACTTGAAATGATACGAAACATTTTAGATCATTTATATATGTTAAGAGGGAAGGTTATGCTGGAAGTCCATGCAGAAAATCATCTGAAAAATAGATTTTATGAAACTTTTTGAAATGCAAGTTTCGGTCAAAAATCATAGTATATTATACACTAGTTTAGGTCAAAAATTCAAATTTAATTGGGGACTATTTGAAATGATACGAAACTTTTTAGATCATTTATATATGTTAAAAGGGAAGGTTATGATGGAAGTCCATGCAGAAAATCATCAAATATTAGATTTCATGAAACTTTTCGAAATGCAAGTTTCGGTCAAAAACCGTAGTATATTATACACTAGTTTCGGTCAAAAAAATCAAATTTAATGGGGGACTATTTGAAATTATACGAAACTTTTCAGATCATTTATATATGTTAAGAGGGAAGGTTATGATGGAAGTTCATTCAAAAAATCATCTGAAAATTAGATTTTATGAAACTTTTCGAAATGCAAGTTTCGGTCAAAAATCAGTATATTATACACTAGTTTCGGTCAAAAAAATCAAATTTAATTGGGGACTACTTGAAATGATACGAAACATTTTAGATCATTTATATATGTTAAGAGGGAAGGTTATGCTGGAAGTCCATGCAGAAAATCATCTGAAAATTAGATTTTATGAAACTTTTTGAAATGCAAGTTTCGGTCAAAAATTGTAGTATATTATACACTACTTTCGGTTAAAAAAGTCAAATTTAATTGGGGACTATTTGAAATGATATGAAACTTTTCAGATCATTTATATATGTTAGGAGGGAAGGTTATGATGGAAGTCCATGCAGAAAATCATCTGAAAAATAGATTTTATGAAACTTTTCGAAATGCAAGTTTCGGTCAAAAACCGTAGTATATTATACACTAGTTTCATTCAAAAAAATAAAATTTAATCGGGGACTATTTGAAATTATACAAAACGTTTCAGATCATTTATATATGTTAAGAGGAAAGGTTATGATAGAAGTTCATTCAAAAAATCATCTGAAAATTAGATTTTATGAAATTTTTTTAAATGCAAGTTTCGGTCAAAAATCAGTATATTATACACTAGTTTCGATCAAAAAAATCAAATTTAATGGGGGACTACTTGAAATGATACGAAACTTTTTAGATCATTTATATATGTTAAGAGGGAAGGTTATGCTGGAAGTCCATGCAGAAAATCATCTGAAAGTTAGATTTTAAGAAACTTTTCGAAATGCAAGTTTCGGTCAAAAAACGTAGTATATTATACACTAGTTTCGGTCAAAAAAATCAAATTTAATTGGGGACTATTTGAAATGGTACGAAAATTTTCAGAACATTTATATATGTTAAGAAGGAAGGTTATGATGGAAGTTCATGCAAAAAATCATCTGAAAATTAGATTTTATGAAACTTTTCCAAATGCAAGTTTCGGTCAAAAATCATAGTATATTATACACTAGTTTAGGTCAAAAATTCAAATTTAATTGGGGACTATTTGAAATGATACGAAACTTTTTAGATCATTTATATATGTTAAAAGGGAAGGTTATGATGGAAGTCCATGCAGAAAATCATCTGAATATTAGATTTCATGAAACTTTTCGAAATGCATGTTTCGGTCAAAAACCGTAGTATATTATACACTAGTTTCGGTCAAAAAAATCAAATTTAATGGGGGACTATTTGAAATTATACGAAACTTTTCAGATCATTTATATATGTTAAGAGGGAAGGTTATGATGGAAGTTCATTCAAAAAATCATCTGAAAATTAGATTTTATGAAACTTTTTGAAATGCAAGTTTCGGTCAAAAATCATAGTATATTATACACTAGTTTAGGTCAAAAATTCAAATTTAATTGGGGACTATTTGAAATGATACGAAACTTTTTAGATCATTTATATATGTTAAAAGGGAAGGTTATGATGGAAGTCCATGCAGAAAATCATCTGAATATTAGATTTCATGAAACTTTTCGAAATGCAAGTTTCGGTTAAAAACCGTAGTATATTATACACTAGTTTCGGTCAAAAAAATCAAATTTAATGGGGGACTATTTGAAATTATACGAAACTTTTCAGATCATTTATATATGTTAAGAGGGAAGGTTATGATGGAAGTTCATTCAAAAAATCATCTGAAAATTAGATTTTATGAAACTTTTCGAAATGCAAGTTTCGGTCAAAAATCAGTATATTATACACTAGTTTCGGTCAAAAAAATCAAATTTAATTGGGGACTACTTGAAATGATACGAAACATTTTAGATCATTTATATATGTTAAGAGGGAAGGTTATGCTGGAAGTCCATGCAGAAAATCATCTGAAAATTAGATTTTATGAAACTTTTTGAAATGCAAGTTTCGGTCAAAAATTGTAGTATATTATACACTACTTTCGGTCAAAAAAGTCAAATTTAATTGGGGACTATTTGAAATGATATGAAACTTTTCAGATCATTTATATATGTTAGGAGGGAAGGTTATGATGGAAGTCCATGCAGAAAATCATCTGAAAAATAGATTTTATGAAACTTTTCGAAATGCATGTTTCGGTAAAAAAACCGTAGTATATTATACACTAGTTTCATTCAAAAAAATAAAATTTAATCGGGGACTATTTGAAATTATACAAAACGTTTCAGATCATTTATATATGTTAAGAGGAAAGGTTATGATAGAAGTTCATTCAAAAAATCTTCTGAAAATTAGATTTTATGAAATTTTTTTAAATGCAAGTTTCGGTCAAAAATCAGTATATTATACACTAGTTTCGGTCAAAAAAATCAAATTTAATGGGGGACTACTTGAAATGATACGAAACTTTTTAGATCATTTATATATGTTAAGAGGGAAGGTTATGCTGGAAGTCCATGCAGAAAATCATCTGAAAGTTAGATTTTAAGAAACTTTTCGAAATGCAAGTTTCGGTCAAAAAACGTAGTATATTATACACTAGTTTCGGTCAAAAAAATCAAATTTAATTGGGGACTATTTGAAATGGTACGAAAATTTTCAGATCATTTATATATGTTAAGAAGGAAGGTTATGATGGAAGTTCATGCAAAAAATCATCTGAAAATTAGATTTTATGAAACTTTTCCAAATGCAAGTTTCGGTCAAAAATCATAGTATATTATACACTAGTTTAGGTCAAAAATTCAAATTTAATTGGGGACTATTTGAAATGATACGAAACTTTTTAGATCATTTATATATGTTAAAAGGGAAGGTTATGATGGAATTCCATGCAGAAAATCATCTGAATATTAGATTTCATGAAACTTTTCGAAATGCAAGTTTCGGTCAAAAACCGTAGTATATTATACACTAGTTTCGGTCAAAAAAATCAAATTTAATGGGGGACTATTTGAAATTATACGAAACTTTTCAGATCATTTATATATGTTAAGAGGGAAGGTTATGATGGAAGTTCATTCAAAAAATCATCTGAAAATTAGATTTTATGAAACTTTTTGAAATGCAAGTTTCGGTCAAAAATCATAGTATATTATACACTAGTTTAGGTCAAAAATTCAAATTTAATTGGGGACTATTTGAAATGATACGAAACTTTTTAGATCATTTATATATGTTAAAAGGGAAGGTTATGATGGAAGTCCATGCAGAAAATCATCTGAATATTAGATTTCATGAAACTTTTCGAAATGCAAGTTTCGGTTAAAAACCGTAGTATATTATACACTAGTTTCTGTCAAAAAAATCAAATTTAATGGGGGACTATTTGAAATTATACGAAACTTTTCAGATCATTTATATATGTTAAGAGGGAAGGTTATGATGGAAGTTCATTCAAAAAATCATCTGAAAATTAGATTTTATGAAACTTTTCGAAATGCAAGTTTCGGTCAAAAATCAGTATATTATACACTAGTTTCGGTCAAAAAAATCAAATTTAATTGGGGACTACTTGAAATGATACGAAACATTTTAGATCATTTATATATGTTAAGAGGGAAGGTTATGCTGGAAGTCCATGCAGAAAATCATCTGAAAATTAGATTTTATGAAACTTTTTGAAATGCAAGTTTCGGTCAAAAATTGTAGTATATTATACACTACTTTCGGTCAAAAAAGTCAAATTTAATTGGGGACTATTTGAAATGATATGAAACTTTTCAGATCATTTATATATGTTAGGAGGGAAGGTTATGATGGAAGTCCATGCAGAAAATCATCTGAAAAATAGATTTTATGAAACTTTTCGAAATGCAAGTTTCGGTAAAAAAACCGTAGTATATTATACACTAGTTTCATTCAAAAAAATAAAATTTAATCGGGGACTATTTGAAATTATACAAAACGTTTCAGATCATTTATATATGTTAAGAGGAAAGGTTATGATAGAAGTTCATTCAAAAAATCTTCTGAAAATTAGATTTTATGAAATTTTTTTAAATGCAAGTTTCGGTCAAAAATCAGTATATTATACACTAGTTTCGGTCAAAAAAATCAAATTTAATGGGGGACTACTTGAAATGATACGAAACTTTTTAGATCATTTATATATGTTAAGAGGGAAGGTTATGCTGGAAGTCCATGCAGAAAATCATCTGAAAGTTAGATTTTAAGAAACTTTTCGAAATGCAAGTTTCGGTCAAAAAACGTAGTATATTATACACTAGTTTCGGTCAAAAAAATCAAATTTAATTGGGGACTATTTGAAATGGTACGAAAATTTTCAGATCATTTATATATGTTAAGAAGGAAGGTTATGATGGAAGTTCATGCAAAAAATCATCTGAAAATTAGATTTTATGAAACTTTTCCAAATGCAAGTTTCGGTCAAAAATCATAGTATATTATACACTAGTTTAGGTCAAAAATTCAAATTTAATTGGGGACTATTTGAAATGATACGAAACTTTTTAGATCATTTATATATGTTAAAAGGGAAGGTTATGATGGAATTCCATGCAGAAAATCATCTGAATATTAGATTTCATGAAACTTTTCGAAATGCAAGTTTCGGTCAAAAACCGTAGTATATTATACACTAGTTTCGGTCAAAAAAATCAAATTTAATGGGGGACTATTTGAAATTATACGAAACTTTTCAGATCATTTATATATGTTAAGAGGGAAGGTTATGATGGAAGTTCATTCAAAAAATCATCTGAAAATTAGATTTTATGAAACTTTTTGAAATGCAAGTTTCGGTCAAAAATCATAGTATATTATACACTAGTTTAGGTCAAAAATTCAAATTTAATTGGGGACTATTTGAAATGATACGAAACTTTTTAGATCATTTATATATGTTAAAAGGGAAGGTTATGATGGAAGTCCATGCAGAAAATCATCTGAATATTAGATTTCATGAAACTTTTCGAAATGCAAGTTTCGGTTAAAAACCGTAGTATATTATACACTAGTTTCGGTCAAAAAAATCAAATTTAATGGGGGACTATTTGAAATTATACGAAACTTTTCAGATCATTTATATATGTTAAGAGGGAAGGTTATGATGGAAGTTCATTCAAAAAATCATCTGAAAATTAGATTTTATGAAACTTTTCGAAATGCAAGTTTCGGTCAAAAATCAGTATATTATACACTAGTTTCGGTCAAAAAAATCAAATTTAATTGGGGACTACTTGAAATGATACGAAACATTTTAGATCATTTATATATGTTAAGAGGGAAGGTTATGCTGGAAGTCCATGCAGAAAATCATCTGAAAATTAGATTTTATGAAACTTTTTGAAATGCATGTTTCGGTCAAAAATTGTAGTATATTATACACTACTTTCGGTCAAAAAAGTCAAATTTAATTGGGGACTATTTGAAATGATATGAAACTTTTCAGATCATTTATATATGTTAGGAGGGAAGGTTATGATGGAAGTCCATGCAGAAAATCATCTGAAAAATAGATTTTATGAAACTTTTCGAAATGCAAGTTTCGGTCAAAAACCGTAGTATATTATACACTAGTTTCATTCAAAAAAATAAAATTTAATCGGGGACTATTTGAAATTATACAAAACGTTTCAGATCATTTATATATGTTAAGAGGAAAGGTTATGATAGAAGTTCATTCAAAATATCATCTGAAAATTAGATTTTATGAAATTTTTTTAAATGCAAGTTTCGGTCAAAAATCAGTATATTATACACTAGTTTCGGTCAAAAAAATCAAATTTAATGGGGGACTACTTGAAATGATACGAAACTTTTTAGATCATTTATATATGTTAAGAGGGAAGGTTATGCTGGAAGTCCATGCAGAAAATCATCTGAAAGTTAGATTTTAAGAAACTTTTCGAAATGCAAGTTTCGGTCAAAAAACGTAGTATATTATACACTAGTTTCGGTCAAAAAAATCAAATTTAATTGGGGACTATTTGAAATGGTACGAAAATTTTCAGATCATTTATATATGTTAAGAAGGAAGGTTATGATGGAAGTTCATGCAAAAAATCATCTGAAAATTAGATTTTATGAAACTTTTCCAAATGCAAGTTTCGGTCAAAAATCATAGTATATTATACACTAGTTTAGGTCAAAAATTCAAATTTAATTGGGGACTATTTGAAATGATACGAAACTTTTTAGATCATTTATATATGTTAAAAGGGAAGGTTATGATGGAAGTCCATGCAGAAAATCATCTGAATATTAGATTTCATGAAACTTTTCGAAATGCAAGTTTCGGTCAAAAACCGTAGTATATTATACACTAGTTTCGGTCAAAAAAATCAAATTTAATGGGGGACTATTTGAAATTATACGAAACTTTTCAGATCATTTATATATGTTAAGAGGGAAGGTTATGATGGAAGTTCATTCAAAAAATCATCTGAAAATTAGATTTTATGAAACTTTTTGAAATGCAAGTTTCGGTCAAAAATCATAGTATATTATACACTAGTTTAGGTCAAAAATTCAAATTTAATTGGGGACTATTTGAAATGATACGAAACTTTTTAGATCATTTATATATGTTAAAAGGGAAGGTTATGATGGAAGTCCATGCAGAAAATCATCTGAATATTAGATTTCATGAAACTTTTCGAAATGCAAGTTTCGGTTAAAAACCGTAGTATATTATACACTAGTTTCGGTCAAAAAAATCAAATTTAATGGGGGACTATTTGAAATTATACGAAACTTTTCAGATCATTTATATATGTTAAGAGGGAAGGTTATGATGGAAGTTCATTCAAAAAATCATCTGAAAATTAGATTTTATGAAACTTTTCGAAATGCAAGTTTCGGTCAAAAATCAGTATATTATACACTAGTTTCGGTCAAAAAAATCAAATTTAATTGGGGACTACTTGAAATGATACGAAACATTTTAGATCATTTATATATGTTAAGAGGGAAGGTTATGCTGGAAGTCCATGCAGAAAATCATCTGAAAATTAGATTTTATGAAACTTTTTGAAATGCAAGTTTCGGTCAAAAATTGTAGTATATTATACACTAGTTTCGGTCAAAAAAGTCAAATTTAATTGGGGACTATTTGAAATGATATGAAACTTTTCAGATCATTTATATATGTTAGGAGGGAAGGTTATGATGGAAGTCCATTCAGAAAATCATCTGAAAAATAGATTTTATGAAACTTTTCGAAATGCAAGTTTCGGTCAAAAACCGTAGTATATTATACACTAGTTTCATTCAAAAAAAATAAAATTTAATCGGGGACTATTTGAAATTATACAAAACGTTTCAGATCATTTATATATGTTAAGAGGAAAGGTTGTGATGGAAGTTCATTCAAAAAATCATCTGAAAATTAGATTTTATGAAATTTTTCTAAATGCAAGTTTCGGTCAAAAATCAGTATATTATACACTAGTTTCGGTCAAAAAAATAAAATTTAATTGGGGACTACTTGAAATGATACGAAACTTTTTAGATCATTTATATATGTTAAGAGGGAAGGTTATGCTGGAAGTCCATGCAGAAAATCATCTGAAAGTTAGATTTTAAGAAACTTTTCGAAATGCAAGTTTCGGTCAAAAATCGTAGAATATTATACACTAGTTTCGGTCAAAAAAATCAAATTTAATTGGGGACTATTTGAAATGGTACGAAAATTTTCAGATCATTTATATATGTTAAGAAGGAAGGTTATGATGGAAGTTCATGCAAAAAATCATCTGAATATTAGATTTTATGAAACTTTTCCAAATGCAAGTTTCGGTCAAAAATCATAGTATATTATACACTAGTCTAGGTCAAAAATTCAAATTTAATTGGGAACTAATTGAAATGATACGAAACTTTTTAGATCATTTATATATGTTAAGAGGGAAGGTTATGATGGAAGTTCATTCAAAAAATCATCTGAGAATTAGATTTTATGAAACTTTTCGAAATGGATGTTTCGGTCAAAAATCAGTATATTATACACTAGTTTCGGTCAAAAAATTCAAATTTAATTGGGGACTACTTGAAATGATACGAAACATTTTAGATCATTTATATATGTTAAGAGGGAAGGCTATGCTGAAAGACCTTGCAGAAAATCATCTGAAAATTAGATTTTATGAAACTTTTTGAAATGCAAGTTTCGGTCAAAAATCGTATTATATTATACACTAGGTTCGGTCAAAAAAATCAACTTTAATTGGGGACTATTTGAAATGATACGAAACTTTTCAAATCATTTATATATGTTAGGAGGGAAGGTTATGATGGAAGTCCATGCAGAAAATCATCTGAAAATTAGATTTTATGAAACTTTTCGAAATGCATGTTTCGGTCAAAAACCGTAGTATATTATACTTTTGTTTCAGTCAAAAAAATAAAATTTAGTCGGGGAATATTTGAAATTATACGAAACTTTTCAGATCATTTATATATGTTAAGAGGAAAGGTTATGATGGAAGTTCATTCAAAAAATCATCTGAAAATTAGATTTTATGAAACTTTTTGAAATGCAAGTTTCGGTCAAAAATCAGTATATTATACACTAGTTTCGGTCAAAAAAATCAAATTTAATTGGGGACTACTTGAAATGATACGAAACATTTTAGATCATTTATATATGTTAAGAGGGAAGGTTATGCTGGAAGTCCATGCAGAAAATCATCTGAAAATTAGATTTTATGAAACTTTTTGAAATGCAAGTTTCGGTCAAAAATTGTAGTATATTATACACTACTTTCGGTCAAAAAAGTCAAATTTAATTGGGGACTATTTGAAATGATATGAAACTTTTCAGATCATTTATATATGTTAGGAGGGAAGGTTATGATGGAAGTCCATGCAGAAAATCATCTGAAAAATAGATTTTATGAAACTTTTCGAAATGCAAGTTTCGGTCAAAAACCGTAGTATATTATACACTAGTTTCATTCAAAAAAATAAAATTTAATCGGGGACTATTTGAAATTATACAAAACGTTTCAGATCATTTATATATGTTAAGAGGAAAGGTTATCATGGAAGTTCATTCAAAAAATCATCTGAAAATTAGAATTTATGAAATTTTTCTAAATGCAAGTTTCGGTCAAAAATCAGTATATTTTACACTAGTTTCGGTCAAAAAAATAAAATTTAATTGGGGACTTCTTGAAATTATACGAAAATTTTTAGATAATTTATATATGTTAAGAGGGAAGGTTATGCTAGAAGTCCATGCAGAAAATCATCTGAAAGTTAGATTTTAAGAAACTTTTCGAAATGCTAGTTTCGGTCAAAAATCGTAGTATATTGTACACTAGTTTCGGTCAAAAAAATCAAATTTAATTGGGGACTATTTGAAAAGGTACGAAAATTTTCAGATCATTTATATATGTTAAGAAGGAAGGTTATGCTGGAAGTCCATGCAGAAAATCATCTGAAAATTAGATTTTATGAAACTTTTTGAAATGCAAGTTTCGGTCAAAAATTGTAGTATATTATACACTACTTTCGGTCAAAAAAGTCAAATTTAATTGGGGACTATTTGAAATGATATGAAACTTTTCAGATCATTTATATATGTTAGGAGGGAAGGTTATGATGGAAGTCCATTCAGAAAATCATCTGAAAAATAGATTTGATGAAACTTTTCGAAATGCAAGTTTCGGTCAAAAACCGTAGTATATTATACACTAGTTTCGGTCAAAAAAATCAAATTTAATGGGGGACTATTTGAAATTATACGAAACTTTTCAGATCATTTATATATGTTAAGAGGGAAGGTTATGATGGAAGTTCATTCAAAAAATCATCTGAAAATTAGATTTTATGAAACTTTTCGAAATGCAAGTTTCGGTCAAAAATCAGTATATTATACACTAGTTTCGGTCAAAAAATCAAATTTAATTGGGGACTACTTGAAATGATACGAAACATTTTAGATCATTTATATATGTTAAGAGGGAAGGTTATGCTGGAAGTCCATGCAGAAAATCATTTGAAAATTAGATTTTATGAAACTTTTTGAAATGCAAGTTTCGGTAAAAAATTGTAGTATATTATACACTACTTTCGGTCAAAAAGTCAAATTTAATTGGGGACTATTTGAAATGATATGAAACATTTCAGATCATTTACATATGTTAGGAGGGAAGGTTATGATGGAAGTCCATGCAGAAAATCATCTGAAAAATAGATTTTATGAAACTTTTCGAAATGCAAGTTTCGGTCAAAAACCGTAGTATATTATACACTAGTTTAGGTCAAAAATTCAAATTTAATTGGGGACTAATTGAAATGATACGAAACTTTTTAGATCATTTATATATGTTAAGAGGGAAGGTTATGATGGAAGTTCATTCAAAAAATCATCTGAAAATTAGATTTTATGAAACTTTTCGAAATGCAAGTTTCGGTCAAAAATCAGTATATTATACACTAGTTTCGGTCAAAAAAATAAAATTTAATTGGGGACTACTTGAAATGATACGAAACTTTTTAAATCATTTATATATGTTAAGAGGGAAGGTTATGCTGGAAGTCCATGCAGAAAATCATCTGAAAGTTAGATTTTAAGAAACTTTTCGAAATGCAAGTTTCGGTCAAAAATCGTAGAATATTATACACTAGTTTCGGTCAAAAAAATCAAATTTAATTGAGGACTATTTGAAATGATACGAAAATTTTCAGGTCATTTATATATGTTAAGAAGGAAGGTTATGATGGAAGTTCATGCAAAAAATCATCTGAAAATTAGATTTTATGAAACTTTTCCAAATGCAAGTTTCGGTCAAAAATCATAGTATATTATACACTAGTTTAGGTCAAAAATTCAAATTTAATTGGGGACTAATTGAAATGATACGAAACTTTTTAGATCATTTATATATGTTAAGAGGGAAGGTTATGATGGAAGTTCATTCAAAAAATCATCTGAAAATTAGATTTTATGAAACTTTTCGAAATGCAAGTTTCGGTCAAAAATCAATATATTATACACTAGTTTCGGTCAAAAAATTCAAATTTAATTGGGGACTACTTGAAATGATACGAAACATTTTAGATCATTTATATATGTTAAGAGGGAAGGTTATGCTGAAAGACCTTGCAGAAAATCATCTGAAAATTATATTTTATGAAACTTTTTGAAATGCAAGTTTCGGTCAAAAATCGTATTATATTATACACTAGGTTCGGTCAAAAAAATCAACTTTAATTGGGGACTATTTGAAATGATACGAAACTTTTCAAATCATTTATATATGTTAGGAGGGAAGGTTATGATGGAAGTTCATTCAAAAAATCATCTGAAAATTAGATTTTATGAAATTTTCTAAATGCAAGTTTCGGTCAAAAATCAGTATATTATACACTAGTTTCAGTCAAAAAAATAAAATTTAATTGGGGACTACTTGAAATGATACGAAACTTTTTAGATAATTTATATATGTTAAGAGGGAAGGTTATGCTGGAAGTCCATGCAGAAAATCATCTGAAAATTAGATTTTATGAAACTTTTCGAAATGCATGTTTCGGTCAAAAACCGTAGTATATTATACACTAGTTTCAGTCAAAAAAATAAAATTAAGTCGGGGAATATTTGAAATTATACGAAACTTTTCAGATCATTTATATATGTTAAGAGGAAAGGTTATGATGGAAGTTCATGCAAAAAATCATCTGAAAATTAGATTTTATGAAATTTTCCAAATGCAAGTTTCGGTCAAAAATCATAGTATATTATACACTAGTTTAGGTCAAAAATTCAAATTTAATTGGGGACTATTTGAAATGATACGAAACTTTTTAGATCATTTATATATGTTAAGAGGGAAGGTTATGATGGAAGTCCATGAAGAAAATCATCTGAATATTAGATTTGATGAAACTTTTCGAAATGCAAGTTTCGGTCAAAAACCGTAGTATATTATACATTAGTTTCGGTCAAAAAAATCAAATTTAATGGGGGACTATTTGAAATTATACGTAACTTTTCAGATCATTTATATATGTTAAGAGGGAAGATTATGATGGAAGTTCATTCAAAAAATCATCTGAAAATTAGATTTTATGAAACTTTTCGAAATGCAAGTTTCGGTCAAAAATCAGTATATTATACACTAGTTTCGGTCAAAAAAATCAAATTTAATTGGGGACTACATGAAATGATACGAAACATTTTAGATCATTTATATATGTTAAGAGGGAAGGTTATGCTGGAAGTCCATGCAGAAAATCATCTGAAAATTAGATTTTATGAAACTTTTCGAAATGCAAGTTTCGGTCAAAAACCGTAGTATATTATACACTAGTTTAGGTCAAAAATTCAAATTTAATTGGGGACTAATTGAAATGATACGAAACATTTTAGATCATTTATATATGTTAAGAGGGAAGGTTATGATGGAAGTTCATTCAAAAAATCATCTGAAAATTAGATTTTATGAAACTTTTCGAAATGCAAGTTTCGGTCAAAAATCATTATATTATACACTAGTTTCGGTCAAAAAAATAAAATTTAATTGGGGACTACTTGAAATGATACGAAACTTTTTAAATAATTTATATATGTTAAGAGGGAAGGTTATGCTGGAAGTCCATGCAGAAAATCATCTGAAAGTTAGATTTTAAGAAACTTTTCGAAATGCAAGTTTCGGTCAAAAATCGTAGAATATTAAACACTAGTTTCGGTCAAAAAAATCAAATTTAATTGAGGACTATTTGAAATGATACGAAAATTTTCAGGTCATTTATATATGTTAAGAAGGAAGGTTATGATGGAAGTTCATGCAAAAAATCATCTGAAAATTAGATTTTATGAAACTTTTCCAAATGCAAGTTTCGGTCAAAAATCATAGTATATTATACACTAGTTTAGGTCAAAAATTCAAATTTAATTGGGGACTAATTGAAATGATACGAAACTTTTTAGATCATTTATATATGTTAAGAGGGAAGGTTATGATGGAAGTTCATTCAAAAAATCATCTGAAAATTAGATTTTATGAAACTTTTCGAAATGCAAGTTTCGGTCAAAAATCAATATATTATACACTAGTTTCGGTCAAAAAATTCAAATTTAATTGGGGACTACTTGAAATGATACGAAACATTTTAGATCATTTATATATGTTAAGAGGGAAGGTTATGCTGAAAGACCTTGCAGAAAATCATCTGAAAATTATATTTTATGAAACTTTTTGAAATGCAAGTTTCGGTCAAAAATCGTATTATATTATACACTAGGTTCGGTCAAAAAAATCAACTTTAATTGGGGACTATTTGAAATGATACGAAACTTTTCAAATCATTTATATATGTTAGGAGGGAAGGGTATGATGGAAGTTCATTCAAAAAATCATCTGAAAATTAGATTTTATGAAATTTTTCTAAATGCAAGTTTCGGTCAAAAATCAGTATATTATACACTAGTTTCGGTCAAAAAAATAAAATTTAATTGGGGACTACTTGAAATGATACGAAACTTTTTAGATAATTTATATATGTTAAGAGGGAAGGTTATGCTGGAAGTCCATGCAGAAAATCATCTGAAAATTAGATTTTATGAAACTTTTCGAAATGCATGTTTCGGTCAAAAATCGTAGTATATTATACACTAGTTTCAGTCAAAAAAATAAAATTTAGTCGGGGAATATTTGAAATTATACGAAACTTTTCAGATCATTTATATATGTTAAGAGGAAAGGTTATGATGGAAGTTCATTCAAAAAATCATCTGAAAATTAGATTTTATGAAATTTTCCAAATGCAAGTTTCGGTCAAAAATCATAGTATATTATACACTAGTTTAGGTCAAAAATTCAAATTTAATTGGGGACTATTTGAAATGATACGAAACTTTTTAGATCATTTATATATGTTAAGAGGGAAGGTTATGATGGAAGTCCATGAAGAAAATCATCTGAATATTAGATTTGATGAAACTTTTCGAAATGCAAGTTTCGGTCAAAAACCGTAGTATATTATACACTAGTTTCGGTCAAAAAAATCAAATTTAATGGGGGACTATTTGAAATTATACGTAACTTTTCAGATCATTTATATATGTTAAGAGGGAAGGTTATGATGGAAGTTCATTCAAAAAATCATCTGAAAATTAGATTTTATGAAACTTTTCGAAATGCAAGTTTCGGTCAAAAATCAGTATATTATACACTAGTTTCGGTCAAAAAAATCAAATTTAATTGGGGACTACATGAAATGATACGAAACATTTTAGATCATTTATATATGTTAAGAGGGAAGGTTATGCTGGAAGTCCATGCAGAAAATCATCTGAAAATTAGATTTTATGAAACTTTTTGAAATGCAAGTTTCGGTCAAAAATTGTAGTATATTATACACTACTTTTGGTCAAAAAAGTCAAATTTAATTGGGGACTATTTGAAATGATATGAAACTTTTCAGATCATTTATATATGTTAGGAGGGAAGGTTATGATGGAAGTCCATTCAGAAAATCATCTGAAAAATAGATTTTATGAAACTTTTCGAAATGCAAGTTTCGGTCAAAAACCGTAGTATATTATACACTAGTTTCATTCAAAAAAATAAAATTTAATCGGGGACTATTTGAAATTATACAAAACGTTTCAGATCATTTATATATGTTAAGAGGAAAGGTTATGATGGAAGTTCATTCAAAAAATCATCTGAAAATTAGATTTTATGAAATTTTTCTAAATGCAAGTTTCGGTCAAAAATCAGTATATTATACACTAGTTTCGGTCAAAAAAATAAAATTTAATTGGGGACTACTTGAAATGATACGAAACTTTTTAGATCATTTATATATGTTAAAAGGGAAGGTTATGCTGGAAGTCCATGCAGAAAATCATCTGAAAGTTAGATTTTAAGAAACTTTTTGAAATGCAAGTTTCGGTCAAAAATCGTAGAATATTATACACTAGTTTCGGTCAAAAAAATCAAATTTAATTGGGGACTACTTGAAATGATACGAAACATTTTAGATCATTTATATATGTTAAGAGGGAAGGTTATGCTGAAAGACCTTGCAGAAAATCATCTGAAAATTAGATTTTATGAAACTTTTTGAAATGCAAGTTTCGGTCAAAAATCGTATTATATTAT
Source organism: Lathyrus aphaca (assembly GCA_963966055.1). Classification (NCBI taxonomy): domain Eukaryota; kingdom Viridiplantae; phylum Streptophyta; class Magnoliopsida; order Fabales; family Fabaceae; genus Lathyrus; species Lathyrus aphaca. The sequence continues at coordinate 210,823,312 of OZ014522.1, forward strand.
ACACTAGGTTCGGTCAAAAAAATAAACTTTAATTGGGGACTATTTGAAATGATACGAAACTTTTCAAATCATTTATATATGTTAGGAGGGAAGGTTATGATGGAAGTCCATGCAGAAAATCATCTGAAAATTAGATTTTATGAAACTTTTCGAAATGCATGTTTCGGTCAAAAACCGTAGTATATTATATACTAGTTTCGGTCAAAAAAATCAAATTTAATTGGGGACTATTTGAAATGGTACGAAACTTTTCAGATCATTTATATATGTTAAGAAGGAAGGTTATGATGGAAGTTCATGCAAAAAATCATCTGAAAATTAGATTTTATGCAACTTTTCCAAATGCAAGTTTCGCTCAAAAATCATAGTATATTATACACTAGTTTAGGTCAAAAATTCAAATTTAATTGGGGACTATTTGAAATGATACGAAACTTTTTAGATCATTTATATATATTAAGAGGGAAGGTTATGATGGAAGTCCATGAAGAAAATCATCTGAATATTAGATTTGATGAAACTTTTCGAAATGCAAGTTTCGGTCAAAAACCGTAGTATATTATACACTAGTTTCGGTCAAAAAAATCAAATTTAATGGGGGACTATTTGAAATTATATGTAACTTTTCAGATCATTTATATATGTTAAGAGGGAAGGTTATGATGGAAGTTCATTCAAAAAATCATCTGAAAATTAGATTTTATGAAACTTTTCGAAATGCAAGTTTCGGTCAAAAATCAGTATATTATACACTAGTTTCGGTCAAAAAAATCAAATTTAATTGGGGACTACTTGAAATGATACGAAACATTTTAGATCATTTATATATGTTAAGAGGGAAGGTTATGCTGGAAGTCCATGCAGAAAATCATCTGAAAATTAGATTTTATGAAACTTTTTGAAATGCAAGTTTCGGTCAAAAATTGTAGTATATTATACACTACTTTTGGTCCAAAAAGTCAAATTTAATTGGGGACTATTTGAAATGATATGAAACTTTTCAGATCATTTATATATGTTAGGAGGGAAGGTTATGATGGAAGTCCATTCAGAAAATCATCTGAAAAATAGATTTTATGAAACTTTTCGAAATGCAAGTTTCGGTCAAAAACCGTAGTATATTATACACTAGTTTCATTCAAAAAAATAAAATTTAATCGGGGACTATTTGAAATTATACAAAACGTTTCAGATCATTTATATATGTTAAGAGGAAAGGTTATGATGGAAGTTCATTCAAAAAATCATCTGAAAATTAGATTTTATGAAATTTTTCTAAATGCAAGTTTCGGTCAAAAATCAGTATATTATACACTAGTTTCGGTCAAAAAAATAAAATTTAATTGGGGACTACTTGAAATGATACGAAACTTTTTAGATCATTTATATATGTTAAGAGGGAAGGTTATGCTGGAAGTCCATGCAGAAAATCATCTGAAAGTTAGATTTTAAGAAACTTTTCGAAATGCAAGTTTCGGTAAAAAATCGTAGAATATTATACACTAGTTTCGGTCAAAAAAATCAAATTTAATTGGGGACTACTTGAAATGATACGAAACATTTTAGATCATTTATATATGTTAAGAGGGAAGGTTATGCTGAAAGACCTTGCAGAAAATCATCTGAAAATTAGATTTTATGAAACTTTTTGAAATGCAAGTTTCGGTCAAAAATCGTATTATATTATACACTAGGTTCGGTCAAAAAAATCAACTTTAATTGGGGACTATTTGAAATGATACGAAACTTTTCAAATCATTTATATATGTTAGGAGGGAAGGTTATGATGGAAGTCCATGCAGAAAATCATCTGAAAATTAGATTTTATGAAACTTTTCGAAATGCATGTTTCGGTCAAAAACCGTAGTATATTATATACTAGTTTCGGTCAAAAAAATCAAATTTAATTGGGGACTATTTGAAATGGTACGAAACTTTTCAGATCATTTATATATGTTAAGAAGGAAGGTTATGATGGAAGTTCATGCAAAAAATCATCTGAAAATTAGATTTTATGCAACTTTTCCAAATGCAAGTTTCGCTCAAAAATCATAGTATATTATACACTAGTTTAGGTCAAAAATTCAAATTTAATTGGGGACTATTTGAAATGATACGAAACTTTTTAGATCATTTATATATGTTAAGAGGGAAGGTTATGATGGAAGTCCATGAAGAAAATCATCTGAATATTAGATTTGATGAAACTTTTCGAAATGCAAGTTTCGGTCAAAAACCGTAGTATATTATACACTAGTTTCGGTCAAAAAAATCAAATTTAATGGGGGACTATTTGAAATTATATGTAACTTTTCAGATCATTTATATATGTTAAGAGGGAAGGTTATGATGGAAGTTCATTCAAAAAATCATCTGAAAATTAGATTTTATGAAACTTTTCGAAATGCAAGTTTCGGTCAAAAATCAGTATATTATACACTAGTTTCGGTCAAAAAAAATCAAATTTAATTGGGGACTACTTGAAATGATACGAAACATTTTAGATCATTTATATATGTTAAGAGGGAAGGTTATGCTGAAAGACCTTGCAGAAAATCATCTGAAAATTAGATTTTATGAAACTTTTTGAAATGCAAGTTTCGGTCAAAAATCGTATTATATTATACACTAGGTTCGGTCAAAAAAATCAACTTTAATTGGGGACTATTTGAAATGATACGAAACTTTTCAAATCATTTATATATGTTAGGAGGGAAGGTTATGATGGAAGTCCATGCAGAAAATCATCTGAAAATTAGATTTTATGAAACTTTTCGAAATGCATGTTTCGGTCAAAAACCGTAGTATATTATATACTAGTTTCGGTCAAAAAAATCAAATTTAATTGGGGACTATTTGAAATGGTACGAAACTTTTCAGATCATTTATATATGTTAAGAAGGAAGGTTATGATGGAAGTTCATGCAAAAAATCATCTGAAAATTAGATTTTATGCAACTTTTCCAAATGCAAGTTTCGCTCAAAAATCATAGTATATTATACACTAGTTTAGGTCAAAAATTCAAATTTAATTGGGGACTATTTGAAATGATACGAAACTTTTTAGATCATTTATATATGTTAAGAGGGAAGGTTATGATGGAAGTCCATGAAGAAAATCATCTGAATATTAGATTTGATGAAACTTTTCGAAATGCAAGTTTCGGTCAAAAACCGTAGTATATTATACACTAGTTTCGGTCAAAAAAATCAAATTTAATGGGGGACTATTTGAAATTATATGTAACTTTTCAGATCATTTATATATGTTAAGAGGGAAGGTTATGATGGAAGTTCATTCAAAAAATCATCTGAAAATTAGATTTTATGAAACTTTTCGAAATGCAAGTTTCGGTCAAAAATCAGTATATTATACAATAGTTTCGGTCAAAAAAATCAAATTTAATTGGGGACTACTTGAAATGATACGAAACATTTTAGATCATTTATATATGTTAAGAGGGAAGGTTATGCTGGAAGTCCATGCAGAAAATCATCTGAAAATTAGATTTTATGAAACTTTTTGAAATGCAAGTTTCGGTCAAAAATTGTAGTATATTATACACTACTTTTGGTCAAAAAAGTCAAATTTAATTGGGGACTATTTGAAATGATATGAAACTTTTCAGATCATTTATATATGTTAGGAGGGAAGGTTATGATGGAAGTCCATTCAGAAAATCATCTGAAAAATAGATTTTATGAAACTTTTCGAAATGCAAGTTTCGGTCAAAAACCGTAGTATATTATACACTAGTTTCATTCAAAAAAATAAAATTTAATCGGGGACTATTTGAAATTATACAAAACGTTTCAGATCATTTATATATGTCAAGATGAAAGGTTATGATGGAAGTTCATTCAAAAAATCATCTGAAAATTAGATTTTATGAAATTTTTCTAAATGCAAGTTTCGGTCAAAAATCAGTATATTATACACTAGTTTCGGTCAAAAAAATAAAATTTAATTGGGGACTACTTGAAATGATACGAAACTTTTTAGATCATTTATATATGTTAAGAGGGAAGGTTATGCTGGAAGTCCATGCAGAAAATCATCTGAAAGTTAGATTTTAAGAAACTTTTCGAAATGCAAGTTTCGGTAAAAAATCGTAGAATATTATACACTAGTTTCGGTCAAAAAAATCAAATTTAATTGGGGACTACTTGAAATGATACGAAACATTTTAGATCATTTATATATGTTAAGAGGGAAGGTTATGCTGAAAGACCTTGCAGAAAATCATCTGAAAATTAGATTTTATGAAACTTTTTGAAATGCAAGTTTCGGTCAAAAATCGTATTATATTATACACTAGGTTCGGTCAAAAAAATCAACTTTAATTGGGGACTATTTGAAATGATACGAAACTTTTCAAATCATTTATATATGTTAGGAGGGAAGGTTATGATGGAAGTCCATGCAGAAAATCATCTGAAAATTAGATTTTATGAAACTTTTCGAAATGCATGTTTCGGTCAAAAACCGTAGAATATTATATACTAGTTTCGGTCAAAAAAATAAATTTAATTGGGGACTATTTGAAATGGTACGAAACTTTTAAGATCATTTATATATGTTAAGAAGGAAGGTTATGATGGAAGTTCATGCAAAAAATCATCTGAAAATTAGATTTTATGCAACTTTTCGAAATGCAAGTTTCGGTCAAAAATCATAGTATATTATACACTAGTTTAGGTCAAAAATTCAAATTTAATTGGGGACTATTTGAAATGATACGAAACTTTTTAGATCATTTATATATGTTAAGAGGGAAGGTTATGATGGAAGTCCATGAAGAAAATCATCTGAATATTAGATTTGATGAAACTTTTCGAAATGCAAGTTTCGGTCAAAAACCGTAGTATATTATACACTAGTTTCGGTCAAAAAAATCAAATTTAATGGGGGACTATTTGAAATTATATGTAACTTTTCAGATCATTTATATATGTTAAGAGGGAAGGTTATGATGGAAGTTCATTCAAAAAATCATCTGAAAATTAGATTTTATGAAACTTTTCGAAATGCAAGTTTCGGTCAAAAATCAGTATATTATACACTAGTTTCGGTCAAAAAAATCAAATTTAATTGGGGACTACTTGAAATGATACGAATCATTTTAGATCATTTATATATGTTAAGAGGGAAGGTTATGCTGGAAGTCCATGCAGAAAATCATCTGAAAATTAGATTTTATGAAACTTTTTGAAATGCAAGTTTCGGTCAAAAATTGTAGTATATTATACACTACTTTTGGTCAAAAAAGTCAAATTTAATTGGGGACTATTTGAAATGATATGAAACTTTTCAGATCATTTATATATGTTAGGAGGGAAGGTTATGATGGAAGTCCATTCAGAAAATCATCTGAAAAATAGATTTTATGAAACTTTTCGAAATGCAAGTTTCGGTCAAAAACCGTAGTATATTATACACTAGTTTCATTCAAAAAAATAAAATTTAATCGGGGACTATTTGAAATTATACAAAACGTTTCAGATCATTTATATATGTTAAGAGGAAAGGTTATGATGGAAGTTCATTCAAAAAATCATCTGAAAATTAGATTTTATGAAATTTTTCTAAATGCAAGTTTCGGTCAAAAATCAGTATATTATACACTAGTTTCGGTCAAAAAAATAAAATTTAATTGGGGACTACTTGAAATGATACGAAACTTTTTAGATCATTTATATATGTTAAGAGGGAAGGTTATGCTGGAAGTCCATGCAGAAAATCATCTGAAAGTTAGATTTTAAGAAACTTTTCGAAATGCAAGTTTCGGTAAAAAATCGTAGAATATTATACACTAGTTTCGGTCAAAAAAATCAAATTTAATTGGGGACTACTTGAAATGATACGAAACATTTTAGATCATTTATATATGTTAAGAGGGAAGGTTATGCTGAAAGACCTTGCAGAAAATCATCTGAAAATTAGATTTTATGAAACTTTTTGAATTGCAAGTTTCGGTCAAAAATCGTATTATATTATACACTAGGTTCGGTCAAAAAAATCAACTTTAATTGGGGACTATTTGAAATGATACGAAACTTTTCAAATCATTTATATATGTTAGGAGGGAAGGTTATGATGGAAGTCCATGCAGAAAATCATCTGAAAATTAGATTTTATGAAACTTTTCGAAATGCATGTTTCGGTCAAAAACCGTAGTATATTATATACTAGTTTCGGTCAAAAAAATCAAATTTAATTGGGGACTATTTGAAATGGTACGAAACTTTTCAGATCATTTATATATGTTAAGAAGGAAGGTTATGATGGAAGTTCATGCAAAAAATCATCTGAAAATTAGATTTTATGCAACTTTTCCAAATGCAAGTTTCGCTCAAAAATCATAGTATATTATACACTAGTTTAGGTCAAAAATTCAAATTTAATTGGGGACTATTTGAAATGATACGAAACTTTTTAGATCATTTATATATGTTAAGAGGGAAGGTTATGATGGAAGTCCATGAAGAAAATCATCTGAATATTAGATTTGATGAAACTTTTCGAAATGCAAGTTTCGGTCAAAAACCGTAGTATATTATACACTAGTTTCGGTCAAAAAAATCAAATTTAATGGGGGACTATTTGAAATTATATGTAACTTTTCAGATCATTTATATATGTTAAGAGGGAAGGTTATGATGGAAGTTCATTCAAAAAATCATCTGAAAATTAGATTTTATGAAACTTTTCGAAATGCAAGTTTCGGTCAAAAATCAGTATATTATACACTAGTTTCGGTCAAAAAAATCAAATTTAATTGGGGACTACTTGAAATGATACGAAACATTTTAGATCATTTATATATGTTAAGAGGGAAGGTTATGCTGGAAGTCCATGCAGAAAATCATCTGAAAATTAGATTTTATGAAACTTTTTGAAATGCAAGTTTCGGTCAAAAATTGTAGTATATTATACACTACTTTTGGTCAAAAAAGTCAAATTTAATTGGGGACTATTTGAAATGATATGAAACTTTTCAGATCATTTATATATGTTAGGAGGGAAGGTTATGATGGAAGTCCATTCAGAAAATCATCTGAAAAATAGATTTTATGAAACTTTTCGAAATGCAAGTTTCGGTCAAAAACCGTAGTATATTATACACTAGTTTCATTCAAAAAAATAAAATTTAATCGGGGACTATTTGAAATTATACAAAACGTTTCAGATCATTTATATATGTTAAGAGGAAAGGTTATGATGGAAGTTCATTCAAAAAATCATCTGAAAATTAGATTTTATGAAATTTTTCTAAATGCAAGTTTCGGTCAAAAATCAGTATATTATACACTAGTTTCGGTCAAAAAAATAAAATTTAATTGGGGACTACTTGAAATGATACGAAACTTTTTAGATCATTTATATATGTTAAGAGGGAAGGTTATGCTGGAAGTCCATGCAGAAAATCATCTGAAAGTTAGATTTTAAGAAACTTTTCGAAATGCAAGTTTCGGTAAAAAATCGTAGAATATTATACACTAGTTTCGGTCAAAAAAATCAAATTTAATTAGGGACTACTTGAAATGATACGAAACATTTTAGATCATTTATATATGTTAGGAGGGAAGGTTATGATGGAAGTCCATGTAGAAAATCATCTGAAAAATAGATTTTATGAAACTTTTCGAAATGCAAGTATCGGTCGAAAACCGTATTATATTATACACTAGGTTCGGTCAAAAAAATAAAATTTAATCGGGGACTATTTGAAATTATACGAAACTTTTTAGATCATTTATATATGTTAAGAGGGAAGGTTATGATGGAAGTTCATTCAAAAAATCATCTGAAAATTAGATTTTATGAAACTTTTCGAAATGCATGTTTCGGTCAAAAACCGTAGAATATTATATACTAGTTTCGGTCAAAAAAATAAATTTAATTGGGGACTATTTGAAATATTACGAAACTTTTTAGATCATTTATATATGTTAAGAGGGAAGGTTATTATGGAAGTCCATGCAGAAAATCATCTGAATATTAAATTTCATGAAACTTTTCAAAATGCAAGTTTCGGTCAAAAACCGTAGTATATTATACACTAGTTTCGGTCAAAAAAATCAAATTTAATCGGGGACTATTTGAAATTATACGAAACTTTTTAGATCATTTATATATGTTAAGAGGGAAGGTTATGATGGAAGTTCATTCAAAAAATCATCTGAAAATTAGATTTTATGAAACTTTTCGAAATGCAATTTTCGGTCAAAAACCGTAGAATATTATACACTAGTTCGGTCAAAAAAATCAAATTTAATCGGGGACTAATTGAAATTATACGAAACTTTTCAGATCATTTATATATGTTAAGAGGGAAGGTTATGATGGAAGTTCATTCAAAAAATAATATGACAATTAGATTGTATGAAACTTTTCGAAATGCAATTTTCGGTCAAAAATCAGTGTATTATACACTACTTTCGGTCAAAAAAATCAAATTTAATTGGGGACTACTTGAAATGATATAAAACTTTTTAGATCATTTATATATGTTAAGAGGGAAGGTTATGCTGGAAGTCCATTTAGAAAATCATTTGAATATTAGATTTTATGTAACTTTTCGAAATGCAAGTTTCGGTCAAAAACCGTAGTATATCATACACTAGTTTCGGTCAAAAAAATCAAATTTAATTGGGGACTATTTGAAATATTACGAAACTTTTTAGATCGTTTATATATGTTAAGAGGGAAGGTTATTATGGAAGTCCATGCAGAAAATCATCTGAATATTAAATTTCATGAAACTTTTCAAAATGCAAGTTTCGGTCAAAAACCGTAGTATATTATACACTAGTTTCGGTCAAAAAAATCAAATTTAATGGGGGACTAATTGAAATTATACGAAACTTTTCAGATCATTTATATATGTTAAGAGGGAAGGTTATGATGGAAGTTCATTCAAAAAATCATCTGAAAATTAGATTTTATGAAACTTTTCGAAATGCAAGTTTCGGTCAAAAATCAGTATATTATACACTAGTTTCGGTCAAAAAAATCAAATTTAATTGGGGACTACTTGAAATGATACGAAACATTTTAGATCATTTATATATGTTAAGAGGGAAGGTTATGCTCAAAGACCTTGCAAAAAATCATCTGAAAATTAGATTTTATGAAACTTTTCGAAATGCAAGTTTCGGTCAAAAATCGTATTATATTATACACTAGGTTCGGTCAAAAAAATCAACTTTAATTGGGGACTATTTGAAATGATACGAAACTTTTCAAATCATTTATATATGTTAGGAGGGAAGGTTATGATGGAAGTCCATGCAGAAAATCATCTGAAAATTAGATTTTATGAAACTTTTCGAAATGCAAGTTTCGGTCAAAAACCGTAGTATATTATACAATAGTTCCAGTCAAAAAAATAAAATTTAGTCGGGGAATATTTGAAATTATACGAAACTTTTCAGATCATTTATATATGTTAAGAGGAAAGGTTATGATGGAAGTTAATTCAAAAAATCATCTGAAAATATGATTTTATGAAATTTTTCTAAATGCAAGTTTCGGTCAAAAATCAGTGTATTATACACTAGTTTCGATCAAAAAAATCAAAATTAATTGGGGACTACTTGAAATGATACGAAACTTTTTAGATCATTTATATATGTTAAGAGGGAAGGTTATGCTGGAAGTCCATGCAGAAAATCATCTGAAAATTAGATTTTAAGAAACTTTTCGAAATGCAAGTTTCGGTCAAAAATCGTAGTATATTATACACTAGTTTCGCTCAAAAAAATCAAATTTAATTGGGGACTATTTGAAATGGTACGAAAATTTACAGATCATTTATATATGTTAAGAGGGAAGGTTATGATGGAAGTTTAAGCAAAAAATCATCTGAAAATTAGATTTTATGAAACTTTATGAAATGCATGTTTCGGTCAAAAATCATAGTATATTATACACTAGTTTCGGTCAAAAATTCAAATTTAATTGGGGACTATTTGAAATGATCCGAAACTTTTTAGATCATTTATATATGTTAAGAGGGAAGGTTATGATGGAAGTCCATGCAGAAAATAATCTGAATATTAGATTTCATGAAACTTTTCAAAATGCAAGTTTCGGTCAAAAACCGGAGTATATTATACACTAGTTTCTGTCAAAAAAATCAAATTTAATGGGGGACTATTTGAAATTATACGAAACTTTTCAAATCATTTATATATGTTAAGAGGGAAGGTTATGATGGAAGTTCATTCAAAAAATCATGTGAAAATTAGATTTTATGAAACTTTTCGAAATGCAAGTTTCGGTCAAAAATCAGTATATTATACACTAGTTTCGGTCAAAAAAATCGAATTTAATTGGGGACTACTTGAAATGATACGAAACATTTTAGATCATTTATATATGTTTAGAGGGAAGGTTATGCTGGAAGACCTTGCAGAAAATCATCTGAAAATTAGATTTTATGAAACTTTTCGAAATGCAAGTTTCGGTCAAAAATCGTAGTATATTATACACTAGGTTCGGTCAAAAAAATCAAATTTAATTGGGGACTATTTGAAATGATACGAAACTTTACAGATCATTTATATATGTTAAGAGGGAAGGTTATGACGGAAGTCCATGCAGAAAATCATCTGAAAATTAGATTTTATGAAACTTTTCGAAATGCAAGTTTCGGTCAAAAATCGTAGTATATTATACACTACTTTCGGTCAAAAAATCAAATTTAATTGGGGACAATTTGAAATATTACGAAACTTTTTAGATCATTTATATATGTTAAGAGGGAAGGTTATTATGGAAGTCCATGCAGAAAATCATCTGAATATTTAATTTCATGAAACTTTTCAAAATGCAAGTTTCGGTCAAAAACCGTAGAATATTATACACTAGTTTCGGTCAAAAAAATCAAACTTAATCGGGGACTAATTGAAATTATACGAAACTTTTCAGATCATTTATATATGTTAAGAGGGAAGGTTATGATGGAAGTTCATTCAAAAAATAATATGACAATTAGATTGTATGAAACTTTTCGAAATGCAATTTTCGGTCAAAAATCAGTGTATTAAACACTACTTTCGGTCAAAAAAATCAAATTTAATTGGGGACTACTTGAAATGATATAAAACTTTTTAGATCATTTATATATGTTAAGAGGGAAGGTTATGCTGGAAGTCCATGCAGAAAATCATCTGAAAATTAGATTTTATGAAACTTTTCGAAATGCAAGTTTCGGTCAAAAATCGTAGTATATTATACACTAGTTTTGGCCAAAAAAAATCAAATTTAATTGGGGACTATTTGAAATGATACGAAACTTTACAGATCATTTATATATGTTAGGAGGGAAGGTTATGATGGAAGTCCATGCAGAAAATCATCTAAAAATTAGATTTTATGAAACTTTTCGAAATGCAAGTTTCGGTCAAAAATCGTAGTATTTTATTAACTACTTTCGGTCAAAAAAATAAAATTTAATTGGGGACTATTTGAAATGATACGAAACTTTTTAGATCATTTATATATGTTAAGAGGGAAGGTTATTATGGAAGTCCATTTAGAAAATCATTTGAATATTAAATTTCATGTAACTTTTCGAAATGCAAGTTTCGGTCAAAAACCGTAGTATATCATACACTAGTTTCGGTCAAAAAAATCAAATTTAATTGGGGACTAATTGAAATGATACGAAACATTTTAGATCATTTATATATGTTAAGAGGGAAGGTTATGCTGGAAGTCCATGCAGAAAATCATCTGAAAATTAGATTTTATGAAACTTTTTGAAATGCAAGTTTCGGTCAAAAATTGTAGTATATTATACACTACTTTTGGTCAAAAAAGTCAAATTTAATTGGGGACTATTTGAAATGATATGAAACTTTTCAGATCATTTATATATATTAGGAGGGAAGGGTATGATGGAAGTCCATTCAGAAAATCATCTGAAAAATAGATTTTATGAAACTTTTCGAAATGCAAGTTTCGGTCAAAAATCGTAGTATATTATACACTACTTTCGGTCAAAAAAATAAAATTTAATTGGGGACTATTTGAAATGATACGAAACTTTTTAGATCATTTATATATGTTAAGAGGGAAGGTTATTATGGAAGTCCATTTAGAAAATCATTTGAATATTAAATTTCATGTAACTTTTCGAAATGCAAGTTTCGGTCAAAAACCGTAGTATATCATACACTAGTTTCGGTCAAAAAAATCAAATTTAATTGGGGACTACTTGAAATGATACGAAACATTTTAGATCATTTATATATGTTAAGAGGGAAGGTTATGCTGGAAGTCCATGCAGAAAATCATCTGAAAATTAGATTTTATGAAACTTTTTGAAATGCAAGTTTCGGTCAAAAATTGTAGTATATTATACACTACTTTTGGTCAAAAAAGTCAAATTTAATTGGGGACTATTTGAAATGATATGAAACTTTTCAGATCATTTATATATGTTAGGAGGGAAGGTTATGATGGAAGTCCATGCAGAAAATCATCTGAAAAATAGATTTTATGAAACTTTTCGAAATGCAAGTATCGGTCAAAAACCGTAGTATATTATACACTAGTTTCATTCAAAAAAATAAAATTTAATCGGGGACTATTTGAAATTATACAAAACGTTTCAGATCATTTATATATGTTAAGAGGAAAGGTTATGATGGAAGTTCATTCAAAAAATCATCTGAAAATTAGATTTTATGAAATTTTTCTAAATGCAAGTTTTGGTCAAAAATCAGTATATTATACACTAGTTTCGGTCAAAAAAATCAAATTTAATTGGGGACTATTTGAAATATTACGAAACTTTTTAGATCATTTATATATGTTAAGAGGGAAGGTTATTATGGAAGTCCATGCAGAAAATCATCTGAATATTAAATTTCATGAAACTTTTCAAAATGCAAGTTTCGGTCAAAAACCGTAGTATATTATACACTAGTTTCGGTCAAAAAAATCAAATTTAATCGGGGACTATTTGAAATTATACGAAACTTTTTAGATCATTTATATATGTTAAGAGGGAAGGTTATGATGGAAGTTCATTCAAAAAATCATCTGAAAATTAGATTTTATGAAACTTTTCGAAATGCAATTTTCGGTCAAAAACCGTAGAATATTAAACACTAGTTCGGTCAAAAAAATCAAATTTAATCGGGGACTAATTGAAATTATATGAAACTTTTCAGATCATTTATATATGTTAAGAGGGAAGGTTATGATGGAAGTTCATTCAAAAAATAATATGACAATTAGATTGTATGAAACTTTTCGAAATGCAATTTTCGGTCAAAAATCAGTGTATTATACACTACTTTCGGTCAAAAAAATCAAATTTAATTGGGGACTACTTGAAATGATATAAAACTTTTTAGATCATTTATATATGTTAAGAGGGAAGGTTATGCTGGAAGTCCATGCAGAAAATCATCTGAAAATTAGATTTTATGAAACTTTTCGAAATGCAGGTTTCGGTCAAAAATCGTAGTATATTATACACTACTTTCGGTCAAAAAAATCAAATTTAATTGGGGACTTTTTGAAATATTACGAAACTTTTTAGATCATTTATATATGTTAAGAGGGAAGGTTATTATGGAAGTCCATGCAGAAAATCATCTGAATATTAAATTTCATGAAACTTTTCAAAATGCAAGTTTCGGTCAAAAACCGTAGTATATTATACACTAGTTTCGGTCAAAAAAATCAAATTTAATGGGGGACTATTTGAAATTATACGAAACTTTTCAGATCATTTATATATGTTAAGAGGGAAGGTTATGATGGAAGTTCATTCAAAAAATCATCTGAAAATTAGATTTTATGAAACTTTTCGAAATGCAAGTTTCGGTCAAAAAACAGTATATTATACACTAGTTTCGGTCAAAAAAATCAAATTTAATTGGGGACTACTTGAAATGATACGAAACATTTTAGATCATTTATATATGTTAAGAGGGAAGGTTATGCTCAAAGACCTTGCAAAAAATCATCTGAAAATTAGATTTTATGAAACTTTTCGAAATGCAAGTTTCGGTCAAAAATCGTATTATATTATACACTAGGTTCGGTCAAAAAAATCAACTTTAATTGGGGACTATTTGAAATGATACGAAACTTTTCAAATCATTTATATATGTTAGGAGGGAAGGTTAAGATGGAAGTCCATGCAGAAAATCATCTGAAAATTAGATTTTATGAAACTTTTCGAAATGCAAGTTTCGGTCAAAAACCGTAGTATATTATACACTAGTTTCAGTCAAAAAAATAAAATTTAGTCGGGGAATATTTGAAATTATACGAAACTTTTCAGATCATTTATATATGTTAAGAGGAAAGGTTATGATGGAAGTTAATTCAAAAAATCATCTGAAAATATGATTTTATGAAATTTTTCTAAATGCAAGTTTCGGTCAAAAATCAATATATTATACACTAGTTTCGATCAAAAAAATCAAAATTAATTGAGGACTACTTGAATGATACGAAACTTTTTAGATCATTTATATATGTTAAGAGGGAAGGTTATGCTGGAAGTCCATGCAGAAAATCATCTGAAAATTAGATTTTAAGAAACTTTTCGAAATGCAAGTTTCGGTCAAAAATCGTAGTATATTATACACTAGTTTCGCTCAAAAAAATCAAATTTAATTGGGGACTATTTGAAATGGTACGAAAATTTTCAGATCATTTATATATGTTAAGAGGGAAGCTTATGATGGAAGTTTAAGCAAAAAATCATCTGAAAATTAGATTTTATGAAACTTTTCGAAATGCAAGTTTCGGTCAAAAATCATATTATATTATACACTAGGTTCGGTCAAAAAAATCAACTTTAATTGGGGACTATTTGAAATGATACGAAACTTTTCAAATCATTTATATATGTTAGGAGGGAAGGTTATGATGGAAGTCCATGCAGAAAATCATCTGAAAATTAGATTTTATGAAACTTTTCGAAATGCAAGTTTCGGTCAAAAACCGTAGTATATTATACACTAGTTTCAGTCAAAAAAATAAAATTTAGTCGGGGAATATTTGAAATTATACGAAACTTTTCAGATCATTTATATATGTTAAGAGGAAAGGTTATGATGGAAGTTAATTCAAAAAATCATCTGAAAATATGATTTTATGAAATTTTTCTAAATGCAAGTTTCGGTCAAAAATCAGTATATTATACACTAGTTTCGATCAAAAAAATCAAAATTAATTGAGGACTACTTGAATGATACGAAACTTTTTAGATCATTTATATATGTTAAGAGGGAAGGTTATGCTGGAAGTCCATGCAGAAAATCATCTGAAAAATAGATTTTAAGAAACTTTTCGAAATGCAAGTTTCGGTCAAAAATCGTAGTATATTATACACTAGTTTCGCTCAAAAAAATCAAATTTAATTGGGGACTATTTGAAATGGTACGAAAATTTTCAGATCATTTATATATGTTAAGAGGGAAGGTTATGACGGAAGTCCATGAAGAAAATCATCTGAAAATTAGATTTTATGAAACTTTTCGAAATGCAAGTTTCGGTCAAAAATCGTAGTATATTATACACTACTTTCGGTCAAAAAAATCAAATTTAAGTGGGGACAATTTGAAATATTACGAAACTTTTTAGATCATTTATATATGTTAAGAGGGAAGGTTATTATGGAAGTCCATGCAGAAAATCATCTGAATATTAAATTTCATGAAACTTTTCAAAATGCAAGTTTCGGTCAAAAACCGTAGAATATTATACACTAGTTTCGGTCAAAAAAATCAAACTTAATCGGGGACTAATTGAAATTATACGAAACTTTTCAGATCATTTATATATGTTAAGAGGGAAGGTTATGATGGAAGTTCATTCAAAAAATAATATGACAATTAGATTGTATGAAACTTTTCGAAATGCAATTTTCGGTCAAAAATCAGTGTATTAAACACTACTTTCGGTCAAAAAAATCAAATTTAATTGGGGACTACTTGAAATGATATAAAACTTTTTAGATCATTTATATATGTTAAGAGGGAAGGTTATGCTGGAAGTCCATGCAGAAAATCATCTGAAAATTAGATTTTATGAAACTTTTCGAAATGCAAGTTTCGGTCAAAAATCGTAGTATATTATACACTAGTTTTGGCCAAAAAAAATCAAATTTAATTGGGGACTATTTGAAATGATACGAAACTTTACAGATCATTTATATATGTTAGGAGGGAAGGTTATGACGGAAGTCCATGCAGAAAATCATCTAAAAATTAGATTTTATGAAACTTTTCGAAATGCAAGTTTCGGTCAAAAATCGTAGTATATTATACACTACTTTCGGTCAAAAAAATAAAATTTAATTGGGGACTATTTGAAATGATACGAAACTTTTTAGATCATTTATATATGTTAAGAGGGAAGGTTATTATGGAAGTCCATTTAGAAAATCATTTGAATATTAAATTTCATGTAACTTTTCGAAATGCATGTTTCGGTCAAAAACCGTAGTATATCATACACTAGTTTCGGTCAAAAAAATCAAATTTAATCGGGGACTATTTGAAATTATACAAAACTTTTCAGATCATTTATATATTTTAAGAGGGAAGGTTATGAAGGAAGTTCATTCAAAAAATCATATGAAAATTGGATTTTATAAAACTTTTCGAAATGCAATTTTTGGTCAAAAATCAGAATATTATACACTACTTTCGATCAAAAAAATCAAATTTAATCGGGGACTACTTGAAATGATATAAAAGTTTTTAGATCATTTATATATGTTAAGAGGGAAGGTTATGCTGGAAGTCCATGCCGAAAAACATCTGAATATTAGATTTCATGAAACTTTTCGAAATGCATGTTTCGGTCAAAAACCGTAGTATATTATACACTAGTTTCAGTCAAAAAAATATAATTTAATCGGGGACGATTTGAAATTGTATGATACTTTTCAGATCATTTATATATGTTAAGAGGGAAGGTTATGATGGAAGTTCATTCAAAAAATCATCTGAAAGTTATATTTTATGAAACTTTTCGAAATGCAATTTTCGGTCAAAAACCAGTATATTATACACTAGTTTCGGTCAAAAAAATCAAATTTAATTGTGGACTACTTGAAATGATATTAAACTCTTTAGATCATTTATATATGTTAAGAGGGAAGGTTATGTTGGAAGTCCATGAAGAAAATCATCTGAAAATTAGATTTTATGAAACTTTTCGAAATGCAAGTTTCGGTCAAAAATCGTAGTATATTATACACTAGGTTCGGTCAAAAAAATCAACTTTAATTGGGGACTATTTGAAATGATACGAAACTTTACAAATCATTTATATATGTTAGGAGGGAAGGTTATGATGGAAGTCCATGCAGAAAATCATCTGAAAATTAGATTTTATGAAACTTTTCGAAATGCAAGTTTCGGTCAAAAATCGTAGTATATTATACACTAGTTTCAGTCAAAAAAATAAAATTTAGTCGGGGAATATTTGAAATTATACGAAACTTTTCAGATCATTTATATCTGTTAAGAGGAAAGGTTATGATGGAAGTTAATTCAAAAAATCATCTGAAAATATGATATTATGAAATTTTTCTAAATGCAAGTTTCGGTCAAAAATCAGTGTATTATACACTAGTTTCGATCAAAAAAATCAAAATTAATTGGGGACTACTTGAAATGATACGAAACTTTTTAGATCATTTATATATGTTAAGAGGGAAGGTTATGCTGGAAGTCCATGCAGAAAATCATCTGAAAATTAGATTTTAAGAAACTTTTCGAAATTCAAGTTTCGGTCAAAAATCGTAGTAAATTATACACTAGTTTCGCTCAAAAAAATCAAATTTAATTGGGGACTATTTGAAATGGTACGAAAATTTACAGATCATTTATATATGTTAAGAGGGAAGGTTATGATGGAAGTTTAAGCAAAAAATCATCTGAAAATTAGATTTTATGAAACTTTTTGAAATGCAAGTTTCGGTCAAAAATCGTAGTATATTATACACTAGTTTTGGCCAAAAAAAATCAAATTTAATTGGGGACTATTTGAAATGATACGAAACTTTACAGATCATTTATATATGTTAGGAGGGAAGGTTATGACGGAAGTCCATGCAGAAAATCATCTAAAAAATAGATTTTATGAAACTTTTCGAAATGCAAGTTTCGGTCAAAAATCGTAGTATATTATACACTACTTTCGGTCAAAAAAATAAAATTTAATTGGGGACTATTTGAAATGATACGAAACTTTTTAGATCATTTATATATGTTAAGAGGGAAGGTTATTATGGAAGTCCATTTAGAAAATCATTTGAATATTAAATTTCATGTAACTTTTCGAAATGCAAGTTTCGGTCAAAAACCGTAGTATATCATACACTAGTTTCGGTCAAAAAAATCAAATTTAATCGGGGACTATTTGAAATTATACAAAACTTTTCAGATCATTTATATATTTTAAGAGGGAAGGTTATGATGGAAGTTCATTCAAAAAATCATATGAAAATTGGATTTTATATAACTTTTCGAAATGCAATTTTCGGTCAAAAATCAGTATATTATACACTACTTTCGATCAAAAAAATCAAATTTAATTGGGGACTACTTGAAATGATATAAAACTTTTTAGATCATTTATATATGTTAAGAGGGAAGGTTATGCTGGAAGTCCATGCCGAAAAACATCTGAATAATAGATTTCATGAAACTTTTCGAAATGCATGTTTCGGTCAAAAACCGTAGTATATTATACACTAGGTTCAGTCAAAAAAATATAATTTAATCGGGGACGATTTGAAATTATACGATACTTTTAAGATCATTTATATATGTTCAGAGGGAAGGTTATGATGGAAGTTCATTCAAAAAATCATCTGAATGTTAGATTTTATGAAACTTTTCGAAATGCAATTTTCGGTCAAAAACCAGTATATTATACACTAGTTTCGGTCAAAAAAATCAAATTTAATTGCGGACTACTTGAAATGATACGAAAATCTTTAGATCATTTATATATGTTAAGAGGGAAGGTTATGTTGGAAGTCCATGCAGAAAATAATCTGAAAATTAGATTTTATGAAACTTTTCGAAATGCAAGTTTCGGTCAAAAATCGTAGTATATTATACACTAGTTTCGGTCAAAAAAATCAAATTTAATTGGGGACTTTTTGAAATGATACGAAACTATACATATCATTTATATATGTTAAGAGGGAAGGTTATGATGGAAGTCCATGCAGAAAATCATCTGAAAATTAGATTTTATGAAACTTTTCGAAATGCAAGTTTCGGTCAAAAATCGTAGTATATTATACACTACTTTCGGTCAAAAAAATCAAATTTAATTGGGGACTATTTGAAATGATACGAAACTTTTTAGATCATTTATATATGTTAAGAGGGAAGGTTATTATGGAAATCCATGCAGAAAATCATCTGAATATTAAATTTCATGAAACTTTTGTAAATGCAAGTTTCGGTCAAAAACCACACTAGTTTCGGTCAAAAAATTCAAATTTAATCGGGGACTATTTGAAATTATACGAAACTTTTCAGATCATTTATATATGTTAAGAGGGAAGGTTATGATGGAAGTTCATTCAAAAAATCATATGAAAATTGGATTTTATGAAACTTTTCGAAATGCAATTTTCGGTCAAAAATCAGTATATTATACACTACTTTCGATCAAAAAAATCAAATTTAATTGGGGATTACTTGAAATGATATAAAACTTTTTAGATCATTTATATATGTTAAGAGGGAAGGTTATGCTGGAAGTCCATGCCGAAAAACATCTGAATATTAGATTTCATGAAACTTTTCGAAATGCATGTTTCGGTCAAAAATATAATTTAATCTGGGACGATTTGAAATTATACGATACTTTACAGATCATTTATATATGTTAGGAGGGAAGGTTATGACGGAAGTCCATGCAGAAAATCATCTAAAAATTAGATTTTATGAAACTTTTCGAAATGCAAGTTTCGGTCAAAAATCGTAGTATATTATACACTACTTTCGGTCAAAAAAATCAAATTTAATTGGGGACTATTTGAAATTATACAAAACTTTTTAGATCATTTATATATGTTAAGTGGGAAGGTTATTATGGAAGTCCATGCAGAAAATCATCTGAATATTAAATTTCATGAAACTTTTCGAAATGCAAGTTTCGGTCAAAAACCGTAGTATATTATACACTAGTTTCGGTCAAAAAAATCAAATTTAATCGGGGACTATTTGAAATTATACGAAACTTTTCAGATCATTTATATATGTTAAGAGAGAAGGTTATGATGGAAGTTCATTCAAAACATCATATGAAAATTAGATTTTATGAAACTTTTCGAAATGCAATTTTCGGTCAAAAATCAGTGTATTATACACTACTTTCGGTCAAAAAAATCAAATTTAATTGGGGACTACTTGAAATGATATAAACCTTTTTAGATCATTTATATATGTTAAGATGGAAGGTTATGCTGGAAGTCCATGCCGAAAATAATCTGAATATTAGATTTCATGAAACTTTTCGAAATGCATGTTTCGGTCAAAAACCGTAGTATATTATAC
Organism: Lathyrus aphaca; assembly: GCA_963966055.1. Classification (NCBI taxonomy): domain Eukaryota; kingdom Viridiplantae; phylum Streptophyta; class Magnoliopsida; order Fabales; family Fabaceae; genus Lathyrus; species Lathyrus aphaca. Next base: position 210,843,883 of record OZ014522.1, read on the forward strand.
ACTAGTTTCTGTCAAAAAAATATAATTTAATCGGGGACTATTTGAAATTATACGAAACTTTTAAGATTATTTACATATGTTAAGAGGGAAGGTTATGATGGAAGTTCATTCAAAAAATCATCTAAAAGTTAGATTTTATGAAATTTTTCGAAATGCAATTTTCGGTCAAAAACCAGTATATTATACACTAGTTTCGGTCAAAAAAATCAAATTTAATTGCGGACTACTTGAAATGATACGAAACTCTTTAGATCATTTATATATGTTAAGAGGGAAGGTTATGCTGGAAGTCCATGCAGAAAATCATCTGAATATTAGATTTTATGACACTTTTCGAAATGCAAGTTTCGGTCAAAAATCATAGTATATTATACACTAGTTTCGGTTTAAAAAATCAAATTTAATTGGGGACTATTTGAAATGATACGAAACTTTACAGATCATTTATATATGTTAAGAGGGAAGGTTATGATGGAAGTCCATGCAGAAAATCATCTGAAAATTAGATTTTATGAAACTTTTCGAAATACAAGTTTAGTTCAAAAATCGTAGTATATTATACACTACTTTCGGTCAAAAAAATCAAATTTAATTGGGGACTATTTGAAATGATACAAAACTTTACAGATCATTTATATATGTTAAGAGGGAAGGTTATGATGGAAGTCCATGCAGAAAAGCATCTGAAAATTAAATTTTATGAAACTTTTCGAAATGCAAGTTTCGGTCAAAAATCGTAGTATATTATACACTACTTTCGGTCAAAAAAATCAAATTTAATTGGGGACTATTTGAAATGATACGAAACTTTTTAGATCATTTATATATGTTAAGAGGGAAGGTTATTATGGAAATCCATGCAGAAAATCATCTGAATATTAAATTTCATGAAACTTTTCTAAATGCAATTTTCGGTCAAAAACCGTAGTATATTATACACTAGATTCGGTCAAAAAAATCAAATTTAATCGGGGACTATTTGAAATTATACGAAACTTTTCAGATCATTTATATATGTTAAGAGGGAAGGTTATGATGGAAGTTCATTCAAAAAATCATATGAAAATTAGATTTTATGAAACTTTTCGAAATGCAATTTTCGGTCAAAAATCAGTGTATTATACACTACTTTCGGTCAAAAAAATCAAATTTAATTGGGGACTACTTGAAATGATATAAACCTTTTTAGATCATTTATATATGTTAAGAGGGAAGGTTATGCTTGAAGTCAATGCCGAAAATCATCTGAATATTAGATTTCATGAAACTTTTCGAAATGCATGTTTCGGTCAAAAACCGTAGTATATTATACACTAGTTTCTGTCAAAAAAATATAATTTAATCGGGGACTATTTTATATTATACGAAACTTTTAAGATCATTTACATATGTTAAGAGGGAAGGTTATGATGGAAGTTCATTCAAAAAATCATCTGAAAGTTAGATTTTATGAAACTTTTCGAATTGCAATTTTCGGTCAAAAACCAGTATATTATACACTAGTTTCGGTCAAAAAAATCAAATTTAATTGCGGACTACTTGAAATGATACGAAACTCTTTAGATCATTTATATATGTTAAGAGGGAAGGTTATGCTGGAAGTCCATTCAGAAAATCGTCTGAAGATTAGATTTATGACACTTTTTGAAATGCAAGTTTCGGTCAAAAATCATAGTATATTATACACTAGTTTCGGTCAAAAAAATCAAATTTAATTGGGGACTATTTGAAATGATACGAAACTTTACAGATCATTTATATATGTTAAGAGGGAAGGTTATGATGGAAGTCCATGCAGAAAATCATCTGAAAATTAGATTTTATGAAACTTTTCGAAATGCAAGTTTCGGTCAAAAATCGTAGTATATTATACACTACTTTCGGTCAAAAAAATAAAATTTAATTGGGGACTATTTGAAATTATACAAACCTTTTTAGATCATTTATATATGTTAAGTGGGAAGGTTATTATGGAAGTCCATGCAGAAAATCATCTGAATATTAAATTTCATGAAACTTTTCGAAATGCAAGTTTCGGTCAAAAACCGTAGTATATTATACACTAGTTTCGGTCAAAAAAATCAAATTTAATCGGGGACTATTTGAAATTATACGAAACTTTTCAGATCATTTATATATGTTAAGAGAGAAGGTTATGATGGAATTTCATTCAAAAAATCATCTGAAAATTAGATTTTATGAAACTTTTCGAAATGCAATTTTCGGTCAAAAACCGTAGAATATTATACACTAGTTTAGGTTAAAAAAATCAAATTTAATCGGGGACTATTTAAAATTATACGAAAATTTTCAGATCATTTATACATGTTAAGAGGGAAGGTTATGATGGAAGTTCATTCAAAAAATCATATGAAAATTAGATTTTATGAAACTTTTCGAAATGCAATTTTCGGTCAAAAATCAGTGTATTATACATTACTTTCGGTCAAAAAAATCAAATTTAATTGGGGACTACTTGAAATGATATAAACCTTTTTAGATCATTTATATATGTTAAGAGGGAAGGTTATGCTGGAAGTCCATGCCGAAAATAATCTGAATATTAGATTTCATGAAACTTTTCGAAATGCATGTTTCGGTCAAAAACCGTAGTATATTATACACTAGTTTCTGTCAAAAAAATATAATTTAATCGGGGACTATTTGAAATTATACGAAACTTTTAAGATCATTTACATATGTTAAGAGGGAAGGTTATGATGGAAGTTCATTCAAAAAATCATCTGAAAGTTAGATTTTATGAAACTTTTCGAAATGCAATTTTCGGTCAAAAACCAGTATATTATACACTAGTTTCGGTCAAAAAAATCAAATTTAATTGCGGACTACTTGAAATGATACGAAACTCTTTAGATCATTTATATATGTTAAGAGGGAAGGTTATGCTGGAAGTCCATGCAGAAAATCATCTGAATATTAGATTTTATGACACTTTTCGAAATGCAAGTTTCGGTCAAAAATCATAGTATATTATACACTAGTTTCGGTTTAAAAAATCAAATTTAATTGGGGACTATTTGAAATGATACGAAACTTTACAGATCATTTATATATGTTAAGAGGGAAGGTTATGATGGAAGTCCATGCAGAAAATCATCTGAAAATTAGATTTTATGAAACTTTTCGAAATGCAAGTTTAGGTCAAAAATCGTAGTATATTATACACTACTTTCGGTCAAAAAAATCAAATTTAATTGGGGACTATTTGAAATGATACGAAACTTTTTAGATCATTTATATATGTTAAGAGGGAAGGTTATTATGGAAATCCATGCAGAAAATCATCTGAATATTAAATTTCATGAAACTTTTCTAAATGCAATTTTCGGTCAAAAACCGTAGTATATTATACACTAGTTTCGGTCAAAAAAATCAAATTTAATCGGGGACTATTTGAAATTATACGAAACTTTTCAGATCATTTATATATGTTAAGAGGGAAGGTTATGATGGAAGTTCATTCAAAAAATCATATTAAAATTAGATTTTATGAAACTTTTCGAAATGCAATTTTCGGTCAAAAATCAGTGTATTATACACTACTTTCGGTCAAAAAAATCAAATTTAATTGGGGACTACTTGAAATGATATAAACCTTTTTAGATCATTTATATATGTTAAGAGGGAAGGTTATGCTTGAAGTCAATGCCGAAAATCATCTGAATATTAGATTTCATGAAACTTTTCGAAATGCATGTTTCGGTCAAAAACCGTAGTATATTATACACTAGTTTCTGTCAAAAAAATATAATTTAATCGGGGACTATTTTATATTATACGAAACTTTTAAGATCATTTACATATGTTAAGAGGGAAGGTTATGATGGAAGTTCATTCAAAAAATCATCTGAAAGTTAGATTTTATGAAACTTTTCGAATTGCAATTTTCGGTCAAAAACCAGTATATTATACACTAGTTTCGGTCAAAAAAATCAAATTTAATTGCGGACTACTTGAAATGATACGAAACTCTTTAGATCATTTATATATGTTAAGAGGGAAGGTTATGCTGGAAGTCCATGCAGAAAATCATCTGAAGATTAGATTTATGACACTTTTTGAAATGCAAGTTTCGGTCAAAAATCATAGTATATTATACACTAGTTTCGGTCAAAAAAATCAAATTTAATTGGGGACTATTTGAAATGATACGAAACTTTACAGATCATTTATATATGTTAAGAGGGAAGCTTATGATGGAAGTCCATGCAGAAAATCATCTGAAAATTAGATTTTATGAAACTTTTCGAAATGCAAGTTTCGGTCAAAAATCGTAGAATATTATACACTACTTTCGGTCAAAAAAATAAAATTTAATTGGGGACTATTTGAAATTATACAAACCTTTTTAGATCATTTATATATGTTAAGTGGGAAGGTTATTATGGAAGTCCATGCAGAAAATCATCTGAATATTAAATTTCATGAAACTTTTCGAAATGCAAGTTTCGGTCAAAAACCGTAGTATATTATACACTAGTTTCGGTCAAAAAAATCAAATTTAATCGGGGACTATTTGAAATTATACGAAACTTTTCAGATCATTTATATATGTTAAGAGAGAAGGTTATGATGGAATTTCATTCAAAAAATCATCTGAAAATTAGATTTTATGAAACTTTTCGAAATGCAATTTTCGGTCAAAAACCGTAGAATATTATACACTAGTTTAGGTTAAAAAAATCAAATTTAATCGGGGACTATTTGAAATTATACGAAAATTTTCAGATCATTTATACATGTTAAGAGGGAAGGTTATGATGGAAGTTCATTCAAAAAATCATATGAAAATTAGATTTTATGAAACTTTTCGAAATGCAATTTTCGGTCAAAAATCAGTGTATTATACATTACTTTCGGTCAAAAAAATCAAATTTAATTGGGGACTACTTGAAATGATATAAACCTTTTTAGATCATTTATATATGTTAAGAGGGAAGGTTATGCTGGAAGTCCATGCCGAAAATAATCTGAATATTAGATTTCATGAAACTTTTCGAAATGCATGTTTCGGTCAAAAACCGTAGTATATTATACACTAGTTTCTGTCAAAAAAATATAATTTAATCGGGGACTATTTGAAATTATACGAAACTTTTAAGATCATTTACATATGTTAAGAGGGAAGGTTATGATGGAAGTTCATTCAAAAAATCATCTGAAAGTTAGATTTTATGAAACTTTTCGAAATGCAATTTTCGGTCAAAAACCAGTATATTATACACTAGTTTCGGTCAAAAAAATCAAATTTAATTGCGGACTACTTGAAATGATACGAAACTCATTAGATCATTTATATATGTTAAGAGGGAAGGTTATGCTGGAAGTCCATGCAGAAAATCATCTGAATATTAGATTTTATGACACTTTTCGAAATGCAAGTTTCGGTCAAAAATCATAGTATATTATACACTAGTTTCGGTTTAAAAAATCAAATTTAATTGGGGACTATTTGAAATGATACGAAACTTTACAGATCATTTATATATGTTAAGAGGGAAGGTTATGATGGAAGTCCATGCAGAAAATCATCTGAAAATTAGATTTTATGAAACTTTTCGAAATGCAAGTTTAGGTCAAAAATCGTAGTATATTATACACTACTTTCGGTCAAAAAAATCAAATTTAATTGGGGACTATTTGAAATGATACGAAACTTTTTAGATCATTTATATATGTTAAGAGGGAAGGTTATTATGGAAATCCATGCAGAAAATCATCTGAATATTAAATTTCATGAAACTTTTCTAAATGCAATTTTCGGTCAAAAACCGTAGTATATTATACACTAGTTTCGGTCAAAAAAATCAAATTTAATCGGGGACTATTTGAAATTATACGAAACTTTTCAGATTATTTATATATGTTAAGAGGGAAGGTTATGATGGAAGTTCATTCAAAAAATCATATGAAAATTAGATTTTATGAAACTTTTCGGTCAAAAACCATAGAATATTATACACTAGTTTAGGTTAAAAAAATCAAATTTAATCGGGGACTATTTGAAATTATACGAAAATTTTCAGATCATTTATACATGTTAAGAGGGAAGGTTATGATGGAAGTTCATTCAAAAAATCATATGAAAATTAGATTTTATGAAACTTTTCGAAATGCAATTTTCGGTCAAAAATCAGTGTATTATACATTACTTTCGGTCAAAAAAATCAAATTTAATTGGGGACTACTTGAAATGATATAAACCTTTTTAGATCATTTATATATGTTAAGAGGGAAGGTTATGCTGGAAGTCCATGCCGAAAATAATCTGAATATTAGATTTCATGAAACTTTTCGAAATGCATGTTTCGGTCAAAAACCGTAGTATATTATACACTAGTTTCTGTCAAAAAAATATAATTTAATCGGGGACTATTTGAAATTATACGAAACTTTTAAGATCATTTACATATGTTAAGAGGGAAGGTTATGATGGAAGTTCATTCAAAAAATCATCTGAAAGTTAGATTTTATGAAACTTTTCGAAATGCAATTTTCGGTCAAAAACCAGTATATTATACACTAGTTTCGGTCAAAAAAATCAAATTTAATTGCGGACTACTTGAAATGATTCGAAACTCTTTAGATCATTTATATATGTTAAGAGGGAAGGTTATGCTGGAAGTCCATGCAGAAAATCATCTGAATATTAGATTTTATGACACTTTTCGAAATGCAAGTTTCGGTCAAAAATCATAGTATATTATACACTAGTTTCGGTTTAAAAAATCAAATTTAATTGGGGACTATTTGAAATGATACGAAACTTTACAGATCATTTATATATGTTAAGAGGGAAGGTTATGATGGAAGTCCATGCAGAAAATCATCTGAAAATTAGATTTTATGAAACTTTTCGAAATGCAAGTTTAGGTCAAAAATCGTAGTATATTATACACTACTTTCGGTGAAAAAAATCAAATTTAATTGGGGACTATTTGAAATGATACGAAACTTTTTAGATCATTTATATATGTTAAGAGGGAAGGTTATTATGGAAATCCATGCAGAAAATCTTCTGAATATTAAATTTCATGAAACTTTTCTAAATGCAATTTTCGGTCAAAAACCGTAGTATATTATACACTAGTTTCGGTCAAAAAAATCAAATTTAATGGGGGACTATTTGAAATTATACGAAAATTTTCAGATCATTTATATATGTTAAGAGGGAAGGTTATGATGGAAGTTCATTCAAAAAATCATATGAAAATTAGATTTTATGAAAATTTTCGAAATGCAATTTTCGGTCAAAAATCAGTGTATTATACACTACTTTCGGTCAAAAAAATCAAATTTAATTGGGGACTACTTGAAATGATATAAAAAATTTTAGATCATTTATATATGTTAAGAGGGAAGGTTATGCTGGAAGTCCATGCAGAAAATCATCTGAAAATTAAATTTTATGAAACTTTTCGAAATGCAAGTTTCGGTCAAAAATTGTAGTAAATTATACACTAGTTTGGGTAAAAAAATCAAATTTAATTGCGGACTACTTGAAATGATACGAAACGTTTTAGATCATTTATATATGTTAAGAGGGAAGGTTATGTTGGAAGTCCATGCAGAAAATCATCTGAAAAAGTAGATTTTATGAAACTTTTCGAAATGCAAGTTTCAGTCAAAAACCGTAGTATATTATAAACTAGTTTCAGTCAAAAAAATAAAATTTAATCGGGGACTATTTGAAATTATACGAAACTTTTCAGATCATTTATATATGTTAAGAGGGAAGGTTATGATGGAAGTTCATTCAAAAAATCATCTGAAAATTAGATTTTATGAAATTTTTCTAAATGCAAGTTTCGGTCAAAAATCAATATATTATACACTAGTTTCGGTCCAAAAAAATCAAATTTAATTGGGGACTACTTGAAATGATATGAAACTTTTTAGATCATTTATATATGTTAAGAGGGAAGGTTATGCTGGAAGTCCATGCAGAAAATCATCTGAAAATTAGATTTTATGAAACTTTTCGAAATGCAAGTTTCGATCAAAAATCGTAGTATATTAAACACTAGTTTCGGTCAAAAAAATCAAATTTAAATGGGGACTATTTGAAATGGTACGAAACTTTACAGATCATTTATATATGTTAGGAGGGAAGGTTATGACGGAAGTCCATGCAGAAAATCATCTAAAAATTAGATTTTATGAAACTTTTCGAAATGCAAGTTTCGGTCAAAAATCGTAGTATATTATACACTACTTTCGGTCAAAAAAATCAAATTTAATTGGGGACTATTTGAAATTATACAAAACTTTTTAGATCATTTATATATGTTAAGTGGGAAGGTTATTATGGAAGTCCATGCAGAAAATCATCTGAATATTAAATTTCATGAAACTTTTCGAAATGCAAGTTTCGGTCAAAAACCGTAGTATATTATACACTAGTTTCGGTCAAAAAAATCAAATTTAATCGGGGACTATTTGAAATTATACGAAACTTTTCAGATCATTTATATATGTTAAGAGAGAAGGTTATGATGGAATTTCATTCAAAAAATCATCTGAAAATTAGATTTTATGAAACTTTTCGAAATGCAATTTTCGGTCAAAAACCGTAGAATATTATACACTAGTTTAGGTTAAAAAAATCAAATTTAATCGGGGACTATTTGAAATTATACGAAAATTTTCAGATCATTTATACATGTTAAGAGGGAAGGTTACGATGGAAGTTCATTCAAAAAATCATATGAAAATTAGATTTTATGAAACTTTTCGAAATGTAATTTTCGGTCAAAAATCAGTGTATTATACACTACTTTCGGTCAAAAAAATCAAATTTAATTGGGGACTACTTGAAATGATATAAACCTTTTTAGATCATTTATATATGTTAAGAGGGAAGGTTATGCTGGAAGTCCATGCCGAAAATAATCTGAATATTAGATTTCATGAAACTTTTCGAAATGCATGTTTCGGTCAAAAACCGTAGTATATTATACACTAGTTTCTGTCAAAAAAATATAATTTAATCGGGGACTATTTGAAATTATACGAAACTTTTAAGATCATTTACATATGTTAAGAGGGAAGGTTATGATGGAAGTTCAGTCAAAAAATCATCTGAAAGTTAGATTTTATGAAACTTTTCGAAATGCAATTTTCGGTCAAAAACCAGTATATTATACACTAGTTTCGGTCAAAAAAATCAAATTTAATTTCGGACTACTTGAAATGATACGAAACTCTTTAGATCATTTATATATGTTAAGAGGGAAGGTTATGCTGGATGTCCATGCAGAAAATCATCTGAAAATTAGATTTTATGAAACTTTTCAAAATGCAAGTTTCGGTTAAAAATCGTAGTATATTATACACTAGTTTCGGTCAAAAAAATAAAATTTAATTGGGGACTATTTGAAATGATACGAAACTTTTTAGATCATTTATATATGTTTAGAGGGAAGGTTATTATGGAAATCCATGCAGAAAATCATCTGAATATTAAATTTCATGAAACTTTTCTAAATGCAATTTTCGGTCAAAAACCGTAGTATATTATACACTAGTTTCGGTCAAAAAAATCTAATTTAATCGGGGACTATTTGAAATTATACGAAACTTTTCAGATCATTTATATATGTTAAGAGGGAAGGTTATGATGGAAGTTCATTCAAAAAATCATCTGAAAATTAGATTTTATGAAACTTTTCGAAATGCAATTTTCGGTCAAAAACCGTAGAATATTATACACTAGTTTCGGTCAAAAAAATCAAATTTAATGGGGGACTATTTGAAATTATACGAAAATTTTCAGATCATTTATATATGTTAAGAGGGAAGGTTATGATGGAAGTTCATTCAAAAAATCATATGAAAATTAGATTTTATGAAAATTTTCGAAATGCAATTTTCGGTCAAAAATCAGTATATTATACACTACTTTCGGTCAAAAAAATCAAATTTAATTGGGGACTATTTGAAATGATATAAACCTTTTTAGATCATTTATATATGTTAAGAGGGAAGGTTATGCTGGAAGTCCATGCCGAAAATAATCTGAATATTAGATTTCATGATACTTTTCGAAATGCATGTTTCGGTCAAAAACCGTAGTATATTATACACTAGTTTCTGTCAAAAAAATATAATTTAATCGGGGACTATTTGAAATTATACGAAATTCTTTAGATCATTTATATATGTTAAGAGGGAAGGTTATGCTGGAAGTCCATGCAGAAAATCATATGAATAATAGATTTTATGACACTTTTCGAAATGCAAGTTTCGGTCAAAAATCATAGTATATTATACACTAGTTTCGGTTTAAAAAATCAAATTTAATTGGGGACTATTTGAAATGATACTAAACTTTACAGATCATTTATATATGTTAAGAGGGAAGGTTATGATGGAAGTCCATGCAGAAAATCATCTGAAAATTAGATTTTATGAAACTTTTCGAAATGCAAGTTTAGGTCAAAAATCGTAGTATATTATACACTACTTTCGGTCAAGAAAATCAAATTTAATTGGGGACTATTTGAAATGATACGAAACTTTTTAGATCATTTATATATGTTAAGAGGGAAGGTTATTATGGAAATCCATGCAGAAAATCATCTGAATATTAAATTTCATGAAACTTTTCTAAATGCAATTTTCGGTCAAAAACCGTAGTATACTATACACTAGTTTCGGTCAAAAAAATCAAATTTAATGGGGGACTATTTGAAATTATACGAAAATTTTCAGATCATTTATATATGTTAAGAGGGAAGGTTATGATGGAAGTTCATTCAAAAAATCATATGAAAATTAGATTTTATGAAAATTTTCGAAATGCAATTTTCGGTCAAAAATCAGTGTATTATACACTACTTTCGGTCAAAAAAATCAAATTTAATTGGGGACTACTTGAAATGATATAAACCTTTTTAGATCATTTATATATGTTAAAAGGGAAGGTTATGCTGGAAGTCCATGCCGAAAATAATCTGAATATTAGATTTCATGATACTTTTCGAAATGCATGTTTCGGTCAAAAACCGTAGTATATTATACACTAGTTTCTGTCAAAAAAATATAATTTAATCGGGGACTATTTGAAATTATACGAAACTTTTAAGATCATTTACATATGTTAAGAGGGAAGGTTATGATGAAAGTCCATGCAGAAAATCATCTGAAAGTTAGATTTTATGAAACTTTTCGAAATGCAATTTTCGGTCAAAAACCAGTATATTATACACTAGTTTCGGTCAAAAAAATCAAATTTAATTTCGGACTACTTGAAATGATACGAAACTCTTTAGATCATTTATATATGTTAAGAGGGAAGGTTATGCTGGAAGTCCATGCAGAAAATCATCTGAATATTAGATTTTATGACACTTTTCGAAATGCAAGTTTCGGTCAAAAATCATAGTATATTATACACTAGTTTCGGTTTAAAAAATCAAATTTAATTGGGGACTATTTGAAATGATACGAAACTTTACAGATCATTTATATATGTTAAGAGGGAAGGTTATGATGGAAGTCCATGCAGAAAATCATCTGAAAATTAGATTTTATGAAACTTTTCGAAATGCAAGTTTAGGTCAAAAATCGTAGTATATTATACACTACTTTCGGTCAAAAAAATCAAATTTAATTGGGGACTATTTGAAATGATACGAAACTTTTTAGATCATTTATATATGTTAAGAGGGAAGGTTATTATGGAAATCCATGCAGAAAATCAATTGAATATTAAATTTCATGAAACTTTTCTAAATGCAATTTTCGGTCAAAAGCCGTAGTATATTATACACAAGTTTCGGTCAAAAAAATCAAATTTAATCGGGGACTATTTGAAATTATACGAAACTTTTCAGATCATTTATATATGTTAAGAGGGAAGGTTATGATGGAAGTTCATTCCAAAATCATCTGAAAATTAGATTTTATGAAACTTTTCGAAATGCAATTTTCGGTCAAAAACCAGTATATTATACACTAGTTTCGGTCAAAAAAATCAAATTTAATTTCGGACTACTTGAAATGATACGAAACTCTTTAGATCATTTATATATGTTAAGAGGGAAGGTTATGCTGGATGTCCATGCAGAAAATCATCTGAAAATTAGATTTTATGAAACTTTTCAAAATGCAAGTTTCGGTTAAAAATCGTAGTATATTATACACTAGTTTCGGTCAAAAAAATAAAATTTAATTGGGGACTATTTGAAATGATACGAAACTTTTTAGATCATTTATATATGTTTAGAGGGAAGGTTATTATGGAAATCCATGCAGAAAATCATCTGAATATTAAATTTCATGAAACTTTTCTAAATGCAATTTTCGGTCAAAAACCGTAGTATATTATACACTAGTTTCGGTCAAAAAAATCTAATTTAATCGGGGACTATTTGAAATTATACGAAACTTTTCAGATCATTTATATATGTTAAGAGGGAAGGTTATGATGGAAGTTCATTCAAAAAATCATCTGAAAATTAGATTTTATGAAACTTTTCGAAATGCAATTTTCGGTCAAAAACCGTAGAATATTATACACTAGTTTCGGTCAAAAAAATCAAATTTAATGGGGGACTATTTGAAATTATACGAAAATTTTCAGATCATTTATATATGTTAAGAGGGAAGGTTATGATGGAAGTTCATTCAAAAAATCATATGAAAATTAGATTTTATGAAAATTTTCGAAATGCAATTTTCGGTCAAAAATCAGTATATTATACACTACTTTCGGTCAAAAAAATCAAATTTAATTGGGGACTATTTGAAATGATATAAACCTTTTTAGATCATTTATATATGTTAAGAGGGAAGGTTATGCTGGAAGTCCATGCCGAAAATAATCTGAATATTAGATTTCATGATACTTTTCGAAATGCATGTTTCGGTCAAAAACCGTAGTATATTATACACTAGTTTCTGTCAAAAAAATATAATTTAATCGGGGACTATTTGAAATTATACGAAATTCTTTAGATCATTTATATATGTTAAGAGGGAAGGTTATGCTGGAAGTCCATGCAGAAAATCATATGAATAATAGATTTTATGACACTTTTCGAAATGCAAGTTTCGGTCAAAAATCATAGTATATTATACACTAGTTTCGGTTTAAAAAATCAAATTTAATTGGGGACTATTTGAAATGATACTAAACTTTACAGATCATTTATATATGTTAAGAGGGAAGGTTATGATGGAAGTCCATGCAGAAAATCATCTGAAAATTAGATTTTATGAAACTTTTCGAAATGCAAGTTTAGGTCAAAAATCGTAGTATATTATACACTACTTTCGGTCAAGAAAATCAAATTTAATTGGGGACTATTTGAAATGATACGAAACTTTTTAGATCATTTATATATGTTAAGAGGGAAGGTTATTATGGAAATCCATGCAGAAAATCATCTGAATATTAAATTTCATGAAACTTTTCTAAATGCAATTTTCGGTCAAAAACCGTAGTATACTATACACTAGTTTCGGTCAAAAAAATCAAATTTAATGGGGGACTATTTGAAATTATACGAAAATTTTCAGATCATTTATATATGTTAAGAGGGAAGGTTATGATGGAAGTTCATTCAAAAAATCATATGAAAATTAGATTTTATGAAAATTTTCGAAATGCAATTTTCGGTCAAAAATCAGTGTATTATACACTACTTTCGGTCAAAAAAATCAAATTTAATTGGGGACTACTTGAAATGATATAAACCTTTTTAGATCATTTATATATGTTAAAAGGGAAGGTTATGCTGGAAGTCCATGCCGAAAATAATCTGAATATTAGATTTCATGATACTTTTCGAAATGCATGTTTCGGTCAAAAACCGTAGTATATTATACACTAGTTTCTGTCAAAAAAATATAATTTAATCGGGGACTATTTGAAATTATACGAAACTTTTAAGATCATTTACATATGTTAAGAGGGAAGGTTATGATGAAAGTCCATGCAGAAAATCATCTGAAAGTTAGATTTTATGAAACTTTTCGAAATGCAATTTTCGGTCAAAAACCAGTATATTATACACTAGTTTCGGTCAAAAAAATCAAATTTAATTTCGGACTACTTGAAATGATACGAAACTCTTTAGATCATTTATATATGTTAAGAGGGAAGGTTATGCTGGAAGTCCATGCAGAAAATCATCTGAATATTAGATTTTATGACACTTTTCGAAATGCAAGTTTCGGTCAAAAATCATAGTATATTATACACTAGTTTCGGTTTAAAAAATCAAATTTAATTGGGGACTATTTGAAATGATACGAAACTTTACAGATCATTTATATATGTTAAGAGGGAAGGTTATGATGGAAGTCCATGCAGAAAATCATCTGAAAATTAGATTTTATGAAACTTTTCGAAATGCAAGTTTAGGTCAAAAATCGTAGTATATTATACACTACTTTCGGTCAAAAAAATCAAATTTAATTGGGGACTATTTGAAATGATACGAAACTTTTTAGATCATTTATATATGTTAAGAGGGAAGGTTATTATGGAAATCCATGCAGAAAATCAATTGAATATTAAATTTCATGAAACTTTTCTAAATGCAATTTTCGGTCAAAAGCCGTAGTATATTATACACAAGTTTCGGTCAAAAAAATCAAATTTAATCGGGGACTATTTGAAATTATACGAAACTTTTCAGATCATTTATATATGTTAAGAGGGAAGGTTATGATGGAAGTTCATTCCAAAATCATCTGAAAATTAGATTTTATGAAACTTTTCGAAATGCAATTTTCGGTCAAAAACCGTAGAATATTATACACTAGTTTCGGTCAAACAAATCAAATTTAATGGGGGACTATTTGAAATTATACGAAAATTTTCAGATCATTTATATATGTTAAGAGGGAAGGTTATGATGGAAGTTCATTCAAAAAATCATATGAAAATTAGATTTTATGAAAATTTTCGAAATGCAATTTTCGGTCAAAAATCAGTGTATTATACACTACTTTCGGTCAAAAAAATCAAATTTAATTGGGGACTACTTGAAATGATATAAAAAATTTAGATCATTTATATATGTTAAAAGGGAAGGTTATGCTGGAAGTCCATGCAGAAAATCATCTGAAAATTAAATTTTATGAAACTTTTCGAAATGCAAGTTTCGGTCAAAAATTGTAGTAAATTATACACTAGTTTGGGAAAATAAATCAAATTTAATTCCGGACTACTTGAAATGATACGAAACGTTTTAGATCATTTATATATGTTAAGAGGGAAGGTTATGCTGGAAGTCCATGCAGAAAATCATCTGAAAAGTAGATTTTATGAAACTTTTCGAAATGCAAGTTTCGGTCAAAAACCGTAGTATATTATAAACTAGTTTCAGTCAAAAAAATAAAATTTAATCGGGGACTATTTGAAATTATACGAAACTTTTCAGATCATTTATATATGTTAAGAGGGAAGGTTATGATGGAAGTTCATTCAAAAAATCATCTGAAAATTAGATTTTATGAAATTTTTCTAAATGCAAGTTTCGGTCAAAAATCAATATATTATACACTAGTTTCGGTCCAAAAAAATCAAATTTAATTGGGGACTACTTGAAATGATATGAAACTTTTTAGATCATTTATATATGTTAAGAGGGAAGGTTATGCTGGAAGTCCATGCCGAAAATAATCTGAATATTAGATTTCATGAAACTTTTCGAAATGCATGTTTCTGTCAAAAACCGTAGTATATTATACACTAGTTTCGGTCAAAAAAATCAAATTTAAATGGGGACTATTTGAAATGGTACCAAACTTTACAGATCATTTATATATGTTAGGAGGGAAGGTTATGACGGAAGTCCATGCAGAAAATCATCTAAAAATTAGATTTTATGAAACTTTTCGAAATGCAAGTTTCGGTCAAAAATCGTAGTATATTATACACTACTTTCGGTCAAAAAAATCAAATTTAATTGGGGACTATTTGAAATTATACAAAACTTTTTAGATCATTTATATATGTTAAGTGGGAAGGTTATTATGGAAGTCCATGCAGAAAATCATTTGAATATTAAATTTCATGAAACTTTTCGAAATGCAAGTTTCGGTCAAAAACCGTAGTATATTATACACTAGTTTCGGTCAAAAAAATCAAATTTAATCGGGGACTATTTGAAATTATACGAAACTTTTCAGATCATTTATATATGTTAAGAGAGAAGGTTATGATGGAATTTCATTCAAAAAATCATCTGAAAATTAGATTTTATGAAACTTTTCGAAATGCAATTTTCGGTCAAAAACCGTAGAATATTATACACTAGTTTAGGTTAAAAAAATCAAATTTAATCGGGGACTATTTGAAATTATACGAAAATTTTCAGATCATTTATACATGTTAAGAGGGAAGGTTATGATGGAAGTTCATTCAAAAAATCATATGAAAATTAGATTTTATGAAACTTTTCGAAATGCAATTTTCGGTCAAAAATCAGTGTATTATACACTACTTTCGGTCAAAAAAATCAAATTTAATTGGGGACTACTTGAAATGATATAAACCTTTTTAGATCATTTATATATGTTAAGAGGGAAGGTTATGCTGGAAGTCCATGCCGAAAATAATCTGAATATTAGATTTCATGAAACTTTTCGAAATGCATGTTTCGGTCAAAAACCGTAGTATATTATACACTAGTTTCTGTCAAAAAAATATAATTTAATCGGGGACTATTTGAAATTATACGAAACTTTTAAGATCATTTACATATGTTAAGAGGGAAGGTTATGATGGAAGTTCATTCAAAAAATCATCTGAAAGTTAGATTTTATGAAACTTTTCGAAATGCAATTTTCGGTCAAAAACCAGTATATTATACACTAGTTTCGGTCAAAAAAATCAAATTTAATTGCGGACTACTTGAAATGATACGAAACTCTTTAGATCATTTATATATGTTAAGAGGGAAGGTTATGCTGGAAGTCCATGCAGAAAATCATCTGAATATTAGATTTTATGACACTTTTCGAAATGCAAGTTTCGGTCAAAAATCATAGTATATTATACACTAATTTCGGTTTAAAAAATCAAATTTAATTGGGGACTATTTGAAATGATACGAAACTTTACAGATCATTTATATATGTTAAGAGGGAAGGTTATGATGGAAGTCCATACAGAAAATCATCTGAAAATTAGATTTTATGAAACTTTTCAAAATGCAAGTTTAGGTCAAAAATCGTAGTATATTATACACTACTTTCGGTCAAAAAAATCAAATTTAATTGGGGACTATTTGAAATGATACGAAACTTTTTAGATCATTTATATATGTTAAGAGGGAAGGTTATTATGGAAATCCATGCAGAAAATCATCTGAATATTAAATTTCATGAAACTTTTCTAAATGCAATTTTCGGTCAAAAACCGTAGTATATTATACACTAGTTTCGGTCAAAAAAATCAAATTTAATCGGGGACTATTTGAAATTATACGAAACTTTTCAGATCACTTATATATGTTAAGAGGGAAGGTTATGATGGAAGTTCATTCAAAAAATCATCTGAAAATTAGATTTTATGAAACTTTTCGAAATGCAATTTTCGGTCAAAAATCAGTGTATTATACACTACTTTCGGTCAAAAAAATCAAATTTAATTGGGGACTACTTGAAATGATATAAAAAATTTTAGATCATTTATATATGTTAAGATGGAAGGTTATGCTGGAAGTCCATGCAGAAAATCATCTGAAAATTAAATTTTATGAAACTTTTCGAAATGCAAGTTTCGGTCGAAAATTGTAGTAAATTATACACTAGTTTGGGTAAATAAATCAAATTTAATTGCGGACTACTTGAAATGATACAAAACGTTTTAGATCATTTATATATGTTAAGAGGGAAGGTTATGCTGGAAGTCCATGCAGAAAATCATCTGAAAAGTAGATTTTATGAAACTTTTCGAAATGCAAGTTTCGGTCAAAAACCGTAGTATATTATAAACTAGTTTCAGTCAAAAAAATAAAATTTAATCGGGGACTATTTGAAATTGTACGAAACTTTTCAGATCATTTATATATGTTAAGAGGGAAGGTTATGATGGAGGTTCATTCAAAAAATCATCTGAAAATTAGATTTTATGAAATTTTTCTAAATGCAAGTTTCGGTCAAAAATCAATATATTATACACTAGTTTCGGTCCAAAAAAATCAAATTTAATTGGGGACTACTTGAAATGATATGAAACTTTTTAGATCATTTATATATGTTAAGAGGGAAGGTTATGCTGGAAGTCCATGCAGAAAATCATCTGAAAATTAGATTTTATGAAACTTTTCGAAATGCAAGTTTCGATCAAAAATCGTAGTATATTAAACACTAGTTTCGGTCAAAAAAATCAAATTTAAATGGGGACTATTTGAAATGGTACCAAACTTTACAGATCATTTATATATGTTAGGAGGGAAGGTTATGACGGAAGTCCATGCAGAAAATCATCTAAAAATTAGATTTTATGAAACTTTTCGAAATGCAAGTTTCGGTCAAAAATCGTAGTATATTATACACTACTTTCGGTCAAAAAAATCAAATTTAATTGGGGACTATTTGAAATTATACAAAACTTTTTAGATCATTTATATATGTTAAGTGGGAAGGTTATTATGGAAGTCCATGCAGAAAATCATTTGAATATTAAATTTCATGAAACTTTTCGAAATGCAAGTTTCGGTCAAAAACCGTAGTATATTATACACTAGTTTCGGTCAAAAAAATCAAATTTAATCGGGGACTATTTGAAATTATACGAAACTTTTCAGATCATTTATATATGTTAAGAGAGAAGGTAATGATGGAATTTCATTCAAAAAATCATCTGAAAATTAGATTTTATGAAACTTTTCGAAATGCAATTTTCGGTCAAAAACCGTAGAATATTATACACTAGTTTAGGTTAAAAAAATCAAATTTAATCGGGGACTATTTGAAATTATACGAAAATTTTCAGATCATTTATACATGTTAAGAGGGAAGGTTATGATGGAAGTTCATTCAAAAAATCATATGAAAATTAGATTTTATGAAACTTTTCGAAATGCAATTTTCGGTCAAAAATCAGTGTATTATACACTACTTTCGGTCAAAAAAATCAAATTTAATTGGGGACTAGTTGAAATGATATAAACCTTTTTAGATCATTTATATATGTTAAGAGGGAAGGTTATGCTGGAAGTCCATGCCGAAAATAATATGAATATTAGATTTCATGAAACTTTTCGAAATGCATGTTTCGATCAAAAACCGTAGTATATTATACACTAGTTTCTGTCAAAAAAATATAATTTAATCGGGGACTATTTGAAATTATACGAAACTTTTAAGATCATTTACATATGTTAAGAGGGAAGGTTATGATGGAAGTTCATTCAAAAAATCATCTGAAAGTTAGATTTTATGAAACTTTTCGAAATGCAATTTTCGGTCAAAAACCAGTATATTATACACTAGTTTCGGTCAAAAAAATCAAATTTAATTGCGGACTACTTGAAATGATACGAAACTCTTTAGATCATTTATATATGTTAAGAGGGAAGGTTATGCTGGAAGTCCATGCAGAAAATCATCTGAATATTAGATTTTATGACACTTTTCGAAATGCAAGTTTCGGTCAAAAATCATAGTATATTATACACTAATTTCGGTTTAAAAAATCAAATTTAATTGGGGACTATTTGAAATGATACGAAACTTTACAGATCATTTATATATGTTAAGAGGGAAGGTTATGATGGAAGTCCATACAGAAAATCATCTGAAAATTAGATTTTATGAAACTTTTCAAAATGCAAGTTTAGGTCAAAAATCGTAGTATATTATACACTACTTTCGGTCAAAAAAATCAAATTTAATTGGGGACTATTTGAAATGATACGAAACTTTTTAGATCATTTATATATGTTAAGAGGGAAGGTTATTATGGAAATCAATGCAGAAAATCATCTGAATATTAAATTTCATGAAACTTTTCTAAATGCAATTTTCGGTCAAAAACCGTAGTATATTATACACTAGTTTCGGTCAAAAAAATCAAATTTAATCGGGGACTATTTGAAATTATACGAAACTTTTCAGATCACTTATATATGTTAAGAGGGAAGGTTATAATGGAAGTTCATTCAAAAAATCATATGAAAATTAGATTTTATGAAAATTTTCGAAATGCAATTTTCGGTCAAAAATCAGTGTATGTTATACACTAGTTTGGGTAAAAAAAATCAAATTTAATTGCGGACTACTTGAAATGATACGAAACGTTT
Source organism: Lathyrus aphaca (assembly GCA_963966055.1). Taxonomy (NCBI): domain Eukaryota; kingdom Viridiplantae; phylum Streptophyta; class Magnoliopsida; order Fabales; family Fabaceae; genus Lathyrus; species Lathyrus aphaca. The sequence goes on from OZ014522.1 coordinate 210,864,171, forward strand.
TAGATCATTTATATATGTTAAGAGGGAAGGTTATGCTGGAAGTCCATGCAGAAAATCATCTGAACATTAGATTTCATGAAACTTTTCGAAATGCATGTTTCGGTCAAAAACCGTAGTATATTATACACTAGTTTCTGTCAAAAAATATAATTTAATCGGGGACTATTTGAAATTATACGAAACTTTTAAGATCATTTATATATGTTAAGAGTGAAGGTTATGTTGGAAGTCCATGTAGAAAATCATCTGAAAATTAGAATTTATGACACTTTTCGAAATGCAAGTTTCGGTTAAAAATCATAGTATATTATACACTAGTTTCGGTCAAAAAAATCAAATTTAATTTGGGACTATTTGAAATGATACGAAACTTTACAGATCATTTATATATGTTAAGAGGGAAGGTTATGATGGAAGTCCATGCAGAAAATCATCTGAAAATTAGATTTTATGAAACTTTTCGAAATGCAAGTTTCGGTCAAAAATCATAGTATATTATACACTAGTTTCGGTCAAAAAAATCAAATTTAATTGGGGACTATTTGAAATGATACGAAACTTTTCAGATCATTTATATATGTTAAGAGGGAAGGTTATGATGGAAATCCATGCAGAAAATCATCTGAATATTAAATTTCATGAAACTTTTCTAAATGTAAGTTTCGGTCAAAAATCAGTATATTATACACTAGTTTCGGTCAAAAAAATCAAATTTAATCGGGGACTACTTGAAATGATACGAAACTTTTCAGATCATTTATATATGTTAAGAGGGAAGTTTATTATGGAAGTCCATGCCGAAAATCATCTGAATATTAGATTTCATGAAACTTTTCGAAATGCTAGTTTCGGTCAAAAATCATAGTATATTATACACTAGTTTCGGTCAAAAAAATCAAATTTAATTTGGGACTATTTGAAATGATACGAAACTTTACAGAACATTTATATATGTTAAGAGGGAAGGTTATGATGGAAGTCCATGCAGAAAATCATCTGAAAATTAGATTTTATGAAACTTTTCGAAATGCAAGTTTCGGTCAAAAATCGTAGTATATTATACACTACTTTCGATCAAAAAAATCAAATTTAATTGGGGACTACTTGAAATGATATAAAACTTTTTAGATCATTTATATATGTTAAGAGGGAAGGTTATGCTGGAAATCCATGCAGAAAATCATCTGAAAATTAGATTTTATGAAACTTTTCGAAATGCAAGTTTCGGTCAAAAATCGTAGTATATTATACACTAGTTTCGGTCAAAAAAATCAAATTTAATCGGGGACTATTTGAAATGATACGAAACTTTTCAGATCATTTATATATGTTAAGAGGGAAGGTTATTATGGAAGTTCATTCAAAAAATCATCTGAAAGTTAGATTTTATGAAACTTTTCGAAATGCAATTTTCGGTCAAAAACCAGTATATTATAAACTAGTTTCGGTCAAAAAAATCAAATTTAATCGGGGACTACTTGAAATGATACGAAAATCTTTAGATCATTTATATATGTTAAGAGGGAAGGTTATGCTGGAAGTCCATGCAGAAAATCATCTGAAAATTAGATTTTATGACACTTTTCGAAATGCAAGTTTCGGTCAAAAATCATAGTATATTATACACTAGTTTCGGTCAAAAAAATCAAATTTAATTGGGGACTATTTGAAATGATACGAAACTTTACAAATCATTTATATATGTTAAGAGGGAAGCTTATGATGGAAGTCCATGAAGAAAATCATCTGAAAATTAGATTTTATGAAACTTTTCGAAATGCAATATTCGGTCAAAAACCGTAGAATATTATACACTAGTTTAGGTTAAAAAAAATCAAATTTAATCGGGGACTATTTGAAATTATACGAAAATTTTCAGATCATTTATACATGTTAAGAGGGAAGGTTATGATGGAAGTTCATTCAAAAAATCATATGAAAATTAGATTTTATGAAACTTTTCGAAATGCAATTTTCGGTCAAAAATCAGTGTATTATACACTACTTTCGGTCAAAAAAATCAAATTTAATTGGGGACTACTTGAAATGATATAAACCTTTTTAGATCATTTATATATGTTAAGAGGGAAGGTTATGCTGGAAGTCCATGCCGAAAATAATCTGAATATTAGATTTCATGAAACTTTTCGAAATGCATGTTTCGGTCAAAAACCGTAGTATATTATACACTAGTTTCTGTCAAAAAAATATAATTTAATCGGGGTCTATTTGAAATTATACGAAACTTTTAAGATCATTTACATATGTTAAGAGGGAAGGTTATGATGGAAGTTCATTCAAAAAATCATCTGAAAGTTAGATTTTATGAAACTTTTCGAAATGCAATTTTCGGTCAAATACCAGTATATTATACACTAGTTTCGGTCAAAAAAATCAAATTTAATTGTGGACTACTTGAAATGATACGAAACTCTTTAGATCATTTATATATGTTAAGAGGGAAGGTTATGCTGGAAGTCCATGCAGAAAATCATCTGAATATTAGATTTTATGACACTTTTCGAAATGCAAGTTTCGGTCAAAAATCATAGTATATTATACACTAGTTTCGGTTTAAAAAATCAAATTTAATTGGGGACTATTTGAAATGATACGAAACTTTACAGATCATTTATATATGTTAAGAGGGAAGGTTATGATGGAAGTCCATACAGAAAATCATCTGAAAATTAGATTTTATGAAACTTTTCAAAATGCAAGTTTAGGTCAAAAATCGTAGTATATTATACACTACTTTCGGTCAAAAAAATCAAATTTAATTGGGGACTATTTGAAATGATACAAAACTTTTTAGATCATTTATATATGTTAAGAGGGAAGGTTATTATGGAAATCCATGCAGAAAATCATCTAAATATTAAATTTCATGAAACTTTTCTAAATGCAATTTTCGGTCAAAAACCGTAGTATATTATACACTAGTTTCGGTCAAAAAAATCAAATTTAATCGGGGACTATTTGAAATTATACGAAACTTTTCAGATCATTTATATATGTTAAGAGGGAAGGTTATGATGGAAGTTCATTCAAAAAATCATCTGAAAATTAGATTTTATGAAACTTTTCGAAATGCAATTTTCGGTCAAAAACCGTAGAATATTATACACTAGTTTCGGTCAAAAAAATCAAATTTAATGGGGGACTATTTGAAATTATACGAAAATTTTCAGATCATTTATATATGTTAAGAGGGAAGGTTATGATGGAAGTTCATTCAAAAAATCATATGAAAATTAGATTTTATGAAAATTTTCGAAATGCAATTTTCGGTCAAAAATCAGTGTATTATACACTACTTTCGGTCAAAAAAATCAAATTTAATTGGGGACTACTTGAAATGATATAAAAATTTTTAGATCATTTATATATGTTAAGAGGGAAGGTTATGCTGGAAGTCCATGCAAAAAATCATCTGAAAATTAAATTTTATGAAACTTTTCGAAATGCAAGTTTCGGTCAAAAATTGTAGTAAATTATACACTAGTTTGGGTAAAAAAAATCAAATTTAATTGCGGACTACTTGAAATGATACGAAACGTTTTAGATCATTTATATATGTTAAGAGGGAAGGTTATGCTGGAAGTCCATGCAGAAAATCATCTGAATATTAGATTTCATGAAACTTTTCGAAATGCATGTTTCGGTCAAAAACCGTAGTATATTATACACTAGTTTCTGTCAAAAAATATAATTTAATCGGGGACTATTTGAAATTATACGAAACTTTTAAGATCATTTATATATGTTAAGAGGGAAGGTTATGCTGGAAGTCCATGCAGAAAATCATCTGAAAATTAGAATTTATGACACTTTTCGAAATGCATGTTTCGGTCAAAAATCATAGTATATTATACACTAGTTTCGGTCAAAAAAATCAAATTTAATTTGGGACTATTTGAAATGATACGAAACTTTTCAGATCATTTATATATGTTAAGAGGGAAGGTTATGATGGAAATCCATGCAGAAAATCATCTGAATATTAAATTTCATGAAACTTTTCTAAATGTAAGTTTCGGTCAAAAATCAGTATATTATACACTAGTTTCGGTCAAAAAAATCAAATTTAATCGGGGACTACTTGAAATGATACGAAACTTTTCAGATCATTTATATATGTTAAGAGGGAAGGTTATTATGGAAGTCCATGCCGAAAATCATCTGAATATTAGATTTCATGAAACTTTTCGAAATGCTAGTTTCGGTCAAAAATCATAGTATATTATACATTAGTTTCGGCCAAAAAAATCAAATTTAATTTGGGACTATTTGAAATGATACGAAACTTTACAGATCATTTATATATGTTAAGAGGGAAGGTTATGATGGAAGTCCATGCAGAAAATCATCTGAAAATTAGATTTTATGAAACTTTTCGAAATGCAAGTTTCGGTCAAAAATCGTAGTATATTATACACTACTTTCGATCAAAAAAATCAAATTTAATTGGGGACTACTTGAAATGATATAAAACTTTTTAGATCATTTATATATGTTAAGAGGGAAGGTTATGCTGGAAATCCATGCAGAAAATCATCTGAATATTAAATTTCATGAAACTTTTCTAAATGTAAGTTTCGGTCAAAAACCGTAGTATATTATACACTAGTTTCGGTCAAAAAAATCAAATTTAATCGGGGACTATTTGAAATGATACGAAACTTTTCAGATCATTTATATATGTTAAGAGGGAAGGTTATTATGGAAGTTCATTCAAAAAATCATCTGAAAGTTAGATTTTATGAAACTTTTCGAAATGCAATTTTCGGTCAAAAACCAGTATATTATACACTAGTTTCGGTCAAAAAAATCAAATTTAATCGGGGACTACTTGAAATGATACGAAACTCTTTAGATCATTTATATATGTTAAGAGGGAAGGTTATGCTGGAAGTCCATGCTGAAAATCATCTGAAAATTAGATTTTATGACACTTTTCGAAATGCAAGTTTCGGTCAAAAATCATAGTATATTATACACTAGTTTCGGTCAAAAAAATCAAATTTAATTGGGGACTATTTGAAATGATACGAAACTTTACAAATCATTTATATATGTTAAGAGGGAAGGTTATGATGGAAGTCCATGCAGAAAATCATCTGAAAATTAGATTTTATGAAACTTTTCGAAATGCAAGTTTCGGTAAAAAATCGTAGTATATTATACACTACTTTCGGTCAAAAAATTCAAATTTAATTGGGGACTATTTGAAATGATACGAAACTTTTTAAATCATTTATATATGTTAAGAGGGAAGGTTATTATGGAAATCCATGCAGAAAATCATCTGAATATTAAATTTCATGAAACTTTTCTAAATGTAAGTTTCGGTCAAAAAACGTAGTATATTATACACTAGTTTCGGTCAAAAAAATCAAATTTAATCGGGGACTATTTGATATTATACGAAACTTTTCAGATCATTTATATATGTTAAGAGGGAAGGTTATTATGGAAGTTCATTCAAAAAATCATCTGAAAATTAGATTTTATGAAAGTTTTCGAAATGCAATTTTCGGTCAAAAACCGTAGAATATTATACACTAGTTTCGGTCAAAAAAATCAAATTTAATGGGGAACTATTTGAAATTATACGAAAATTTTCAGATCATTTATATATGTTAAGAGGGAAGGTTATTATGGAAGTTCATTCAAAAAATCATCTGAAAATTAGATTTTATGAAACTTTTCGAAATGCAATTTTCGGTCAAAAATCAGTGTATTATACACTACTTTCGGTCAAAAAAATCAAATTTAATTGGGGACTACTTGAAATGATATAAAACTTTTTAGATCATTTATATATGTTAAGAGGGAAGGTTTTGCTGGAAGTCCATGCAGAAAATCATCTGAATATTAGATTTTATGAAACTTTTCGAAATGCAAGTTTCGATCAAAAATCGTAGTATATTAAACACTTGTTTCGGTCAAAAAAATCAAATTTAAATGGGGACTATTTGAAATGGAACGGAAATTTTCAGATCATTTATATATGTTAAGAGGGAAGGTAATGATGGAAGTTCATGCAAAAAATCATCTGAAAATTAGATTTTATGAAACTTTTCCAAATGCAAGTTTCGGTCAAAAATCATTGTATATTATACACTAGATTAGGTCAAAAATTCAAATTTAATTGGGGACTATTTGAAATGATACGAAACTTTTTAGATCATTTATATATGTTAAGAGGGAAGGTTATGATGGAAGTCCATGCAGAAAATCATCTAAATATTAGATTTCATGAAACTTTTCGAAACGCATGTTTCGGTCAAAAACCGTAGTATATTATGCACTAGTTTCGGTCAAAAAAATCAAATTTAATGGGGGACTATTTGAAATTATACGAAACTTTTCAGATCATTTATATTTTTTAAGAGGGAAGGTTATGATGGAAGTTCATTGAAAAAATCATCTGAAAATTAGATTTTATGAAACTTTTCGAAATGCAAGTTTCGGTCAAATATCAGTATATTATACACTAGTTTCGATCAAAAAAATCAAATTTAATTGGGGACTACTTGAAATGATACGAAACATTTTAGATCATTTATATATGTTAAGAGGGAAGGTTATGCTGGAAGTCCTTGCAGAAAATCATCTGAAAATTAGATTTTATGAAACGTTTCGAAATGCAAGTTTCGGTCAAAATTCGTAGTATATTATACAATAGTCGGTCAAAAAAATCAAATTTAATTGGGGACTATTTGAAATGATACGAAACTTTACAGATCATTTATATATGTTAAGAGGGAAGGTTATGACGGAAGTCCATGCAGAAAATCATCTGAAAATTAGATTTTATGAAACTTTTCAAAATGTAAGTTTCGGTCAAAAATCGCAGTATATTATACACTACTTTCGGTCAAAAAAATCAAATTTAATTGGGGACTATTTGAAATGATACGAAAATGTTTAGATCATTTATATATGTTAAGAGGGAAGGTTATTATGGAAGTTCATTCAAAAAATCATCTGAAAATTAGATTTTATGAAACTTTTCGAAATGCAATTTTCGGTCAAAAACCGTAGAATATTATACACTAGTTTTGGTCAAAAAAATCAAATTTAATCGGGGACTATTTGAAATTATACGAAACTTTTCAGATCATTTATATATGTTAAGAGGGAAGGTTATGAGGGAAGTTCATTCAAAAAATCATATGAAAATTAGATTTTATGAAACTTTTCGAAATGCAATTTTCGGTCTAAAATCAGTATATTATACACTACTTTCGGTCAAAAAAATCAAATTTAATTGGGGACTACTTGAAATGATATAAAACTTTTTAGATCATTTATATATGCTAAGAGGGAAGGTTATGCTGGAAGTCCATGCAGAAAATCATCTGAAAATTAAATTTTATGAAACTTTTCGAAATGCAAGTTTCGGTCAAAAATTGTAGTAAATTATACACTAGTTTGGGTAAAAAAATCAAATTTAATTGCGGACTACTTGAAATGATACGATACGTTTTAGATCATTTATATATGTTAAGAGGGAAGGTTATGATGGATGTCCATGCAGAAAATCATCAGAAAATTAGATTTTATGAAACTTTTCAAAATGCAAGTTTCGGTCAAAAACCGTAGTATATTATAAACTAGTTTCAGTCAAAAAAATAAAATTTAATCGGGAACTATTTGAAATTATACGAAACTTTTCAGATCATTTATATATGTTAAGAGGGAAGGTTATGATGGAAGTTCATTCAAAAAATCATCTGAAAATTAGATTTTATGAAATTTTTCTAAATGCAAGTTTCGGTCAAAAATCAGTATATTATACACTAGTTTTGGTCAAAAAAATCAAATTTAATTGGGGACTACTTGAAAAGATATGAAACTTTTTAGATCATTTATATATGATAAGAGGGAAGGTTATGCTAGAAGTCCTTGCAGAAAATCATCTGAAAATTAGATTTTAAGAAACGTTTCGAAATGCAAGTTTCGGTCAAAAACTGTAGTATATTATGCACTAGTTTCGGTCAGAAAAAATCAAATTTAATGGGGGACTATTTGAAATTATACGAAACTTTTCAGATCATTTATATTTGTTAAGAGGGAAGGTTATGATGGAAGTTCATTCAAAAAATCATATGAAAATTAGATTTTATGAAACTTTTTGAAATGCAATTTTCGGTCAAATATCAGTATATTATACACTAGTTTCGGTCAAAGAAGTCAAATTTAATTGGGGACTACTTGAAATGATACGAAACATTTTAGATCATTTATATATGTTAAGAGGGAAGGTTATGCTAGAAGTCCTTGCAGAAAATCATCTGAAAATTAGATTTTAAGAAACATTTCGAAATGCAAGTTTCGGTCAAAAATCGTAGTATATTATACACAAGTTTCGGTCAAAAAAATCAAATTTAATTGGGGACTATTTGAAATGATACGAAACTTTACAGATCATTTATATATGTTAAGAGGGAAGGTTATGACGGAAGTCCATGCAGAAAATCATCTAAAAATTAGATTTTATGGAACTTTTCGAAATGCAAGTTTCGGTAAAAAATCGTAGTATATTATACACTACTTTCGGTCAAAAAAATCAAATTTAATTGGGGACTATTTGAAATGATACGAAAATGTTTAGATCATTTATATATGTTAAGAGGGAAGGTTATGCTAGAAGTACTTGCAGAAAATCATATGAAAATTAGATTTTATGAAACTTTTCGAAATGCAATTTTCGGTCAAAATCCGTAGTATATCATACACTAGTTTCAGTCAAAAAAATCAAATTTAATCGGGGACTATCTGAAATTATACGAAACTTTTCAGATCATTTATATATGTTAAGAGGGAAGGTTATGATGGAAGTTCATTCAAAAAATCATCTGAAAATTAGATTTTATGAAACTTTTCGAAATGCAATTTTCGGTCAAAAACCGTAGAATATTATACACTAGTTTTGGTAAAAAAAAATCAAATTTAATCGGGGACTATTTGAAATTATACGAAACTTTTCAGATCATTTATATATGTTAAGAGGGAAGGTTATGAGGGAAGTTCATTCAAAAAATCATATGAAAATTAGATTTTATGAAACTTTTCGAAATGCAATTTTCGGTCTAAAATCAGTATATTATACACTACTTTCGGTCAAAAAAATCAAATTTAATTGGGGACTACTTGAAATGATATAAAACTTTTTAGATCATTTATATATGCTAAGAGGGAAGGTTATGCTGGAAGTCCATGCAGAAAATCATCTGAAAATTAAATTTTATGAAACTTTTCGAAATGCAAGTTTCGGTCAAAAATTGTAGTAAATTATACACTAGTTTGGGTAAAAAAATCAAATTTAATTGCGGACTACTTGAAATGATACGATACGTTTTAGATCATTTATATATGTTAAGAGGGAAGGTTATGCTGGATGTCCATGCAGAAAATCATCAGAAAATTAGATTTTATGAAACTTTTCGAAATGCAAGTATCGGTCAAAAACCGTAGTATATTATAAACTAGTTTCAGTCAAAAAAATAAAATTTAATCGGGAACTATTTGAAATTATACGAAACTTTTCAGATCATTTATATATGTTAAGAGGGAAGGTTATGATGGAAGTTCATTCAAAAAATCATCTGAAAATTAGATTTTATGAAATTTTTCTAAATGCAAGTTTCGGTCAAAAATCAGTATATTATACACTAGTTTCGGTAAAAAAAATCAAATTTAATTGGGGACTACTTGAAATGATATGAAACTTTTTAGATCATTTATATATGTTAAGAGGGAAGGTTATGCTAGAAGTCCTTGCAGAAAATCATCTGAAAATTAGATTTTAAGAAACGTTTCGAAATGCAAGTTTCGGTCAAAAACTGTAGTATATTATGCACTAGTTTCGGTCAGAAAAAATCAAATTTAATGGGGGACTATTTGAAATTATACGAAACTTTTCAGATCATTTATATTTGTTAAGAGGGAAGGTTATGATGGAAGTTCATTCAAAAAATCATATGAAAATTAGATTTTATGAAACTTTTCGAAATGCAATTTTCGGTCAAATATCAGTATATTATACACTAGTTTCGGTCAAAGAAATCAAATTTAATTGGGGACTACTTGAAATGATACGAAACATTTTAGATCATTTATATATGTTAAGAGGGAAGGTTATGCTAGAAGTCCTTGCAGAAAATCATCTGAAAATTAGATTTTAAGAAACATTTCGAAATGCAAGTTTCGGTCAAAAATCGTAGTATATTATACACAAGTTTCGGTCAAAAAAATCAAATTTAATTGGGGACTATTTGAAATGATACGAAACTTTACAGATCATTTATATATGTTAAGAGGGAAGGTTATGACGGAAGTCCATGCAGAAAATCATCTAAAAATTAGATTTTATGGAACTTTTCGAAATGCAAGTTTCGGTAAAAAATCGTAGTATATTATACACTACTTTCGGTCAAAAAAATCAAATTTAATTGGGGACTATTTGAAATGATACGAAAATGTTTAGATCATTTATATATGTTAAGAGGGAAGGTTATGCTAGAAGTACTTGCAGAAAATCATCTGAAAATTAGATTTTATGAAACTTTTCGAAATGCAATTTTCGGTCAAAATCCGTAGTATATCATACACTAGTTTCAGTCAAAAAAATTAAATTTAATCGGGGACTATCTGAATTATACGAAACTTTTCAGATCATTTATATATGTTAAGAGGGAAGGTTATGATGGAAGTTCATTCAAAAAATCATCTAAAAATTAGATTTTATGAAACTTTTCGAAATGCAATTTTCGGTCAAAAACCGTAGAATATTATACACTAGTTTTGGTAAAAAAAAATCAAATTTAATCGGGGACTATTTGAAATTATACGAAACTTTTCAGATCATTTATATATGTTAAGAGGGAAGGTTATGAGGGAAGTTCATTCAAAAAATCATATGAAAATTAGATTTTATGAAACTTTTCGAAATGCAATTTTCGGTCTAAAATCAGTATATTATACACTACTTTCGGTCAAAAAAATCAAATTTAATTGGGGACTACTTGAAATGATATAAAACTTTTTAGATCATTTATATATGCTAAGAGGGAAGGTTATGCTGGAAGTCCATGCAGAAAATCATCTGAAAATTAAATTTTATGAAACTTTTCGAAATGCAAGTTTCGGTCAAAAATTGTAGTAAATTATACACTAGTTTGGGTAAAAAAATCAAATTTAATTGCGGACTACTTGAAATGATACGATACGTTTTAGATCATTTATATATGTTAAGAGGGAAGGTTATGCTGGATGTCCATGCAGAAAATCATCAGAAAATTAGATTTTATGAAACTTTTCGAAATGCAAGTATCGGTCAAAAACCGTAGTATATTATAAACTAGTTTCAGTCAAAAAAATAAAATTTAATCGGGAACTATTTGAAATTATACGAAACTTTTCAGATCATTTATATATGTTAAGAGGGAAGGTTATGATGGAAGTTCATTCAAAAAATCATCTGAAAATTAGATTTTATGAAATTTTTCTAAATGCAAGTTTCGGTCAAAAATCAGTATATTATACACTAGTTTCGGTAAAAAAAATCAAATTTAATTGGGGACTACTTGAAATGATATGAAACTTTTTAGATCATTTATATATGTTAAGAGGGAAGGTTATGCTAGAAGTCCTTGCAGAAAATCATCTGAAAATTAGATTTTAAGAAACGTTTCGAAATGCAAGTTTCGGTCAAAAACTGTAGTATATTATGCACTAGTTTCGGTCAGAAAAAATCAAATTTAATGGGGGACTATTTGAAATTATACGAAACTTTTCAGATCATTTATATTTGTTAAGAGGGAAGGTTATGATGGAAGTTCATTCAAAAAATCATATGAAAATTAGATTTTATGAAACTTTTCGAAATGCAATTTTCGGTCAAATATCAGTATATTATACACTAGTTTCGGTCAAAGAAATCAAATTTAATTGGGGACTACTTGAAATGATACGAAACATTTTAGATCATTTATATATGTTAAGAGGGAAGGTTATGCTAGAAGTCCTTGCAGAAAATCATCTGAAAATTAGATTTTAAGAAACATTTCGAAATGCAAGTTTCGGTCAAAAATCGTAGTATATTATACACAAGTTTCGGTCAAAAAAATCAAATTTAATTGGGGACTATTTGAAATGATACGAAACTTTACAGATCATTTATATATGTTAAGAGGGAAGGTTATGACGGAAGTCCATGCAGAAAATCATCAAAAAATTAGATTTTATGAAACTTTTCGAAATGCAAGTTTCGGTCAAAAATCGTAGTATATTATACACTACTTTCGGTCAAAAAAATCAAATTTAATTGGGGACTATTTGAAATGATACGAATATGTTTAGATCATTTATATATGTTAAGAGGGAAGGTTATTATGGAAGTCCATGCAGAAAATCATCTGAATATTAAATTTCATGAGACTTTTCGAAATGCAAGTTTCGGTCAAAAATCGTAGTATATTATACACTAGTTTCGGTCAAAAAAATCAAATTTAATCGGGGACTATTTGAAATTATACGAAACTTTTCAGAAAATTTATATATCTTAAGAGGAAAGGTTATGATGGATGTTCATTCAAAAAATCATCTGAAAATTAGATTTTATGAAACTTTTCGAAATGCAATTTTCGGTCAAAATCCGTAGTATATCATACACTAGTTTCGGTCAAAAAAATCAAATTTAATCGGGGACTATTTGAAATTATACGAAACTTTTCAGATCATTTATATATGTTAAGAGGGAAGGTTATGAGGGAAGTTCATTCAAAAAATCATATGAAAATTAGATTTTATGAAACTTTTCGAAATGCAATTTTCGGTCTAAAATCAGTATATTATACACTACTTTCGGTCAAAAAAATCAAATTTAATTGGGGACTACTTGAAATGATATTAAACTTTTTAGATCATTTATATATGCTAAGAGGGAAGGTTATGCTGGAAGTCCATGCAGAAAATCATCAGAAAATTAAATTTTATGAAACTTTTCGAAATGCAAGTTTCGGTCAAAAATTGTAGTAAATTATACACTAGTTTGGGTAAAAAAACTAAAATTTAATTGCGGACTACTTGAAATGATACGATACGTTGTAGATCATTTATATATGTTAAGAGGGAAGGTTATGCTGGATGTCCATGCAGAAAATCATCAGAAAATTAGATTTTATGAAACTTTTCGAAATGCAAGTTTCGGTCAAAAACCGTAGTATATTATAAACTAGTTTCAGTCAAAAAAATAAAATTTAACCGGGACTATTTGAAATTATACGAAACTTTTCAGATCATTTATATATGTTAAGAGGGAAGGTTATGATGGAAGTTCATTCAAAAAATCATCTGAAAATTAGATTTTATGAAATTTTTCTAAATGCAAGATTCGGTCAAAAATCAGTATATTATACACTAGTTTCGGTCAAAAAAATCAAATTTAATTGGGGACTACTTGAAATGATATGAAACTTTTTAGATCATTTATATATGTTAAGAGGGAAGGTTATGCTGGAAGTCCATGCAGAAAATCATCTGAAAATTAGATTTTATGAAACTTTTCGAAATGCAAGTTTCGATCAAAAATCGTAGTATATTAAACACTAATTTCGGTCAAAAAAATCAAATTTAAATGGGGACTATTTGAAATGGTACGAAAATTTTCAGATCATTTATATATGTTAAGAGGGAAGGTAATGATGGAAGTTCATGCAAAAAATCATCTGAAAATTAGATTTTATGAAACTTTTCCAAATGCAAGTTTCGGTCAAAAATCATAGTATATTATACACTAGATTAGGTCAAAAATTCAAATTTAATTGGGGACAACTTGAAATGATACGAAACTTTTTAGATCATTTATATATGTTAAGAGGGAAGGTTATGATGGAAGTCCATGCATAAAATCATCTGAATATTAGATTTCATGAAACTTTTCGAAATGCAAGTTTCGGTCAAAAACCGTAGTATATTATGCACTAGTTTCGGTAAAAAAAATCAAATTTAATGGGGGACTATTTGAAATTATACGAAACTTTTCAGATTATTTATATTTGTTAAGAGGGAAGGTTATGATGGAAGTTCATTCAAAAAATCATCTGAAAATTAGATTTTATGAAACTTTTCGAAATGCAAGTTTCGGTCAAATATCAGTATATTATACACTAGTTTCGGTCAAAAAAATCAAATTTAATTGGGGACTACTTGAAATGATACGAAACATTTTAGATCATTTATATATGTTAAAAGGGAAGGTTATGCTGGAAGTCCTTGCAGAAAATCATCTGAAAATTAGATTTTATGAAACGTTTCGAAATGCAAGTTTCGGTCAAAAATCGTAGTATATTATACACAATTTCGGTCAAAAAAATCAAATTTATTTGGGGACTATTTGAAATGATACGAAACTTTACAGATCATTTATATATGTTAAGAGGGAAGGTTATGACGGAAGTCCATGCAGAAAATCATCTAAAAATTAGATTTTATGAAACTTTTCGAAATGCAAGTTTCGGTCAAAAATCGTAGTATATTATACACTACTTTCGGTCAAAAAAATCAAATTTAATTGGGGACTATTTGAAATGATACGAAAATGTTTAGATCATTTATATATGTTAAGAGGGAAGGTTATTATGGAAGTCCATGCAGAAAATCATTTGAATATTAAATTTCATGAAACTTTTCGAAATGCAAGTTTCGGTCAAAAATCGTAGTATATTATACACTAGTTTCGGTCAAAAAAATCAAATTTAATCGGGGACTATTTGAAATTATACGAAACTTTTCAGATCATTTATATATGTTAAGAGGGAAGGTTATGATGGATGTTCATTCAAAAAATCATCTGAAAATTAGATTTTATGAAACTTTTCGAAATGCAATTTTCGGTCAAAATCCGTAGAATATTATACACTAGTTTCGGTCAAAAAATATCAAATTTAATCGGAGACTATTTGAAATTATACGAAACTTTTCAGATCATTTATATATGTTAAGAGGGAAGGTTATGATGGAAGTTCATTCAAAAAATCATATGAAAAATAGATTTTATTAAACTTTTCGAAATGCAATTTTCGGTAAAAAATCAGTATATTATACACTACTTTCGATCAAAAAAATCAAATTTAATTGGGGACTACTTGAAATGATATAAAACTTTTTAGATCATTTATATATGTTAAGAGGGAAGGTTATGCTGGAAGTCCATGCAGAAAATCATCTGAATATTAGATTTCATGAAACTTTTCGAAATGCATGTTTCGGTCAAAAATCGTAGTATATTATACACTTGTTTCAGTCAAAAAAATATAATTTAATCGGGGACTATTTGAAATTATACGAAACTTTTAAGATCATTTATATATGTTAAGAGGGAAGGTTATGATGGAAGTTCATTCAAAAAATCATCTGAAAATTAGATTTTATGAAACTTTTCGAAATGCAATTTTCGGTCAAAAACCGTAGAATCTTATACACTAGTTTTGGTCAAAAAAATCAAATTTAATCGGGGACTATTTGAAATTATACGAAACTTTTCAGATCATTTATATATGTTAAGAGGGAAGGTTATGAGGGAAGTTCATTCAAAAAATCATATGAAAATTAGATTTTATGAAACTTTTAGAAATGCAATTTTCGGTCAAAAATCAGTGTATTATACAATACTTTCGGTCAAAGAAATCAAATTTAATTGGGGACTAATTGAAATGATATAAAACTTTTTAGATCATTTATATATGTTAAGAGGGAAGGTTATGCTGGAAGTCCATGCAGAAAATCATCTGAAAATTAAATTTTATGAAACTTTTCGAAATCTAAGTTTCGGTAAAAAATTGTAGTAAATTATACACTAGTTTGGGTAAAAAAAATCAAATTTAATTGCGGACTACTTGAAATGATACGAAACGTTTTGGATCATTTATATATGTTAAGAGGGAAGGTTATGCTGGAATTCCATGCAGAAAATCATCAGAAAATTATATTTTATGAAACTTTTCGAAATGCAAGTTTCGGTCAAAAATCGTAGTATATTATACACTACTTTCGGTCAAAAAAATAAAATTTAATTGGGGACTATTTGAAATGATACAAAAATGTTTAGATCATTTATATATGTTAAGAGGGAAGGTTATTATGGAAGTCCATGCAGAAAATCATCTGAATATTACATTTCATGAAACTTTTCGAAATGCAAGTTTCGGTCAAAAATCGTAGTATATTATACACTAGTTTCGGTCAAAAAAATCAAATTTAATCGGGGACTATTTGAAATTATACGAAACTTTTCAGATCATTTATATATGTTAAGAGGGAAGGTTATGATGGATGTTCATTCAAAAAATCATCTGAAAATTAGATTTTATGAAACTTATCGAAATGCAAGTTTCGATCAAAAATCGTAGTATGTTATACACTTGTTTCAGTCAAAAAAATATAATTTAATCGGGGACTATTTGAAATTATACGAAACTTTTCAGATCATTTATATATGTTAAGAGGGAAGGTTATGATGGAAGTTCATTCAAAAAATCATCTGAAAATTTGATTTTATTAAACTTTTCGAAATGCAATTTTCGGTCAAAAATCAGTATATTATACACTACTTTCGATCAAAAAAATCAAATTTAATTGGGGACTACTTGAAATGATATAAAATTTTTTAGATCATTTATATATGTTAAGAGGGAAGGTTATGCTGGAAGTCCATGCAGAAAATCATCTGAATATTAGATTTCATGAACCTTTTCGAAATGCATGTTTCGGTCAAAAATCGTAGTATATTATACACTTGTTTCAGTCAAAAAAATATAATTTAATCGGGGACTATTTGAAATTATACGAAACTTTTAAGATCATTTATATATGTTAAGAGGGAAGGTTATGATGGAAGTTCATTCAAAAAATCATCTGAAAATTAGATTTTAGGAAACTTTTCGAAATGCAATTTTCGGTCAAAAACCGTAGAATATTATACACTAGTTTTGGTCAAAAAAATCAAATTTAATCGTGGACTATTTGAAATTATACAAAACTTTTCAGATCATTTATATATGTTAAGAGGGAAGGTTATGAGGGAAGTTCATTCAAAAAATCATATGAAAATTAGATTTTATGAAACTTTTCAAAATGCAATTTTCGGTCAAAAATCAGTGTATTATACAATACTTTCGGTCAAAGAAATCAAATTTAATTGGGGACTACTTGAAATGATATAAAACTTTTTAGATCATTTATATATGTTAAGAGGGAAGGTTATGCTGGAAGTCCATGCAGAAAATCATCTGAAAATTAAATTTTATGAAACTTTTCGAAATCTAAGTTTCGGTCAAAAATTGTAGTAAATTATACACTAGTTTCGGTCAAATAAATAAAATTTAATTGCGGACTACTTGAAATGATACGAAACGTTTTAGATCATTTATATATGTTAAGAGGGAAGGTTATGCTGGAAGTCCATGCAGAAAATCATCAGAAAATTAGATTTTATGAAACTTTTCGAAATGCAAGTTTCGGTCAAAAACCGTAGTATATTATAAACTAGTTTCAGTCAAAAAAATATAATTTAATCGGGGACTATTTGAAATTATACGAAACTTTTCAGATAATTTATATATGTTAAGAGGGAAGGTTATGATGGAAGTTCATTCAAAAAATCATCTGAAAATTAGATTTTATGAAATTTTTCTAAATGCAAGTATCGGTCAAAAATCAGTATATTATACACTACTTTCGATCAAAAAAATCAAATTTAATTTGGGACTACTTGAAATGATATAAAAAATTTTAGATCATTTATATATGTTAAGAGGGAAGGTTATGCTGGAAGTCCATGCAAAAAATCATCTGAATATTAGATTTCATGAACCTTTTCGAAATGCATGTTTCGGTCAAAAATCGTAGTATATCATACACTTGTTTCAGTCAAAAAAATATAATTTAATCGGGGACTATTTGAAATTATACGAAACTTTTCAGATCATTTATATATGTTAAGAGGGAAGTTTATGATGGAAGTTCATTCAAAAAATCATCTGAAAATTAGATTTTATGAAACTTTTCGAAATGCAATTTTCGGTCAAAAACCGTAGAATATTATACACTAGTTTTGGTCAAAAAAATCAAATTTAATCGGGGACTATTTGAAATGATACGAAACTTTTCAGATCATTTATATATGTTAAGAGGGAAGGTTATGAGGGAAGTTCATTCAAAAAATCATATGAAAATTAGATTTTATGAAATTTTTCTAAATGCAAGTTTCGGTCAAAAATCAGTATATTATACACTACTTTCGATCAAAAAAATCAAATTTAATTTGGGACTACTTGAAATGATATAAAAAATTTTAGATCATTTATATATGTTAAGAGGGAAGGTTATGCTGGAAGTCCATGCAGAAAATCATCTGAATATTAGATTTCATGAACCTGTTCGAAATGCATGTTTCGGTCAAAAATCGTAGTATATCATACACTTGTTTCAGTCAAAAAAATATAATTTAATCGGGGACTATTTGAAATTATACGAAACTTTTCAGATCATTTATATATGTTAAGAGGGAAGTTTATGATGGAAGTTCATTCAAAAAATCATCTGAAAATTAGATTTTATGAAACTTTTCGAAATGCAATTTTCGGTCAAAAACCGTAGAATATTATACACTAGTTTTGGTCAAAAAAATCAAATTTAATCGGGGACTATTTGAAATGATACGAAACTTTTCAGATCATTTATATATGTTAAGAGGGAAGGTTATGAGGGAAGTTCATTCAAAAAATCATATGAAAATTAGATTTTATGAAACTTTTCGAAATGCAATTTTCGGTCAAAAATCAGTGTATTATACAATACTTTCGGTCAAAGAAATCAAATTTAATTGAGGACTACTTGAAATGATATAAAACTTTTTAGATCATTTATATATGTTAAGAGGGAAGGTTATGCTGGAAGTCCATGTAGAAAATCATCTGAAAATTAAATTTTATGAAACTTTTCGAAATCTAAGTTTCGGTCAAAAATTGTAGTAAATTATACACTAGTTTCGGTCAAATAAATAAAATTTAATTGCGGACTACATGAAATGATACGAAACATTTTAGATCATTTATATATGTTAAGAGGGAAGGTTATGCAGAAAATCATCAGAAAATTAGATTTTATGAAACTTTTCGAAATGCAAGTTTCGGTCAAAAACCGTAGTATATTATAAACTCGTTTCAGTCAAAAAAATATAATTTAATCGGGGACTATTTGAAATTATACGAAACTTTTCAGATCATTTATATATGTTAAGAGGGAAGGTTATGATGGAAGTTCATTCAAAAAATCATCTGAAAATTAGATTTTATGAAATTTTTCTAAATGCAAGTTTCGGTCAAAAATCAGTATATTATACACTACTTTCGATCAAAAAAATCAAATTTAATTGGGGATTATTTGAAATGATATAAAACTTTTTAGATCATTTATATATGTTAAGAGGGAATGTTATGCTGGAAGTCCATGCAGAAAATCATCTGAATATTAGATTTCATGAAACTTTTCGAAATGCATGTTTCGGTCAAAAATCGTAGTATATTATACACTTGTTTCAGTCAAAAAAATATAATTTAATCGGGGACTATTTGAAATTATACGAAACTTTTAAGAACATTTATATATGTTAAGAGGGAAGGTTATGATGGAAGTTCATTCAAAAAATCATCTGAAAATTAGATTTTATGAAACTTTTCGAAATGCAATTTTCGGTCAAAAACCGTAGAATATTATACACTAGTTTTGGTCAAAAAAATCAAATTTAATCGGGGACTATTTGAAATGATACGAAACTTTTCAGATCATTTATATATGTTAAGAGGGAAGGTTATGAGGGAAGTCCATGCTGGAAATTAATCTAAAAATTATATTTTATGAAACTTTTCGAAATGTATGTTTCGGTCAAAAATCGTAGTATATTATACACTACTTTCGGTCAAAAAAATCAAATTTAATTGGGGACTATTTGAAATGATATGAAAATGTTTAGATCATTTATATATGTTAAGAGGGAAGGTTATTATGGAAGTCCATGCAGAAAATCATCTGAATATTAAATTTCATGAACCTTTTCGAAATGCAAGTTTCGGTCAAAAACAGTAGTATATTATACACTAGTTTCGGTCAAAAAAATCAAATTTAATCGGGGACTATTTGAAATTATACGAAACTTTTCAGATCATTTATTTATGTTAAGAATGAAGTTTATGATGGAAGTTCATTCAAAAAATAATCTGAAAATTAGATTTTATGAAACTTTTCGAAATGCAATTTTCGGTCAAAATCCGTAGTATATTATACACTAGTTTCGGTCGAAAAAATCAAATTTAATCGGGGACTATTTGAAATTATACGAAACTTTTCAGATCATTTATTTATGTTAAGAGGGAAGTTTATGATGGAAGTTCATTCAAAAAATAATCTGAAAATTAGATTTTATGAAACTTTTCGAAATGCAATTTTCGGTCAAAATCCGTAGTATATTATACACAAGTTTCGGTCGAAAAAATCAAATTTAATCGGGGACTATTTGAAATTATACGAAACTTTTCAGATCATTTATATATGTTAAGAGGGAAGGTTATGATGGAAGTTCATTCAAAAAATCATCTGAAAATTAGATTTTATGAAACTTTTCGAAATGCAATTTTCGGTCAAAATCCGTAGTATTTTATACACTAGTTTCGGTCGAAAAAATCAAATTTAATCGGGGACTATTTGAAATTATACGAAACTTTTCAGATCAATTATATATATTAAGAGGGAAGGTTATGATGGAAGTTCATTCAAAAAATCATATGAAAATTAGATTTTATGAAACTTTTCGAAATGCAATTTTCGGTCAAAATTCAGTATATTATACACTACTTTCGATCAAAAAAATCAAATTTAATTGGGGACTACTTGAAATGATATAAAACTTTTTAGATCATTTATATATGTTAAGAGGGAAGGTTATGTTGGAAGTCCATGCAGAAAATCATCTGAATATTAGATTTCATGAAACTTTTCGAAATGCATGTTTCGGTCAAAAATCGTAGTATATTATACACTTGTTTCAGTCAAAAAAATATAATTTAATCGGGGACTATTTGAAATTATACGAAACTTTTAAGATCATTTATATATGTTAAGAGGGAAGGTTATGATGGAAGTTCATTACAAAAATCATCTGAAAATTAGATTTTATGAAACTTTTCGAAATGCAATTTTCGGTCAAAAACCGTAGAATATTATACACTAGTTTTGGTCAAAAAAATCAAATTTAATCAGGGACTATTTGAAATTATACGAAACTTTTCAGATCATTTATATATGTTAAGAGGGAAGGTTATGAGGGAAGTTCATTCAAAAAATCATATGAAAATTAGATTTTATGAAACTTTTCGAAATGCAAGTTTCGGTCAAAAATCGTAGTATATTATACACTACTTTCGGTCAAAAAAATCAAATTTAATTGGGGACTATTTGAAATGATACGAAACTTTTTAAATCATTTATATATGTTAAGAGGGAAGGTTATTATGGAAATCCATGCAGAAAATCATCTGAATATTAAATTTCATGAAACTTTTCTAAATGTAAGTTTCGGTCAAAAAACGTAGTATATTATACACTAGTTTTGGTCAAAAAAATCAAATTTAATCTGGGACTATTTGAAATTATACGAAACTTTTCAGATCATTTATATATGTTAAGAGGTAAGGTTATTATGGAAGTTCATTCAAAAAATCATCTGAAAATTAGATTTTATGAAACTTTTCGAAATGCAATTTTCCGTCAAAAACCGTAGAATATTATACACTAGTTTCGGTTTAAAAAATCAAATTTAATGGGGAACTATTTGAAATTATACGAAAATTTTCAGATCATATATAAATATTTTAAGAGGGAAGGTTATGATGGAACTTCATTCAAAAAATCATATGAAAATTAGATTTTATGAAACTTTTCGAAATGCAATTTTCGGTCAAAAATCAGTGTAATATACACTACTTTCGGTCAAAAAAAATCAAATTTAATTGGGGACTACTTGAAATGATATAAAACTTTTTAGATCATTTATATATGTTAAGAGGGAAGGTTATGCTGGAAGTCCATGCAGAAAATCATCTGAAAATTAAATTTTATGAAACTTTTCGAAATCTAAGTTTCGGTCAAAAATTGTAGTAAATTATACACTAGTTTCGGTCAAATAAATAAAATTTAATTGCGGACTACATGAAATGATACGAAACGTTTTAGATCATTTATATATGTTAAGAGGGAAGGTTATACTGGAAGTCCATGCAGAAAATCATCAGAAAATTAGATTTTTTGAAACTTTTCGAAATGCAAGTTTCGGTCAAAAACCGTAGTATATTATAAACTAGTTTCAGTCAAAAAAATATAATTTAATCGGGGACTATTTGAAATTATACGAAACTTTTCAGATCATTTATATATGTTAAGAGGGAAGGTTATGATGGAAGTTCATTCAAAAAATCATCTGAAAATTAGATTTTATGAAATTTTTCTAAATGCAAGTTTCGGTCAAAAATCAGTATATTATACACTACTTTCGATCAAAAAAATCAAATTTAATTGGGGATTACTTGAAATGATATAAAACTTTTTAGATCATTTATATATGTTAAGAGGGAATGTTATGCTGGAAGTCCATGCAGAAAATCATCTGAATATTAGATTTCATGAAACTTTTCGAAATGCATGTTTCGGTCAAAAATCGTAGTATATTATACACTTGTTTCAGTCAAAAAAATATAATTTAATCGGGGACTATTTGAAATTATACGAAACTTTTAAGAACATTTATATATGTTAAGAGGGAAGGTTATGATGGAAGTTCATTCAAAAAATCATCTGAAAATTAGATTTTATGAAACTTTTCGAAATGCAATTTTCGGTCAAAAACCGTAGAATATTATACACTAGTTTTGGTCAAAAAAATCAAATTTAATCGGGGACTATTTGAAATGATACGAAACTTTTCAGATCATTTATATATGTTAAGAGGGAAGGTTATGAGGGAAGTCCATGCTGGAAATTAATCTAAAAATTATATTTTATGAAACTTTTCGAAATGTATGTTTCGGTCAAAAATCGTAGTATATTATACACTACTTTCGGTCAAAAAAATCAAATTTAATTGGGGACTATTTGAAATGATATGAAAATGTTTAGATCATTTATATATGTTAAGAGGGAAGGTTATTATGGAAGTCCATGCAGAAAATCATCTGAATATTAAATTTCATGAACCTTTTCGAAATGCAAGTTTCGGTCAAAAACAGTAGTATATTATACACTAGTTTCGGTCAAAAAAATCAAATTTAATCGGGGACTATTTGAAATTATACGAAACTTTTCACATCATTTATTTATGTTAAGAGGGAAGTTTATGATGGAAGTTCATTCAAAAAATAATCTGAAAATTAGATTTTATGAAACTTTTCGAAATGCAATTTTCGGTCAAAATCCGTAGTATATTATACACTAGTTTCGGTCGAAAAAATCAAATTTAATCGGGGACTATTTGAAATTATACGAAACTTTTCAGATCATTTATATATGTTAAGAGGGAAGGTTATGATGGAAGTTCATTCAAAAAATCATCTGAAAATTAGATTTTATGAAACTTTTCGAAATGCAATTTTCGGTCAAAATCCGTAGTATTTTATACACTAGTTTCGGTCGAAAAAATCAAATTTAATCGGGGACTATTTGAAATTATACGAAACTTTTCAGATCAATTATATATGTTAAGAGGGAAGGTTATGATGGAAGTTCATTCAAAAAATCATATGAAAATTAGATTTTATGAAACTTTTCGAAATGCAATTTTCGGTCAAAATTCAGTATATTATACACTACTTTCGATCAAAAAAATCAAATTTAATTGGGGACTACTTGAAATGATATAAAACTTTTTAGATCATTTATATATGTTAAGAGGGAAGGTTATGTTGGAAGTCCATGCAGAAAATCATCTGAATATTAGATTTCATGAAACTTTTCGAAATGCATGTCTCGGTCAAAAATCGTAGTATATTATACACTTGTTTCAGTCAAAAAAATATAATTTAATCGGGGACTATTTGAAATTATACGAAACTTTTAAGATCATTTATATATGTTAAGAGGGAAGGTTATGATGGAAGTTCATTACAAAAATCATCTGAAAATTAGATTTTATGAAACTTTTCGAAATGCAATTTTCGGTCAAAAACCGTAGAATATTATACACTAGTTTTGGTCAAAAAAATCAAATTTAATCAGGGACTATTTGAAATTATACGAAACTTTTCAGATCATTTATATATGTTAAGAGGGAAGGTTATGAGGGAAGTTCATTCAAAAAATCATATGAAAATTAGATTTTATGAAACTTTTCGAAATGCAAGTTTCGGTCAAAAATCGTAGTATATTATACACTACTTTCGGTCAAAAAAATCAAATTTAATTGGGGACTATTTGAAATGATACGAAACTTTTTAAATCATTTATTTATGTTAAGAGGGAAGGTTATTATGGAAATCCATGCAGAAAATCATCTGAATATTAAATTTCATGAAACTTTTCTAAATGTAAGTTTCGGTCAAAAAACGTAGTATATTATACACTAGTTTTGGTCAAAAAAATCAAATTTAATCTGGGACTATTTGAAATTATACGAAACTTTTCAGATCATTTATATATGTTAAGAGGGAAGGTTATGATGGAAGTTCATTCAAAAAATCATCTGAAAATTAGATTTTATGAAATTTTTCTAAATGCAAGTTTCGGTCAAAAATCAGTATATTATACACTACTTTCGATCAAAAAAATCAAATTTAATTGGGGATTACTTGAAATGATATAAAACTTTTTAGATCATTTATATATGTTAAGAGGGAATGTTATGCTGGAAGTCCATGCAGAAAATCATCTGAATATTAGATTTCATGAAACTTTTCGAAATGCATGTTTCGGTCAAAAATCGTAGTATATTATACACTTGTTTCAGTCAAAAAAATATAATTTAATCGGGGACTATTTGAAATTATACGAAACATTTAAGAACATTTATATATGTTAAGAGGGAAGGTTATGATGGAAGTTCATTCAAAAAATCATCTGAAAATTAAATTTTATGAAACTTTTCGAAATGCAATTTTCGGTAAAAAACCGTAGAATATTATACACTAGTTTTGGTCAAAAAAATCAAATTTAATCGGGGACTATTTGAAATGATACGAAACTTTTCAGATCATTTATATATGTTAAGAGGGAAGGTTATGAGGGAAGTCCATGCTGGAAATTAATCTAAAAATTATATTTTATGAAACTTTTCGAAATGTATGTTTCGGTCAAAAATCGTAGTATATTATACACTACTTTCGGTCAAAAAAATCAAATTTAATTGGGGACTATTTGAAATGATATGAAAATGTTTAGATCATTTATATATGTTAAGAGGGAAGGTTATTATGGAAGTCCATGCAGAAAATCATCTGAATATTAAATTTCATGAACCTTTTCGAAATGCAAGTTTCGGTCAAAAACAGTAGTATATTATACACTAGTTTCGGTCAAAAAAATCAAATTTAATCGGGGACTATTTGAAATTATACGAAACTTTTCAGATCATTTATTTATGTTAAGAGGGAAGTTTATGATGGAAGTTCATTCAAAAAATAATCTGAAAATTAGATTTTATGAAACTTTTCGAAATGCAATTTTCGGTCAAAATCCGTAGTATATTATACACTAGTTTCGGTCGAAAAAATCAAATTTAATCGGGGACTATTTGAAATTATACGAAACTTTTCAGATCATTTATATATGTTAAGAGGGAAGGTTATGATGGAAGTTCATTCAAAAAATCATCTGAAAATTAGATTTTATGAAACTTTTCGAAATGCAATTTTCGGTCAAAATCTGTAGTATTTTATACACTAGTTTCGGTCGAAAAAATCAAATTTAATCGGGGACTATTTGAAATTATACGAAACTTTTCAGATCAATTATATATGTTAAGAGGGAAGGTTATGATGGAAGTTCATTCAAAAAATCATATGAAAATTAGATTTTATGAAACTTTTCGAAATGCAATTTTCGGTCAAAATTCAGTATATTATACACTACTTTCGATCAAAAAAATCAAATTTAATTGGGGACTACTTGAAATGATATAAAACTTTTTAGATCATTTATATATGTTAAGAGGGAAGGTTATGTTGGAAGTCCATGCAGAAAATCATCTGAATATTAGATTTCATGAAACTTTTCGAAATGCATGTCTCGGTCAAAAATCGTAGTATATTATACACTTGTTTCAGTCAAAAAAATATAATTTAATCGGGGACTATTTGAAATTATACGAAACTTTTAAGATCATTTATATATGTTAAGAGGGAAGGTTATGATGGAAGTTCATTACAAAAATCATCTGAAAATTAGATTTTATGAAACTTTTCGAAATGCAATTTTCGGTCAAAAACCGTATAATATTATACACTAGTTTTGGTCAAAAAAATCAAATTTAATCAGGGACTATTTGAAATTATACGAAACTTTTCAGATCATTTATATATGTTAAGAGGGAAGGTTATGAGGGAAGTTCATTCAAAAAATCATATGAAAATTAGATTTTATGAAACTTTTCGAAATGCAAGTTTCGATCAAAAATCGTAGTATATTATACACTAGTTTCGGTCAAAAAAATCAAATTTAATTGGGGACTATTTGAAATGATACGAAACTTTTTAAATCATTTATATATGTTAAGAGGGAAGGTTATTATGGAAATCCATGCAGAAAATCATCTGAATATTAAATTTCATGAAACTTTTCTAAATGTAAGTTTCGGTCAAAAAACGTAGTATATTATACACTAGTTTTGGTCAAAAAAATCAAATTTAATCTGGGATTATTTGAAATTATACAAAACTTTTCAGATCATTTATATATGTTAAGAGGGAAGGTTATTATGGAAGTTCATTCAAAAAATCATCTGAAAATTAGATTTTATGAAACTTTTCGAAATGCAATTTTCCGTCAAAAACCGTAGAATATTATACACTAGTTTCGGTTTAAAAAATCAAATTTAATGGGGAACTATTTGAAATTATACGAAAATTTTCAGATCATATATAAATAGTTTAAGAGGGAAGGTTATGATGGAACTTCATTCAAAAAATCATATGAAAATTAGATTTTATGAAACTTTTCGAAATGCAATTTTCGGTCAAAAATCAGTGTATTATACACTACTTTCGGTCAAAAAAATCAAATTTAATTGGGGACTACTTGAAATGATATAAAACTTTTTAGATCATTTATATATGTTAAGAGGGAAGGTTATGCTGGAAGTCCATGCAGAAAATCATCTGAAAATTAAATTTTATGAAACTTTTCGAAATCTAAGTTTCGGTCAAAAATTGTAGTAAATTATACACTAGTTTCGGTCAAATAAATAAAATTTAATTGCGGACTACATGAAATGATACGAAACGTTTTAGATCATTTATATATGTTAAGAGGGAAGGTTATACTGGAAGTCCATGCAGAAAATCATCAGAAAATTAGATTTTTTGAAACTTTTCGAAATGCAAGTTTCGGTAAAAAACCGTAGTATATTATAAACTAGTTTCAGTCAAAAAAATATAATTTAATCGGGGACTATTTGAAATTATACGAAACTTTTCAGATCATTTATATATGTTAAGAGGGAAGGTTATGATGGAAGTTCATTCAAAAAATCATCTGAAAATTAGATTTTATGAAATTTTTCTAAATGCAAGTTTCGGTCAAAAATCAGTATATTATACACTACTTTCGATCAAAAAAATCAAATTTAATTGGGGATTACTTGAAATGATATAAAACTTTTTAGATCATTTATATATGTTAAGAGGGAATGTTATGCTGGAAGTCCATGCAGAAAATCATCTGAATATTAGATTTCATGAAACTTTTCGAAATGCATGTTTCTGTCAAAAATCGTAGTATATTATACACTTGTTTCAGTCAAAAAAATATAATTTAATCGGGGACTATTTGAAATTATACGAAACTTTTAAGAACATTTATATATGTTAAGAGGGAAGGTTATGATGGAAGTTCATTCAAAAAATCATCTGAAAATTAGATTTTATGAAACTTTTCGAAATGCAATTTTCGGTCAAAAACCGTAGAATATTATACACTAGTTTTGGTCAAAAAAATCAAATTTAATCGGGGACTATTTGAAATGATACGAAACTTTTCAGATCATTTATATATGTTAAGAGGGAAGGTTATGAGGGAAGTCCATGCTGGAAATTAATCTAAAAATTAGATTTTATGAAAATTTTCGAAATGTATGTTTCGGTCAAAAATCGTAGTATATTATACACTATTTTCGGTCAAAAAAATCAAATTTAATTGGGGACTATTTGAAATGATACGAAAATATTTAGATCATTTATATATGTTAAGAGGGAAGGTTATTATGGAAATCCATGCAGAAAATCATCTGAAAATTAGATTTTATGAAACTTTTCGAAATGCAATTTTCGGTCAAAATCCGTAGTATATTATACACTAGTTTCGGTCAAAAAAATCAAATTTAATCGGGAACTATTTGAAATTATACGAAACTTTTCAGATCATTTATATATGTTAAGAGGGAAGGTTATGATGGAAGTTCATTCAAAAAATCATCTGAAAATTAGATTTTATGAAACTTTTCGAAATGAAATTTTCGGTCAAAAACCGTAGAATATTATACACTAGTTTTGGTCAAAAAAATCAAATTTAATCGGGGACTATTTGAAATTATACGAAACTTTTCAGATCATTTATATATGTTAAGAGGGAAGGTTATGAGGGAAATTCATTCAAAAAATCATATGAAAATTAGATTTTATGAAACTTTTCGAAATGCAATTTTCGGTCTAAAATCAGTATATTATACACTACTTTCGGTCAAAAAAATCAAATTTAATTGGCGACTACTTGAAATGATATAAAACTTTTTAGATCATTTATATATGTTAAGAGGGAAGGTTATGCTGGAAGTCCATGCAGAAAATCATCTGAAAATTAGATTTTATGAAACTTTTCGAAATGCAAGTTTCGGTCAAAAATTGTAGTAAATTATACACTAGTTTGGGTAAAAAAATCAAATTTAATTGCGGACTACTTGAAATGATACGATACGTTTTAGATCATTTATATATGTTAAGAGGGAAGGTTATGCTGGATGTCCATGCAGAAAATCATCAGAAAATTAGATTTTATGAAACTTTTCGAAATGCAAGTTTCGGTCAAAAACCGTAGTATATTATAAACTAGTTTCAGTCAAAAAAATTAAATTTAATCGGGGACTATTTGAAATTATACGAAACTTTTCAGATCATTTATATATGTTAAGAGGGAAGGTTATGATGGAAGTTCATTCAAAAAATCATCTGAAAATTAGATTTTATGAAATTTTTCTAAATGCATGTTTCGGTCAAAAATCAGTATATTATACACTAGTTTCGGTCAAAAAAATCAAATTTAATTGGGGACTACTTGAAATGATATGAAACTTTTTAGATCATTTATATATGTTAAGAGGGAAGGTTATGCTGGAAGTCCATGCAGAAAATCATCTGAAAATTAGATTTTATGAAACTTTTCGAAATGCAAGTTTCGATCAAAAATTGTAGTATATTAAACACTTATTTCGGTCAAAAAAATCAAATTTAAATGGGGACTATTTGAAATGGTACAAAAATTTTCAGATCATTTATATATGTTAAGAGGGAAGGTAATGATGGAAGTTCATGCAAAAAATCATCTGAAAATTAAATTTCATGAAACTTTTCCAAATACAAGTTTCAGTCAAAAATCATAGTATATTATACACTAGATTAGGTCAAAAATTCAAATTTAATTGGGGACTATTTGAAATGATACGAAACTTTTTAGATCATTTATATATGTTAAGAGGGAAGGTTATGATGGAAGTCCATGCAGAAAATCATCTGAATATTAGATTTCATGAAACTTTTCGAAATGCAAGTTTCGGTCAAAAACCGTAGTATATTATGCACTAGTTTCGGTCAAAAAAAATCAAATTTAATGGGGGACTATTTGAGATTATACGAAACTTTTCAGATCATTTATATTTGTTAAGAGGGATGGTTATGATGGAAGTTCATTCAAAAATCATCTGAAAATTAGATTTTATGAAACTTTTCGAAATGCAAGTTTCGGTCAAATATCAGTATATTATACACTAGTTTCGGTCAAAAAAATCAAATTTAATTGGGGACTACTTGAAATGATACGAAACATTTTAGATCATTTATATATGTTAAGAGGGAAGGTTATGCTGGAAGTCCTTGCAGAAAATCATCTGAAAATTAGATTTTATGAAACGTTTCGAAATGCAAGTTTCAGTCAAAAATCGTAGTATATTATACACAATTTCGGTCAAAAAAATCAAATTTATTTGGGGACTATTTGAAATGATACGAAACTTTACAGATCATTTATATATGTTAAGAGGGAAGGTTATGACGGAAGTCCATGCAGAAAATCATCTAAAAATTAGATTTTATGAAACTTTTCGAAATGCATGTTTCGGTCAAAAATCGTAGTATATTATACACTACTTTCGGTCAAAAAAATCAAATTTAATTGGGGACTATTTGAAATGATACGAAAATGTTTAGATCATTTATATATGTTAAGAGGGAAGGTTATTATGGAAGTCCATGCAGAAAATCATCTGAATATTAAATTTCATGAAACTTTTCGAAATGCAAGTTTCGGTCAAAAATCGTAGTATATTATACACTAGTTTCGGTCAAAAAAATCAAATTTAATCGGGGACTATTTGAAATTATACGAAACATTTCAGATCATTTATATATGTTAAGAGGGAAGGTTATGATGGATGTTCATTCAAAAAATCATCTGAAAATTAGATTTTATGAAACTTTTCGAAATGCAATTTTCGGTCAAAATCCGTAGTATATTATACACTAGATTCGGTCAAAAAAATCAAATTTAATCGGAGACTATTTGAAATTATACGAAACTTTTCAGATCATTTATATATGTTAAGAGGGAAGGTTATGATGGAAGTTCATTCAAAAAATCATATGAAAATTAGATTTTATGAAACTTTTCGAAATGCAATTTTCGGTCAAAAATCAGTATATTATACACTACTTTCGATCAAAAAAATCAAATTTAATTGGGGACTACTTGAAATGATATAAAACTTTTTAGATCATTTATATATGTTAAGAGGGAAGGTTATGCTGGAAGTCCATGCAGAAAATCATCTGAATATTAGATTTCATGAAACTTTTCGAAATGCATGTTTCGGTCAAAAATCGTAGTATATTATACACTTGTTTCTGTCAAAAAAATATAATTTAATCGGGGACTATTTGAAATTATACGAAACTTTTAAGATCATTTATATATGTTAAGAGGGAAGGTTATGATGGAAGTTCATTCAAAAAATCATTTGAAAATTAGATTTTATGAAACTTTTCGAAATGCAATTTTCGTTCAAAAACCGTAGAATATTATACACTAGTTTTGGTCAAAAAAATCAAATTTAATCGGGGACTATTTGAAATTATACGAAACTTTTCAGATCATTTATATATGTTAAGAGGGAAGGTTATGAGGGAAGTTCATTCAAAAAATCATATGAAAATTAGATTTTATGAAACTTTTCGAAATGCAAT
The DNA here is from genome assembly GCA_963966055.1 of Lathyrus aphaca. Taxonomy (NCBI): domain Eukaryota; kingdom Viridiplantae; phylum Streptophyta; class Magnoliopsida; order Fabales; family Fabaceae; genus Lathyrus; species Lathyrus aphaca. The sequence continues at coordinate 210,895,946 of OZ014522.1, forward strand.
TTTCGGTCAAAAATCAGTGTATTATACAATACTTTCGGTCAAAGAAATCAAATTTAATTGGGGACTACTTGAAATGATATAAAACTTTTTAGATCATTTATATATGTTAAGAGGGAAGGTTATGCTGGAAGTCCATGCAGAATCATCTGAAAATTAAATTTTATGAAACTTTTTGAAATCTAAGTTTCGGTCAAAAATTGTAGTAAATTATACACTAGTTTGGGTAAAAAAATCAAATTTAATTGCGGACTACTTGAAATGATACGAAACGTTTTAGATCATTTATATATGTTAAGAGGAAAGGTTATGCTGGAAGTCCATGCAGAAAATCATCAGAAAATTAGATTTTATGAAACTTTTCGAAATGCAATTTTCGGTCAAAAACCGTAGAATATTATACACTAGTTTTGGTCAAAAAAATCAAATTTAATCGGGGACTATTTGAAATGATACGAAAATGTTTAGATCATTTATATATGTTAAGAGGGAAGGTTATTATGGAAGTCCATGCAGAAAATCATCTGAATATTAAATTTCATGAAACTTTTCGAAATGCAAGTTTCGGTCAAAAACAGTAGTATATTATACACTAGTTTCGGTCAAAAAAATCAAATTTAACCGGGGACTATTTGAAATTATACGAAACATTTCAGATCATTTATATATGTTAAGAGGGAAGGTTATGATGGATGTTCATTCAAAAAATCATCTGAAAATTAGATTTTATGAAACTTTTCGAAATGCAATTTTCGGTCAAAATCCGTAGTATATTATACACTAGATTCGGTCAAAAAAATCAAATTTAATCGGAGACTATTTGAAATTATACGAAACTTTTCAGATCATTTATATATGTTAAGAGGGAAGGTTATGATGGAAGTTCATTCAAAAAATCATATGAAAATTAGATTTTATGAAACTTTTCGAAATGCAATTTTCGGTCAAAAATCAGTATATTATACACTACTTTCGATCAAAAAAATCAAATTTAATTGGGGACTACTTGAACTGATATAAAACTTTTTAGATCATTTATATATGTTAAGAGGGAAGGTTATGCTGGAAGTCCATGCAGAAAATCATCTGAATATTAGATTTCATGAAACTTTTCGAAATGCATGTTTCGGTCAAAAATCGTAGTATATTATACACTTGTTTCTGTCAAAAAAATATAATTTAATCGGGGACTATTTGAAATTATACGAAACTTTTAAGATCATTTATATATGTTAAGAGGGAAGGTTATGATGGAAGTTCATTCAAAAAATCATTTGAAAATTAGATTTTATGAAACTTTTCGAAATGCAATTTTCGGTCAAAAACCGTAGAATATTATACACTAGTTTTGGTCAAAAAAATCAAATTTAATCGGGGACTATTTGAAATTATACGAAACTTTTCAGATCATTTATATATGTTTAGAGGGAAGGTTATGAGGGAAATTCATTCAAAAAATCATATGAAAATTAGATTTTATGAAACTTTTCGAAATGCAATTTTCGGTCTAAAATCAGTATATTATACACTACTTTCGGTCAAAAAAATCAAATTTAATTGGGGACTACTTGAAATGATATAAAACTTTTTAGATCATTTATATATGTTAAGAGGGAAGGTTATGCTGGAAGTCCATGCAGAAAATCATCTGAAAATTAAATTTTATGAAACTTTTCGAAATGCAAGTTTCGGTCAAAAATTGTAGTAAATTATACACTAGTTTGGGTAAGAAAATCAAATTTAATTGCGGACTACTTGAAATGATACGATACGTTTTAGATCATTTATATATGTTAAGAGGGAAGGTTATGCTGGATGTCCATGCAGAAAATCATCAGAAAATTAGATTTTATGAAACTTTTCGAAATGCAAGTTTCGGTCAAAAACCGTAGTATATTATAAACTAGTTTCAGTCAAAAAAATAAAATTTAATCGGGGACTATTTGAAATTATACGAAACTTTTCAGATCATTTATATATGTTAAGAGGGAAGGTTATGATGGAAGTTCATTCAAAAAATCATCTGAAAATTAGATTTTATGAAATTTTTCTAAATGCATGTTTCGGTCAAAAATCAGTATATTATACACTAGTTTCGGTCAAAAAAATCAAATTTAATCGGGGACTATTTGAAATTATACGAAACATTTCAGATCATTTATATATGTTAAGAGGGAAGGTTATGATGGATGTTCATTCAAAAAATCATCTGAAAATTAGATTTTATGAAACTTTTCGAAATGCAAGTTTCGATCAAAAATTGTAGTATATTAAACACTTATTTCGGTCAAAAAAATCAAATTTAAATGGGGACTATTTGAAATGGTACAAAAATTTTCAGATCATTTATATATGTTAAGAGGGAAGGTAATGATGGAAGTTCATGCAAAAAATCATCTGAAAATTAGATTTCATGAATCTTTTCCAAATGCAAGTTTCAGTCAAAAATCATAGTATATTATACACTAGATTAGGTCAAAAATTCAAATTTAATTGGGGACTATTTGAAATGATACGAAACTTTTTAGATCATTTATATATGTTAAGAGGGAAGGTTATGATGGAAGTCCATGCAGAAAATCATCTGAATATTAGATTTCATGAAACTTTTCGAAATGCAAGTTTCGGTCAAAAACCGTAGTATATTATGCACTAGTTTCGGTCAAAAAAAATCAAATTTAATGGGGGACTATTTGAAATTATACGACACTTTTCAGATCATTTATATTTGTTAAGAGGGAAGGTTATGATGGAAGTTCATTCAAAAAATCATTTGAAAATTAGATTTTATGAAACTTTTCGAAATGCAATTTTCGGTCAAAAACCGTAGAATATTATACACTAGTTTTGGTCAAAAAAATCAAATTTAATCGGGGACTATTTGAAATTATACGAAACTTTTCAGATCATTTATATATGTTAAGAGGGAAGGTTATGAGGGAAGTTCATTCAAAAAATCATATGAAAATTAGATTTTATGAAACTTTTCGAAATGCAATTTTCGGTCAAAAATCAGTGTATTATACAATACTTTCGGTCAAAGAAATCAAATTTAATTGGGGACTACTTGAAATGATATAAAACTTTTTAGATCATTTATATATGTTAAGAGGGAAGGTTATGCTGGAAGTCCATGCAGAAAATCATCTGAAAATTAAATTTTATGAAACTTTTCGAAATCTAAGTTTCGGTCAAAAATTGTAGTAAATTATACACTAGTTTGGGTAAAAAAATCAAATTTAATTGCGGACTACTTGAAATGATACGAAACGTTTTAGATCATTTATATATGTTAAGAGGAAAGGTAATGCTGGAAGTCCATGCAGAAAATCATCAGAAAATTAGATTTTATGAAACTTTTCGAAATGCAATTTTCGGTCAAAAACCGTAGAATATTATACACTAGTTTTGGTCAAAAAAATCAAATTTAATCGGGGACTATTTGAAATGATACGAAAAATGTTTAGATCATTTATATATGTTAAGAGGGAAGGTTATTATGGAAGTCCATGCAGAAAATCATCTGAATATTAAATTTCATGAAACTTTTCGAAATGCAAGTTTCGGTCAAAAACAGTAGTATATTATACACTAGTTTCGGTCAAAAAAATCAAATTTAATCGGGGACTATTTGAAATTATACGAAACATTTCAGATCATTTATATATGTTAAGAGGGAAGGTTATGATGGATGTTCATTCAAAAAATCATCTGAAAATTAGATTTTATGAAACTTTTCGAAATGCAATTTTCGGTCAAAATCCGTAGTATATTATACACTAGATTCGGTCAAAAAAATCAAATTTAATCGGAGACTATTTGAAATTATACGAAACTTTTCAGATCATTTATATATGTTAAAAGGGAAGGTTATGATGGAAGTTCATTCAAAAAATCATATGAAAATTAGATTTTATGAAACTTTTCGAAATGCAATTTTCGGTCAAAAATCAGTATATTATACACTACTTTCGATCAAAAAAATCAAATTTAATTGGGGACTATTTGAAATGATATAAAACTTTTTAGATCATTTATATATGTTAAGAGGGAAGGTTATGCTGGAAGTCCATGCAGAAAATCATCTGAATATTAGATTTCATGAAACTTTTCGAAATGCATGTTTCGGTCAAAAATCGTAGTATATTATACACTTGTTTCTGTCAAAAAAATATAATTTAATCGGGGACTATTTGAAATTATACGAAACTTTTAAGATCATTTATATATGTTAAGAGGGAAGGTTATGATGGAAGTTCATTCAAAAAATCATCTGAAAATTAGATTTTATGAAACTTTTCGAAATGCAATTTTCGGTCAAAAACCGTAGAATATTATACACTAGTTTTGGTCAAAAAAATCAAATTTAATCGGGGACTATTTGAAATTATACGAAACTTTTCAGATCATTTATATATGTTAAGAGGGAAGGTTATGAGGGAAGTTCATTCAAAAAATCATATGAAAATTAGATTTTATGAAACTTTTCGAAATGCAATTTTCGGTCAAAAATCAGTGTATTATACAATACTTTCGGTCAAAGAAATCAAATTTAATTGGGGACTACTTGAAATGATATAAAACTTTTTAGATCATTTATATATGTTAAGAGGGAAGGTTATGCTGGAAGTCCATGCAGAAAATCATCTGAAAATTAAATTTTATGAAACTTTTCGAAATCTAAGTTTCGGTCAAAAATTGTAGTAAATTATACACTAGTTTGGGTAAAAAAATCAAATTTAATTGCGGACTACTTGAAATGATACGAAACGTTTTAGATCATTTATATATGTTAAGAGGAAAGGTAATGCTGGAAGTCCATGCAGAAAATCATCAGAAAATTAGATTTTATGAAACTTTTCGAAATGCAATTTTCGGTCAAAAACCGTAGAATATTATACACTAGTTTTGGTCAAAAAAATCAAATTTAATCGGGGACTATTTGAAATGATACGAAAATGTTTAGATCATTTGTATATGTTAAGAGGGAAGGTTATTATGGAAGTCCATGCAGAAAATCATCTGAATATTAAATTTCATGAAACTTTTCGAAATGCAAGTTTCGGTCAAAAACAGTAGTATATTATACACTAGTTTCGGTCAAAAAAATCAAATTTAATCGGCGACTATTTGAAATTATACGAAACATTTCAGATCATTTATATATGTTAAGAGGGAAGGTTATGATGGATGTTCATTCAAAAAATCATCTGAAAATTAGATTTTATGAAACTTTTCGAAATGCAATTTTCGGTCAAAATCCGTAGTATATTATACACTAGATTCGGTCAAAAAAATCAAATTTAATCGGAGACTATTTGAAATTATACGAAACTTTCCAGATCATTTATATATGTTAAGAGGGATGGTTATGATGGAAGTTCATTCAAAAAATCATATGAAAATTAGATTTTATGAAACTTTTCGAAATGTAATTTTCGGTCAAAAATCAGTATATTATACACTACTTTCGATCAAAAAAATCAAATTTAATTGGGGACTAATTGAAATGGTATGAAAATTTTCAGATCATTTATATATGTTAAGAGGGAAGGTAATGATGGAAGTTCATGCAATAAATCATCTGAAAATTAGATTTTATGAAACATTTCCAAATGCAAGTTTCGGTCAAAAATCATAGTATATTATACACTAGTTTAGGACAAAAAAATCAAATTTAAATGGGGACTATTTGAAATGATACGAAACTTTTTAGATCATTTATATATGTTAAGAGGGAAGGTTGTGATGGAAGTTCATTCAAAAAATCATATGAAAATTATATTTTATGAAACTTTTCTAAATGCAAGTTTCGGTCAAAAACCGTAGTATATTATAAACTAGTTTCAGTCAAAAAAATAAAATTTAATCGGGGACTATTTGAAATTATACGAAACTTTTCAGATCATTTATATATGTTAAGAGGGAAGGTTATGATGGAAGTTCATTCAAAAAATCAACTGAAAATTAGATTTTATGAAATTTTTCTAAATGCAAGTTTCGGTCAAAAATCAGTATATTATACACTACTTTCGGTCAAAAAAATCAAATTTAATTGGGGACTATTTGAAATGATATGAAACTTTTTAGATCATTTATATATTTTAAGAGGGAAGGTTATGCTGGAAGTCCATGCAGAAAATCATCTGAAAATTAGATTTTATGAAACTTTTCGAAATGCAAGTTTCGATCAAAAATCGTAGTATATTAAACACTAGTTTCGGACAAAAAAATCAAATTTAAATGGGGACTATTTGAAATGGTACGAAAATTTTCAGATCATTTATATATGTTAAGAGGGAAGGTAATGATGGAAGTTCATGCAATAAATCATCTGAAAATTAGATTTTATGAAACATTTCCAAATGCAAGTTTCGGTCAAAAATGATAGTATATTATACACTAGTTTAGGTCAAAAATTTAAATTTAATTGGGGACTATTTGAAATGATACGAAACTTTTTAGATCATTTATATATGTTAAGAGGGAAGGTTATGATGGATGTCCATGCAGAAAATCATCTGAATATTAGATATTATGAAACGTTTCAAAATGCAAGTTTCGGTCAAAAATCGTAGTATATTATACACTAGTTTCAGTCAAAAAAATCAAATTTAATTGGGGACTATTTGAAATGATACGAAAATTTTCAGATCATTTATTAATGTTAAGAGGGAAGGTTATGATGGAAGTTCATGCAAAAAATCATCTGAAAATTAGATTTTATGAAACTTTTTGAAATACAAGTTTCTGTCAAAAATCTTAGTATATTATACACTAGTTTCGGTCAAAAATTCAAATTTAATTGGGGACTATTTGAAATGATACGAAACTTTTTAGATCATTTATATATGTTAAGAAGGAAGGTTATGATGGAATTCCATGTAGAAAATCATCTGAATATTAGATTTCATGAAACTTTTCGAAATGCAAGTTTCGGTCAAAAATCCGTATATTATACACTAGTTTCGGTCAAAAAAATCAAATTTAATTGGGGACTACTTGAAATGGTACGAAAATTTTCAGATCATTAATATATGTTAAGAGGGAAGGTTATGATGGAAGTTCATGCAAAAAATCATCTGAAAATTAGATTTTATGAAACTTTTCCAAATGCAAGTTTCGGTCAAAAATCATAGTATATTATACACTAGTTTAGGTCAAAAATTCAAATTTAATTGGGGACTATTTGAAATGATACGAAACTTTTTAGATCATTTATATATGTTAAGTGGGAAGGTTATGATGGAAGTCCATGCAGAAAATCATCTGAATATTAGATTTCTTGAAACTTTTCGAAATACAAGTTTTGGTCAAAAACCGTAGTATATTATACACTAGTTTCGGTCAAAAAAATCAAATTTAATGGGGGACTATTTGAAATTATAGGAAACTCTTCATATCATTTATATATGTTAAGAGGGAAGGTTATGATGGAAGTTCATTCAAAAAATCATCTGAAAATTAGATTTTATGAAACTTTTCTAAATGCAAGTTTCGGTCAAATATCAGTATATTATACACTAGTTTCGATCAAAAAAATCAAATTTAATTGGGGACTACTTGAAATGATACGAAACATTTTAGATCATTTATATATGTTAAGAGGGAAGGTTATGCTGGAAGTCCTTGCAGAAAATCATCTGAAAATTAGATTTTATGAAACTTTTCGAAATGCAAGTTTCGGTCAAAAATCATAGTATATTATACACTAGTTTCGGTCAAACAAATCAAATTTAATTGGGGACAATTTGAAATGATACGAAACTTTACAGATCATTTATATATGTTAAGAGGGATAGTTATTATGGAAGTCCATGCAGAAAATCATCTGAATATTAAATTTCATGAAACTTTTCGAAATGCAAGTTTCGGTCAAAAACCGTAGTATATTATACACTAGTTTCGGTCAAAAAAATCAAATTTAATCGGGGACTATTTGAAATTATACGAAACTTTTCAGATCATTTATATATGTTAAGAGGGAAGGTTATGATGGAAGTTCATTCAAAAAATCATCTGAAAATTAGATTTTATGAAACTTTTCGAAATGCAATTTTCGGTCAAAAACCGTAGTATATTATACACTAGTTTCGGTCAAAAAAATCAAATTTAATCGGGGAGTATTTGAAATTATATGAAACTTTTCAGATCATTTATATATGTTAAGAGGGAAGGTTATGATGGAAGTTCATTCAAAAAATCATATGAAAATTAGATTTTATGAAACTTTTCGAAATGCAATTTTCGGTCAAAAATCGTAGTATACACTAGTTTCGGTCAAAAAAATCAAATTTAATCGGGGACTATTTGAAATTATACGAAACTTTTCAGATCATTTATATATGTTAAGAGGGAAGGTTATGATGGAAGTTCATTCAAAAAATCATATGAAAATTAGATTTTATGAAACTTTTCGAAATGCAATTTTCGGTCAAAAATCAGTATATTATACCTACTTTCGATCAAAAAAATCAAATTTAATTGGGGACTACTTGAAATGATATAAAACTTTTTAGATCATTTATATATGTTAAGAGGGAAGGTTATGCTGGAAGTCCATGCCGAAAATCATCTGAATATTAGATTTCATTAAACTTTTCGAAATGCATGTTTCGGTCAAAAACCGTAGTATCTTATACACTTGTTTCAGTCAAAAAAATATAATATAATTGGGGGCTATTTGAAATTATACGAAACTTTTAAGATCATTTATATATGTTAAGAGGGAAGGTTATGATGGAAGTTCATTCAAAAAATCATCTGAAAGTTAGATTTTATGAAACTTTTCGAAATGCAATTTTCGGTCAAAAACCGTAGTATACACTAGTTTCGGTCAAAAAAATTAAATTTAATCGGGGACTATTTGAAATTATACGAAACTTTTCAGATAATTTATATATGTTAAGAGGGAAGGTTATGATGGAAGTCATTCAAAAAATCATCTGAAAATCATCGAAATGCAAGTGTCGGTCAAAAATCAGTATATTATACACTAGTTTCGGTAAAAAAAATCAAATTTAATTGGGGACTACTTGAAATGATACGAAACTTTTTAGATCATTTATATATGTTAAGAGGGTAGGTTATGCTGGAAGTCCATGTAGAAAATCATATGAAAATTAGATTTTAAGAAACTTTTCGAAATGCAAGTTTAGGTCAAAAATCGTAGTATATTATACACTAGTTTCGGTCAAAAAAATCAAATTTAATTGGGGTCTATTTGAAATGGTACGAAAATTTTCAGATCATTTATATATGTTAAGAGGGAAGGTTATGATGGAAGTTCATGCAAAAAATCATCTGAAAATTAGATTTTATGAAACTTTTTGAAATGCAAGTTTCGGTCAAAAATCATAGTATATTATTCACTAGTTTCGGTCAAAAATTCAAATTTAATTGGGGACTATTTGAAATGATACGAAACTTTTTAGATCATTTAAATATGTTAAGAGGGAAGGTTATGATGGAAGTCCATGCAGAAAGTCATCTAAATATTAGATTTCATGAAACTTTTCGAAATGCAAGTTTCGGTCAAAAACCGTAGTATATTATACACTAGTTTCGGTCAAAAAAATCAAATTTAATGGGGGACTATTTGAAATTATACAAAACTTTTCAGATCATTTATATATGTTAAGAGGGAAGGTTATGATGGATGTTCATTCAAAAAATCATCTGAAAATTAGATTTTATGAAATTTTTCTAAATGCAAGTTTCGGTCAAAAATCAGTATATTATACACTAGTTTCGGTCAAAAAAATCAAATTTAATTGGGGACTACTTGAAATGATACGAAACTTTTTAGATCATTTATATATGTTAAGAGGGAAGGTTATGCTGGAAGTCCATGTAGAAAATCATCTAAAAATTAGATTTTATGAAACTTTTCGAAATGCAAGTTTCGATCAAAAATCGTAGTATATTATACACTAGTTTCGGTCAAAAAAATCAAATTTAAATGGGGACTACTTGAAATGGTACGAAAATTTTCAGATCATTTATATATGTTAAGAGGGAAGGTTATGATGGAAGTTCATGCAAAAAATCATCTGAAAATTAGATTTCATGAAACTTTTTGAAATACAAGTTTCGGTCAAAAATCGTAGTAATACACTAGTTTCGGTCAAAAATTCAAATTTAATTGGGGACTATTTGAAATGATACGAAACTTTTTAGATCATTTATATATGTTAAGAAGGAAGGTTATGATGGAAGTCCATGTAGAAAATAATCTGAATATTAGATTTCATGAAACTTTTCGAAATGCAAGTTTCGGTCAAAAATCCGTATATTATACACTAGTTTCGGTCAAAAAAATCAAATTTAATTGGGGACTACTTGAAATGATACGAAACTTTTTAGATCATTTATATATGTTAAGAGGGAAGGTTATGCTGGAAGTCCATGTAGAAAATCATATGAAAATTAGATTTTATGAAACTTTTCGAAATGCAAGTTTCGATAAAAAATCGTAGTATATTATACACTAGTTTCGGTCAAAAAAATCAAATTTAAATGGGGACTACTTGAAATGGTACGAAAATTTTCAGATCATTTATATATGTTAAGAGGGAAGGTTATGATGGAAGTTCATGCAAAAAATCATCTGAAAATTAGATTTTATGAAACTTTTCCAAATGCAAGTTTCGGTCAAAAATCATAGTATATTATACACTAGTTTAGGTCAAAAATTCAAATTTAATTGGGGACTATTTGAAATGATACGAAACTTTTTAGATCATTTATATATGTTAAGAGGGAAGGTTATGATGGAAGTCCATGCAGACAATCATCTGAATATTAGATTTCATGAAACTTTTCGAAATGCAAGTTTCGGTCAAAAACCGTAGTATATTATACACTAGTTTCGGTCAAAAAAATCAAATTTAATGGGGGACTATTTGAAATTATACAAAACTTTTCAGATCATTTATATATGTTAAGAGGGAAGGTTATGATGGAAGTTCATTCAAAAAATCATCTGAAAATTAGATTTTATGAAATTTTTCTAAATGCAAGTTTCGGTCAAAAATCAGTATATTATACACTAGTTTCGGTCAAAAAAATCAAATTTAATTGGGGACTACTTGAAATGATACGAAACTTTTTAGATCATTTATATATGTTAAGAGGGAAGGTTATGCTGGAAGTCCATGCAGAAAATCATCTAAAAATTAGATTTTATGAAACTTTTCGAAATGCAAGTTTCGATCAAAAATCGTAGTATATTATACACTAGTTTCGGTCAAAAAAATCAAATTTAAATGGGGACTACTTGAAATGGTACGAAAATTTTCAGATCATTTATATATGTTAAGAGGGAAGGTTATGATGGAAGTTCATGCAAAAAATCATCTGAAAATTAGATTTTATGAAACTTTTTGAAATACAAGTTTCGGTCAAAAATCGTAGTATATTATACACTAGTTTCGGTCAAAAATTCAAATTTAATTGGGGACTATTTGAAATGATACGAAACTTTTTAGATCATTTATATATGTTAAGAAGGAAGGTTATGATGGAAGTCCATGTAGAAAATAATCTGAATATTAGATTTCATGAAACTTTTCGAAATGCAAGTTTCGGTCAAAAATCCGTATATTATACACTAGTTTCGGTCAAAAAAATCAAATTTAATTGGGGACTACTTGAAATGATACGAAACTTTTTAGATCATTTATATATGTTAAGAGGGAAGGTTATGCTGGAAGTCCATGTAGAAAATCATATGAAAATTAGATTTTATGAAACTTTTCGAAATGCAAGTTTCGATAAAAAATCGTAGTATATTATACACTAGTTTCGGTCAAAAAAATCAAATTTAAATGGGGACTACTTGAAATGGTACGAAAATTTTCAGATCATTTATATATGTTAAGAGGGAAGGTTATGATGGAAGTTCATGCAAAAAATCATCTGAAAATTAGATTTTATGAAACTTTTCCAAATGCAAGTTTCGGTCAAAAATCATAGTATATTATACACTAGTTTAGGTCAAAAATTCAAATTTAATTGGGGACTATTTGAAATGATACGAAACTTTTTAGATCATTTATATATGTTAAGAGGGAAGGTTATGATGGAAGTCCATGCAGACAATCATCTGAATATTAGATTTCATGAAACTTTTCGAAATGCAAGTTTCGGTCAAAAACCGTAGTATATTATACACTAGTTTCGGTCAAAAAAATCAAATTTAATGGGGGACTATTTGAAATTATACAAAACTTTTCAGATCATTTATATATGTTAAGAGGGAAGGTTATGATGGAAGTTCATTCAAAAAATCATCTGAAAATTAGATTTTATGAAATTTTTCTAAATGCAAGTTTCGGTCAAAAATCAGTATATTATACACTAGTTTCGGTCAAAAAAATCAAATTTAATTGGGGACTACTTGAAATGATACGAAACTTTTTAGATCATTTATATATGTTAAGAGGGAAGGTTATGCTGGAAGTCCATGCAGAAAATCATCTAAAAATTAGATTTTATGAAACTTTTCGAAATGCAAGTTTCGATCAAAAATCGTAGTATATTATACACTAGTTTCGGTCAAAAAAATCAAATTTAAATGGGGACTACTTGAAATGGTACGAAAATTTTCAGATCATTTATATATGTTAAGAGGGAAGGTTATGATGGAAGTTCATGCAAAAAATCATCTGAAAATTAGATTTTATGAAACTTTTTGAAATACAAGTTTCGGTCAAAAATCGTAGTATATTATACACTAGTTTCGGTCAAAAATTCAAATTTAATTGGGGACTATTTGAAATGATACGAAACTTTTTAGATCATTTATATATGTTAAGAAGGAAGGTTATGATGGAAGTCCATGTAGAAAATAATCTGAATATTAGATTTCATGAAACTTTTCGAAATGCAAGTTTCGGTCAAAAATCCGTATATTATACACTAGTTTCGGTCAAAAAAATCAAATTTAATTGGGGACTACTTGAAATGATACGAAACTTTTTAGATCATTTATATATGTTAAGAGGGAAGGTTATGCTGGAAGTCCATGTAGAAAATCATATGAAAATTAGATTTTATGAAACTTTTCGAAATGCAAGTTTCGATAAAAAATCGTAGTATATTATACACTAGTTTCGGTCAAAAAAATCAAATTTAAATGGGGACTACTTGAAATGGTACGAAAATTTTCAGATCATTTATATATGTTAAGAGGGAAGGTTATGATGGAAGTTCATGCAAAAAATCATCTGAAAATTAGATTTTATGAAACTTTTCCAAATGCAAGTTTCGGTCAAAAATCATAGTATATTATACACTAGTTTAGGTCAAAAATTCAAATTTAATTGGGGACTATTTGAAATGATACGAAACTTTTTAGATCATTTATATATGTTAAGAGGGAAGGTTATGATGGAAGTCCATGCAGACAATCATCTGAATATTAGATTTCATGAAACTTTTCGAAATGCAAGTTTCGGTCAAAAACCGTAGTATATTATACACTAGTTTCGGTCAAAAAAATCAAATTTAATGGGGGACTATTTGAAATTATACGAAACTTTTCAGATCATTTATATATGTTAAGAGGGAAGGTTATGATGGAAGTTCATTCAAAAAATCATCTGAAAATTAGATTTTATGAAATTTTTCTAAATGCAAGTTTCGGTCAAAAATCAGTATATTATACACTAGTTTCGGTCAAAAAAATCAAATTTAATTGGGGACTACTTGAAATGATACGAAACTTTTTAGATCATTTATATATGTTAAGAGGGAAGGTTATGCTGGAAGTCCATGCAGAAAATCATCTAAAAATTAGATTTTATGAAACTTTTCGAATTGCAAGTTTCGATCAAAAATCGTAGTATATTATACACTAGTTTCGGTCAAAAAATCAAATTTAAATGGGGACTACTTGAAATGGTACGAAAATTTTCAGATCATTTATATATGTTAAGAAGGAAGGTTATGATGGAAGTTCATGCAAAAAATCATCTGAAAATTAGATTTTATGAAACTTTTTGAAATACAAGTTTCGGTCAAAAATCGTAGTATATTATACACAAGTTTCGGTCAAAAATTCAAATTTAATTGGGGACTATTTGAAATGATACGAAACTTTTTAGATCATTTATATATGTTAAGAAGGAAGGTTATGATGGAAGTCCATGTAGAAAATAATCTGAATATTAGATTTCATGAAACTTTTCGAAATGCAAGTTTCGGTCAAAAATCCGTATATTATACACTAGTTTCGGTCAAAAAAATCAAATTTAATTGGGGACTACTTGAAATGATACGAAACTTTTTAGATCATTTATATATGTTAAGAGGGAAGGTTATGCTGGATGTCCATGTAGAAAATCATATGAAAATTAGATTTTATGAAACTTTTCGAAATGCAAGTTTCGATAAAAAATCGTAGTATATTATACATTAGTTTCGGTCAAAAAAATCAAATTTAAATGGGGACTACTTGAAATGGTACGAAAATTTTCAGATCATTTATATATGTTAAGAGGGAAGGTTATGATGGAAGTTCATGCAAAAAATCATCTGAAAATTAGATTTTATGAAACTTTTCCAAATGCAAGTTTCGGTCAAAAATCATAGTATATTATACACTAGTTTAGGTCAAAAATTCAAATTTAATTGGGGACTATTTGAAATGATACGAAACTTTTTAGATCATTTATATATGTTAAGAGGGAAGGTTATGATGGAAGTCCATGCAGACAATCATCTGAATATTAGATTTCATGAAACTTTTCGAAATGCAAGTTTCGGTCAAAAACCGTAGTATATTATACACTAGTTTCGGTCAAAAAAATCAAATTTAATGGGGGACTATTTGAAATTATACGAAACTTTTCAGATCATTTATATATGTTAAGAGGGAAGGTTATGATGGAAGTTCATTCAAAAAATCATCTGAAAATTAGATTTTATGAAATTTTTCTAAATGCAAGTTTCGGTCAAAAATCAGTATATTATACACTAGTTTCGGTCAAAAAAATCAAATTTAATTGGGGACTACTTGAAATGATACGAAACTTTTTAGATCATTTATATATGTTAAGAGGGAAGGTTATGCTGGAAGTCCATGCAGAAAATCATCTAAAAATTAGATTTTATCAAACTTTTCGAATTGCAAGTTTCGATCAAAAATCGTAGTATATTATACACTAGTTTCGGTCAAAAAATCAAATTTAAATGGGGACTACTTGAAATGGTACGAAAATTTTCAGATCATTTATATATGTTAAGAAGGAAGGTTATGATGGAAGTTCATGCAAAAAATCATCTGAAAATTAGATTTTATGAAACTTTTTGAAATACAAGTTTCGGTCAAAAATCGTAGTATATTATACACAAGTTTCGGTCAAAAATTCAAATTTAATTGGGGACTATTTGAAATGATACGAAACTTTTTAGATCATTTATATATGTTAAGAAGGAAGGTTATGATGGAAGTCCATGTAGAAAATAATCTGAATATTAGATTTCATGAAACTTTTCGAAATGCAAGTTTCGGTCAAAAATCCGTATATTATACACTAGTTTCGGTCAAAAAATCAAATTTAATTGGGGACAACTTGAAATGATACGAAACATTTTAGATCATTTATATATGTTAAGAGGGAAGGTTATGCTGGAAGTCCATGCAGAAAATCATATGAAAATTAGATTTTATGAAACTTTTCGAAATGCAAGTTTCGATAAAAAATCGTAGTATATTATACACTAGTTTCGGTCAAAAAAATCAAATTTAAATGGGGACTACTTGAAATGGTACGAAAATTTTCAGATCATTTATATATGTTAAGAGGGAAGGTTATGATGGAAGTTCATGCAAAAAATCATCTGAAAATTAGATTTTATGAAACTTTTCCAAATGCAAGTTTCGGTCAAAAATCATAGTATATTATACACTAGTTTAGGTCAAAAATTCAAATTTAATTGGGGACTATTTGAAATGATACGAAACTTTTTAGATCATTTATATATGTTAAGAGGGAAGGTTATGATGGAAGTCCATGCAGACAATCATCTGAATATTAGATTTCATGAAACTTTTCGAAATGCAAGTTTCGGTCAAAAACCGTAGTATATTATACACTAGTTTCGGTCAAAAAAATCAAATTTAATGGGGGACTATTTGAAATTATACGAAACTTTTCAGATCATTTATATATGTTAAGAGGGAAGGTTATGATGGAAGTTCATTCAAAAAATCATCTGAAAATTAGATTTTATGAAATTTTTCTAAATGCAAGTTTCGGTCAAAAATCAGTATATTATACACTAGTTTCGGTCAAAAAAATCAAATTTAATTGGGGACTACTTGAAATGATACGAAACTTTTTAGATCATTTATATATGTTAAGAGGGAAGGTTATGCTGGAAGTCCATGCAGAAAATCATCTAAAAATTAGATTTTATGAAACTTTTCGAATTGCAAGTTTCGATCAAAAATCGTAGTATATTATACACTAGTTTCGGTCAAAAAATCAAATTTAAATGGGGACTACTTGAAATGGTACGAAAATTTTCAGATCATTTATATATGTTAAGAAGGAAGGTTATGATGGAAGTTCATGCAAAAAATCATCTGAAAATTAGATTTTATGAAACTTTTTGAAATACAAGTTTCGGTCAAAAATCGTAGTATATTATACACAAGTTTCGGTCAAAAATTCAAATTTAATTGGGGACTATTTGAAATGATACGAAACTTTTTAGATCATTTATATATGTTAAGAGGGAAGGTTATACTGGAAGTCCATGCAGAAAATCATCAAAAAATTAGATTTTATGTAACTTTTCGAAATGCAAGTTTCGGTCAAAAATCGTAGTATGTTATACACTAGTTTAGGTCAAAAAAATCAAATTTAATTGGGGACTATTTGAAATGATACGAAACTTTACAGATCATTTATATATGTTAAGAGGGAAGGTTATGACGGAAGTCCATGCAGAAAATCATCTAAAAATTAGATTTTATGAAACTTTTCGAAATGCAAGTTTCAATCAAAAATCGTAGTATATTATACACTACTTTCGGTCAAAAAAATCAAATTTAATTGGGGACTATTTGAAATGATACGAAACTTTTTAGATCATTTATATATGTTAAGAGGGAAGGTTATTATGGAAGTCTATGCAGAAAATCATCTGAATATTAAATTTCATGAATCTTTTCTAAATGCAAGTTTCGGTCAAAAACCGTAGTATATTATACACTAGTTTCGGTCAAAAAAATCAAATTTAATCGGGGACTATTTGAAATTATACGAAACTTTTCAGATTATTTATATATGTTAAGAGGGAAGGTTGTGATGGAAGTTCATTCAAAAAATCATCTGAAAATTAGATTTTATGAAACTTTTCGAAATGCAATTTTCGGTCAAAAACCGTAGAATATGATACACTAGTTTTGGTCAAAAAAATCAAATTTAATCGGGGACTATTTAAAATTATACGAAACTTTTCAGATCATTTATATATGTTAAGAGGGAAGGTTATGAGGGAAGTTCAATCAAAAAATCATATGAAAATTAGATTTTATGAAACTTTTCGAAATGCTATTTTCGGTCAAAAATCAGTGTATTATACACTACTTTCGGTCAAAAAAATCAACTTTAATTGGGGACTACTTGAAATGATATAAAACTTTTTAGATCATTTATATATGTTAAAATGGAAAGTTATGCTGGAAGTCCATGCAGAAAATCATCTGAAAATTAGATTTTATGAAACTTTTCGAAATGCAAGTTTCGGTCAAAAATTGTAGTAAATTATACACTAGTTTCGGTCAAAAAAATCAAATTTAATTGGGGACTATTTGAAATGATATGAAACTTTTCAGATCATTTATATATGTTAGGAGGGAAGGTTATGATGGAAGTCCATGCAGAAAATCATCTGAAAATTAGATTTTATGAAATTTTCGAAATGCAAGTTTCGGTCAAAAACCGTAGTATATTATACACTAGTTTCAGTCAAAAAAATAAAATTTAATGGGGGACTATTTGAAATTATACGAAACTTTTCAGATAATTTTTATATGTTAAGAGGGAAGGTTATGATGGAAGTTCATTCAAAAAATCATCTGAAAATTTGATTTTATGAAATTTTTCTAAATACAAGTTTCGGTAAAAAAATCAGTATATTATACACTAATTTCGGTCAAAAAAATCAAATTTAATAAGGGACTACTTGAAATGATACGAAACTTTTTAGATCATTTATATATGTTAAGAGGGAAGGTTATGCTGGAAGTCCATGTAGAAAATCATCTGAAAATTAGATATTATGAAACGTTTCGAAATGCAAGTTTCGGTCAAAAATCGTAGTATATTATACACTAGTTTCGGTCAAAAATTCAAATTTAATTGGGGACTATTTGAAATGATACGAAACTTTTTAGATCATTTATATATGTTAAGAAGGAAGGTTATGATGGAAGTCCATGTAGAAAATCATCTGAATATTAGATTTCATGAAATTTTTCGAAATGCAAGTTTCGGTGAAAAATCCGTATATTATACACTAGTTTCGGTCAAAAAAATCAAATTTAATTGGGGACTACTTCAAATGGTACGAAAATTTTCAGATCATTAATATATGTTAAGAGGGAAGGTTATGATGGAAGTTCATGCAAAAAATCATCTGAAAATTAGATTTTATGAATCTTTTCCAAATGCAAGTTTCGGTCAAAAATCATAGTATATTATACACTAGTTTAGGTCAAAAATTCAAATTTAATTGGGGACTATTTGAAATGATACGAAACTTTTTAGATCATTTATATATGTTAAGAGGGAAGGTTATGATGGAAGTCCATGCAGAAAATCATCTGAATATTAGATTTCATGAAACTTTTCGAAATACAAGTTTCGGTCAAAAACCGTAGTATATTATACACTAGTTTCGGTCAAAAAAATCAAATTTAATGGGGGACTATTTGAAATTATAGGAAACTCTTCATATCATTTATATATGTTAAGAGGGAAGGTTATGATGGAAGTTCATTCAAAAAATCATCTGAATATTAGATTTTATGAAACTTTTCTAAATGCAAGTTTCGGTCAAATATCAGTATATTATACACTAGTTTCGATCAAAAAAATCAAATTTAATTGGGGACTACTTGAAATGATACGAAACATTTTAGATCATTTATATATGTTAAGAGGGAAGGTTATGCTGGAAGTCCTTGCAGAAAATCATCTCAAAATTAGATTTTATGAAACTTTTCAAAAATGCAAGTTTCAGTCAAAAATCATAGTATATTATACACTAGTTTCGGTCAAACAAATCAAATTTAATTGGGGACAATTTGAAATGATACGAAACTTTACAGATCATTTATATATGTTAAGAGGGAAGGTTATTATGGAAGTCCATGCAGAAAATCATCTGAATATTAAATTTCATGAAACTTTTCGAAATGCAAGTTTCGGTCAAAAACCGTAGTATATTATACACTAGTTTCGGTCAAAAAAATCAAATTTAATCGGGGACTATTTGAAATTATACGAAACTTTTCAGATCATTTATATATGTTAAGAGGGAAGGTTATGATCGAAGTTCATTCAAAAAATCATCTGAAAATTAGATTTTATGAAACTTTTCGAAATGCAATTTTCGGTCAAAAACCGTAGTATATTATACACTAGTTTCGGTCAAAAAAATCAAATTTAATCGGGGACTATTTGAAATTATATGAAACTTTTCAGATCATTTATATATGTTAAGAGGGAAGGTTATGATGGAAGTTCATTCAAAAAATCATATGAAAATTAGATTTTATGAAACTTTTCGAAATGCAATTTTCGGTCAAAAATCGTAGTATACACTAGTTTCGGTCAAAAAAATCAAATTTAATCGGGGACTATTTGAAATTATACGAAACTTTTTAGATCATTTATATGTGTTAAGAGGGAAGGTTATGATGGAAGTTCATTCAAAAAATCATATGAAAATTAGATTTTATGAAACTTTTCGAAATGCAATTTTCGGTCAAAAATCAGTATATTATACCTACTTTCGATCAAAAAAATCAAATTTAATTGGGGACTACTTGAAATGATATAAAACTTTTTAGATCATTTATATATGTTAAGAGGGAAGGTTATGCTGGAAGTCCATGCCGAAAATCATTTGAATATTAGATTTCATGAAACTTTTCGAAATGCATGTTTCGGTCAAAAACCGTAGTATCTTATACACTTGTTTCAGTCAAAAAAATATAATATAATTGGGGACTATTTGAAATTATACGAAACTTTTAAGATCATTTATATATGTTAAGAGGGAAGGTTATGATGGAAGTTCATTCAAAAAATCATCTGAAAGTTAGATTTTATGAAACTTTTCGAAATGCAATTTTCGGTCAAAAACCGTAGTATACACTAGTTTCGGTCAAAAAAATTAAATTTAATCGGGGACTATTTGAAATTATACGAAACTTTTCAGATATTTATATATGTTAAGAGGGAAGGTTATGATGGAAGTCATTCAAAAAATCATCTGAAAATCATCGAAATGCAAGTGTCGGTCAAAAATTAGTATATTATACACTAGTTTCGGTAAAAAAAATCAATTTTAATTGGGGACTACTTGAAATGATACGAAACTTTTTAGATCATTTATATATGTTAAGAGGGAAGGTTATGCTGGAAGTCCATGTAGAAAATCATATGAAAATTAGATTTTAAGAAACTTTTCGAAATGCAAGTTTCGGTCAAAAATCGTAGTATATTATACACTAGTTTCGGTCAAAAAAATCAAATTTAATTGGGGTCTATTTGAAATGGTACGAAAATTTTCAGATCATTTATATATGTTAAGAGGGAAGGTTATGATGGAAGTTCATGCAAAAAATCATCTGAAAATTAGATTTTATGAAACTTTTTGAAATGCAAGTTTCGGTCAAAAATCATAGTATATTATTCACTAGTTTCGGTCAAAAATTCAAATTTAATTGGGGACTATTTGAAATGATACGAAACTTTTTAGATCATTTAAATATGTTAATAGGGAAGGTTATGATGGAAGTCCATGCAGAAAGTCATCTGAATATTAGATTTCATGAAACTTTTCGAAATGCAAGTTTCGGTCAAAAACCGTAGTATATTATACACTAGTTTCGGTCAAAAAAATCAAATTTAATGGGGGACTATTTGAAATTATACAAAACTTTTCAGATCATTTATATATGTTAAGAGGGAAGGTTATGATGGAAGTTCATTCAAAAAATCATCTGAAAATTAGATTTTATGAAATTTTTCTAAATGCAAGTTTCGGTCAAAAATCAGTATATTATAAACTAGTTTCGGTCAAAAAAATCAAATTTAATTGGGGACTACTTGAAGTGATACGAAACTTTTTAGATCATTTATATATGTTAAGAGGGAAGGTTATGCTGGAAGTCCATGCAGAAAATCATCTAAAAATTAGATTTTATGAAACTTTTCGAAATGCAAGTTTCGATCAAAAATCGTAGTATATTATACACTAGTTTCGGTCAAAAAAATCAAATTTAAATGGGGACTACTTGAAATGGTACGAAAATTTTCAGATCATTTATATATGTTAAGAGGGAAGGTTATGATGGAAGTTCATGCAAAAAATCATCTGAAAATTAGATTTTATGAAACTTTTTGAAATACAAGTTTCGGTCAAAAATCGTAGTATATTATACACTAGTTTCGGTCAAAAATACAAATTTAATTGGGGACTATTTGAAATGATACGAAACTTTTTAGATCATTTATATATGTTAAGAAGGAAGGTTATGATGGAAGTCCATGTAGAAAATAATCTGAATATTAGATTTCATGAAACTTTTCGAAATGCAAGTTTCGGTCAAAAATCAGTATATTATACACTAGTTTCGGTCAAAAAAATCAAATTTAATCGGGGACTATTTGAAATTATATGAAACTTTTCAGATCATTTATATATGTTAAGAGGGAAGGTTATGATGGAAGTTCATTCAAAAAATCATATGAAAATTAGATTTTATGAAACTTTTCGAAATGCAATTTTCGGTCAAAAATCGTAGTATACACTAGTTTCGGTCAAAAAAATCAAATTTAATCGGGGACTATTTGAAATTATACGAAACTTTTTAGATCATTTATATGTGTTAAGAGGGAAGGTTATGATGGAAGTTCATTCAAAAAATCATATGAAAATTAGATTTTATGAAACTTTTCGAAATGCAATTTTCGGTCAAAAATCAGTATATTATACCTACTTTCGATCAAAAAAATCAAATTTAATTGGGGACTACTTGAAATGATATAAAACTTTTTAGATCATTTATATATGTTAAGAGGGAAGGTTATGCTGGAAGTCCATGCCGAAAATCATTTGAATATTAGATTTCATGAAACTTTTCGAAATGCATGTTTCGGTCAAAAACCGTAGTATCTTATACACTTGTTTCAGTCAAAAAAATATAATATAATTGGGGACTATTTGAAATTATACGAAACTTTTAAGATCATTTATATATGTTAAGAGGGAAGGTTATGATGGAAGTTCATTCAAAAAATCATCTGAAAGTTAGATTTTATGAAACTTTTCGAAATGCAATTTTCGGTCAAAAACCGTAGTATACACTAGTTTCGGTCAAAAAAATTAAATTTAATCGGGGACTATTTGAAATTATACGAAACTTTTCAGATATTTATATATGTTAAGAGGGAAGGTTATGATGGAAGTCATTCAAAAAATCATCTGAAAATCATCGAAATGCAAGTGTCGGTCAAAAATTAGTATATTATACACTAGTTTCGGTAAAAAAAATCAATTTTAATTGGGGACTACTTGAAATGATACGAAACTTTTTAGATCATTTATATATGTTAAGAGGGAAGGTTATGCTGGAAGTCCATGTAGAAAATCATATGAAAATTAGATTTTAAGAAACTTTTCGAAATGCAAGTTTCGGTCAAAAATCGTAGTATATTATACACTAGTTTCGGTCAAAAAAATCAAATTTAATTGGGGTCTATTTGAAATGGTACGAAAATTTTCAGATCATTTATATATGTTAAGAGGGAAGGTTATGATGGAAGTTCATGCAAAAAATCATCTGAAAATTAGATTTTATGAAACTTTTTGAAATGCAAGTTTCGGTCAAAAATCATAGTATATTATTCACTAGTTTCGGTCAAAAATTCAAATTTAATTGGGGACTATTTGAAATGATACGAAACTTTTTAGATCATTTAAATATGTTAATAGGGAAGGTTATGATGGAAGTCCATGCAGAAAGTCATCTGAATATTAGATTTCATGAAACTTTTCGAAATGCAAGTTTCGGTCAAAAACCGTGGTATATTATACACTAGTTTCGGTCAAAAAAATCAAATTTAATGGGGGACTATTTGAAATTATACAAAACTTTTCAGATCATTTATATATGTTAAGAGGGAAGGTTATGATGGAAGTTCATTCAAAAAATCATCTGAAAATTAGATTTTATGAAATTTTTCTAAATGCAAGTTTCGGTCAAAAATCAGTATATTATAAACTAGTTTCGGTCAAAAAAATCAAATTTAATTGGGGACTACTTGAAGTGATACGAAACTTTTTAGATCATTTATATATGTTAAGAGGGAAGGTTATGCTGGAAGTCCATGCAGAAAATCATCTAAAAATTAGATTTTATGAAACTTTTCGAAATGCAAGTTTCGATCAAAAATCGTAGTATATTATACACTAGTTTCGGTCAAAAAAATCAAATTTAAATGGGGACTACTTGAAATGGTACGAAAATTTTCAGATCATTTATATATGTTAAGAGGGAAGGTTATGATGGAAGTTCATGCAAAAAATCATCTGAAAATTAGATTTTATGAAACTTTTTGAAATACAAGTTTCGGTCAAAAATCGTAGTATATTATACACTAGTTTCGGTCAAAAATACAAATTTAATTGGGGACTATTTGAAATGATACGAAACTTTTTAGATCATTTATATATGTTAAGAAGGAAGGTTATGATGGAAGTCCATGTAGAAAATAATCTGAATATTAGATTTCATGAAACTTTTCGAAATGCAAGTTTCGGTCAAAAATCCGTATATTATACACTAGTTTCGGTCAAAAAAATCAAATTTAATTGGGGACTACTTGAAATGATACGAAACTTTTTAGATCATTTATATATGTTAAGAGGGAAGGTTATGCTGGAAGTCCATGTAGAAAATCATATGAAAATTAGATTTTATGAAACTTTTCGAAATGCAAGTTTCGATAAAAAATCGTAGTATATTATACACTAGTTTCGGTCAAAAAAATCAAATTTAAATGGGGACTACTTGAAATGGTACGAAAATTTTCAGATCATTTATATATGTTAAGTGGGAAGGTTATGATGGAAGTTCATGCAAAAAATCATCTGAAAATTAGATTTTATGAATCTTTTCCAAATGCAAGTTTCGGTCAAAAATCATAGTATATTATACACTTGTTTAGGTCAAAAATTCAAATTTAATTGGGGACTATTTGAAATGATACGAAACTTTTTAGATCATTTATATATGTTAAGAGGGAAGGTTATGATGGAAGTCCATGCAGACAATCATCTGAATATTAGATTTCATGAAACTTTTCGAAATGCAAGTTTCGGTCAAAAACCGTAGTATATTATACACTAGTTTCGGTCAAAAAAATCAAATTTAATGGGGGAATATTTGAAATTATACGAAACTTTTCAGATCATTTATATATGTTAAGAGGGAAGGTTATGATGGAAGTTCATTCAAAAAATCATCTGAAAATTAGATTTTATGAAATTTTTCTAAATGCAAGTTTCGGTCAAAAATCAGTATATTATACACTAGTTTCGGTCAAAAAAATCAAATTTAATTGGGGACTACTTGAAATGATACGAAACATTTTAGATCATTTATATATGTTAAGAGGGAAGGTTATGCTGGAAGTCCATGCAGAAAATCATCTGAAAATTAGATTTTATGAAACTTTTCGAATTGCAAGTTTCGATCAAAAATCGTAGTATATTATACACTAGTTTCGGTCAAAAAATCAAATTTAAATGGGGACTACTTGAAATGGTACGAAAATATTCAGATCATTTATATATGTTAAGAAGGAAGGTTATGATGGAAGTTCATGCAAAAAATCATCTGAAAATTAGATTTTATGAAACTTTTTGAAATACAAGTTTCGGTCAAAAATCATAGTATATTATACACAAGTTTTGGTCAAAAATTCAAATTTAATTGGGGACTATTTGAAATGATACGAAACTTTTTAGATCATTTATATATGTTAAGAAGGAAGGTTATGATGGAAGTCCATGTAGAAAATAATCTGAATATTAGATTTCATGAAACTTTTCGAAATGCAAGTTTCGGTCAAAAATCCGTATATTATACACTAGTTTTGGTCAAAAAAATCAAATTTAATTGGGGACAACTTGAAATGATACGAAACATTTTAGATCATTTATATATGTTAAGAGGGAAGGTTATGCTGGAAGTCCATGCAGAAAATCACCTGAAAATTAGATTTTATGAAACTTTTCGAAATGCAAGTTTCGATCAAAAATCGTAGTATATTATACACTAGTTTCGGTCAAAAAAATCAAATTTAAATGGGGACTACTTGAAATGGTACGAAAATTTTCAGATCATTTATATATGTTAAGAGGGAAGGTTATGATGGAAGTTCATGCAAAAAATCATCTGAAAATTAGATTTTATGAAACTTTTTGAAATACAAGTTTCGGTCAAAAATCGTAGTATATTATACACTAGTTTAGGTCAAAAATTCAAATTTAATTGGGGACTATTTGAAATGAAAAAAAACTTTTTAGATCATTTATATATGTTAAGAGGGAAGGTTATGATGGAAGTCCATGCAGAAAATCATCTGAATATTAGATTTCATGAAACTTTTCGAAATTCAAGTTTCGGTCAAAAACCGTAGTATATTATACACTAGTTTCGGTCAAAAAAATCAAATTTAATGGGGGACTATTTGAAATTATAGGAAACTCTTCATATCATTTATATATGTTAAGAGGGAAGGTTATGATGGAAGTTCATTCAAAAAATCATCTGAAAATTAGATTTTATGAAACTTTTCTAAATGCAAGTTTCGGTCAAATATCAGTATATTATACACTAGTTTCGGTCAAAAAAATCAAATTTAATTGGGGACTACTTGAAATGATACGAAACATTTTAGATCATTTATATATGTTAAGAGGGAAGGTTATGCTGGAAGTCCTTGCAGAAAATCATCTGAAAATTAGATTTTATGAAACTTTTCGAAATGCAAGTTTCGGTCAAAAATCATAGTATATTATACACTAGTTTCGGTCAAAAAAATCAAATTTAATTGGGGACTATTTGAAATGATACGAAACTTTACAGATCATTTATATATGTTAATAGGGAAGGTTATTATGGAAGTCCATGCAGAAAATCATCTGAATATTAAATTTCATGAAACTTTTCGAAATGCAAGTTTCGGTCAAAAACCGTAGTATATTATACACTAGTTTCGGTCAAAAAAATCAAATTTAATCGGGGACTATTTGAAATTATACGAAACTTTTCAGATCATTTATATATGTTAAGAGGGAAGGTTATGATGGAAGTTCATTCAAAAAATCATATGAAAATTAGATTTTATGAAACTTTTCGAAATGCAATTTTCGGTCAAAAATCGTAGTATACACTAGTTTCGGTCAAAAAAATCAAATTTAATCGGGGACTATTTGAAATTATACGAAACTTTTCAAATCATTTATATATGTTAAGAGGGAAGGTTATGATGGAAGTTCATTCAAAAAATCATATGAAAATTAGATTTTATGAAACTTTTCGAAATGCAATTTTCGGTCGAAAATCAGTATATTATACCTACCTTTGATCAAAAAAAATCAAATTGAATTGGGGACTACTTGAAATGATATAAAACTTTTTAGATCATTTATATATGTTAAGAGGGAAGGTTATGCTGGAAGTCCATGCCGAAAATCATCTGAATATTAGATTTCATGAAACTTTTCGAAATGCATGTTTCGGTCAAAAACCGTAGTATATTATACACTTGTTTCAGTCAAATAAATATAATATAATTGGGGACTATTTGAAATTATACGAAACTTTTAAGATCATTTATATATGTTAAAAGGGAAGGTTATGATGGAAGTTCATTCAAAAAATCATCTGAAAGCTAGATTTTATGAAACTTTTCGAAATGCAATTTTCGGTCAAAAACCGTAGTATACACTAGTTTCGGTCAAAAAAATTAAATTTAATCGGGGACTATTTGAAATTATACGAAACTTTTCAGATAATTTATATATGTTAAGAGGGAAGGTTATGATGGAAGTTCATTCAAAAAATCATCTGAAAGTTTGATTTTATGAAATTTTTCTAAATGCAAGTTTCGGTCAAAAATCAGTATATTATACACTAGTTTCGGTAAAAAAAAATCAAATTTAATTGGGGACTACTTGAAATGATACGAAACTTTTTAGATCATTTATATATGTTAAGAGGGAAGGTTATGCTGGAAGTCCATGCAGAAAATCATCTAAAAATTAGATTTTATGAAACTTTTCAAAATGCAAGTTTCGATCAAAAATCGTAGTATATTATACACTAGTTTCGGTCAAAAAAATCATATTTAAATGGTGACTACTTGAAATGGTATGAAAATTTTCAGATCATTTATATATGTTAAGAGGGAAGGTTATGATGGAAGTTCATGCAAAAAATCATCTGAAAATTAGATTTTATGAAACTTTTCCAAATGCAAGTTTCGGTCAAAAATCATAGTATATTATTCACTAGTTTCGGTCAAAAATTCAAATTTAATTGGGGACTATTTGAAATGATACGAAACTTTTTAGATCATTTATATATGTTAAGAGGGAAGGTTATGATGGAAGTCCATGCAGAAAATCATCTGAATATTAGATTTCATGTAACTTTTCGAAATGCAAGTTTCGGTCAAAAACCGAAGTATATTATACACTAGTTTCGGTCAAAAAAATCAAATTTAATGGGGGACTATTTGAAATTATACGATACTCTTCAGATCATTTATATATGTTATGAGGGAAGGTTATGATGGAAGTTCATTCAAAAAATCATCTGAAAATTAGATTTTATGAAACTTTTCGAAATACAAGTTTCGGTCAAATATCAGTATATTATACACTAGTTTCGGTCAAAAAAATCAAATTTAATTGGGGACTACTTGAAATGATACGAAACATTTTAGATCATTTATATATGTTAAGAGGGAAGGTTATGCTGGAAGTCCTTGCAGAAAATCATCTGAAAATTAGATTTTATGAAACTTTTCGAAATGCAAGTTTCGGTCAAAAATCATAGTATATTATACACTAGTTTCGGTCAAAAAAATTAAATTTAATTGGGGACTATTTGAAATGATACGAAACTTTACAGATCATTTATATATGTTAAGAGGGAAGGTTAAGACGGAAGTCTATGCAGAAAATCATCTAAAAATTAGATTTTATTAAACTTTTCGAAATACATGTTTCGGTCAAAAATCGTAGTATATTATACATTACTTTCGGTCAAAAAAATCAAATTTAATTGGGGTTTATTTGAAATGATACGAAACTTTTTAGATCATTTATATATGTTAAGAGGGAAGGTTATTATGGAAGTCCATGCAGAAAAACATCTGAATATTAAATTTCATGAAACTTTTCGAAATTCAAGTTTCGGTCAAAAACCGTAGTATATTATACACTAGTTTCGGTCAAAAAAATCAAATTTAATCGGGGACTATTTGAAATTATACGAAACTTTTCAGATCATTTATATATGTTAAGAAGGAAGGTTATGATGGAAGTCCATGCAGAAAATCATCTAAATATTAGATTTCATGAAATTTTTCGAAATGCAAGTTTCGGTCAAAAACCGTAGTATCCACTAGTTTCAGTCAAAAAAATCAAATTTAATCGGGGACTATTTGAAATTATACGAAACTTTTCAGATCATTTATATATGTTAAGAGGGAAGGTTATGATGGAAGTTCATTCAAAAAATAATATGAAAATTAGATTTTATGAAACTTTTCGTAATGCAATTTTCGGTCAAAAATCAGTATATTATACCTACTTTCGATCAAAAAAATCAAATTTAATTGGGGACTACTTGAAATGATATAAAACGTTTTAGATCATTTATATATGTTAAGAGGGAAGGTTATGCTGGAAGTCCATGCAGAAAATCATCTGAATATTAGATTTCATGAAACTTTTCGAAATGCATGTTTCGGTCAAAAACCGTAGTATATTATACACTTGTTTCAGTCAAAAAAATATAATTTAATTGGGGACTATTTGAAATTATACGAAACTTTTAAGATCATTTATATATGTTAAGAGGGAATGTTATGATGGAAGTTCATTCAAAAAATCATCTGAAAGTCAGATTTTATGAAACTTTTCGAAATGCAATTTTCGGTCAAAAACCAGTATATTATACACTAGTTTCGGTCAAAAAAATCAAATTTAAATGCGGGCTACTTGAAATGATACGAAACTTTTTAGATCATTTATATATGTTAAGAAGGAAGTTTATGCTGGAAGTTCATGCAGAAAATCATCTGAAAATTAGATTTTATGAAACTTTTCGAAATGCAAGTTTCGGTCAAAAATTGTAGTATATTATACACTAGTTTCGGTCAAAAAAATCAAATTTAATTGGGGACTATTTGAAATGATACGAAACCTTACAGATCATTTATATATGTTAAGAGGGAAGGTTATGACGGAAGTCCATGCAAAAAATCATCTAAAAATTAGATTTTATGAAACTTTTCGAAATGCAAGTTTCGGTCAAAAATCGTAGTATATTATACACTACTTTCGGTCAAAAAAATCAAATTTAATTGGGGACTATTTGAAATGATACGAAACTTTTTAGATCATTTATATATGCTAAGAGGGAAGGTTATGATGGAAGTCCATGCAGAAAATCATCTAAATATTAAATTTCATGAAACTTTTCTAAATGCAAGTTTCGGTCAAAAATCGTAGTATATTATACACTAGTTTCGGTCAAAAAATCAAATTTAATCGGGGACTATTTTAAATTATACGAAACTTTTCAGATCATTTATATATGTTAAGAGGGAAGGTTATGATGGAAGTTCATTCAAAAAATCATCTAAAATTAGATTTTATGAAACTTTTCGAAATGCAATTTTCGGTCAAAAACCGTAGAATATTATACATTAGTTTCGGTCAAAAAAATTAAATTTAATCGGGGACTATTTGAAATTATAAGAAAGTTTTCAGATCATTTATATATGTTAAGAGGGAAGGTTATGAGGGAAGTTCATTCAAAAAATCATACGAAAATTAGATTTTATGAAACTTTTTGATATGCAATTTTCGGTCAAAAATCAGTGTATTAACACTACTTTCGGTCAAAAAAATCAAATTTAATTGGGGACTACTTGAAATGATATAAAACTTTTTAGATCATTTATATATATTAAGAGGGAAGGTGATGCTTGAAGTCCATGCAGAAAATCATCTGAAAATTAGATTTTATGAAACTTTTCGAAATGCAAGTTTCGGTCAAAAATTGTAGTAAATTATACACTAGTTTCGGTCAAAAAAATCAAATTTAATTGGGGTCTATTTGAAATGATATGAAACTTTTCAGATCATTTATATATGTTAGGAGGGAAGGTTATGATGGAAGTCCATGCAGAAAATCATCTTAAAATTAGATTTTAAGAAACTTTTCGAAATGCAAGTTTCGGTCAAAAATCGTAGTATATTATACACTATTATCGGTCAAAAAAATCAAATTTAATTGGGGACTATTTGAAATGGTACGAAATTTTTAGATCATTTATATATGTTAAGAGGGAAGGTTATGATGGAAGTTCATGCAAAAAATCATCTGAAAATTAGATTTTATGAAACTTTTTGAAATGCAAGTTTCGGTCAAACATCATAGTATATTATACACTAGTTTCGGTCAAAAATTCAAATTTAATTAGGGACTATTTGAAATGATACGAAACTTTTTAGATCATTTATATATGTTAAGAGGGAAGGTTAAGACGGAAGTCTATGCAGAAAATCATCTAAAAATTAGATTTTATTAAACTTTTCGAAATACATGTTTTGGTCAAAAATCGTAGTATATTATACATTACTTTCGGTCAAAAAAATCAAATTTAATTGGGGTTTATTTGAAATGATACGAAACTTTTTAGATCATTTATATATGTTAAGAGGGAAGGTTATTATGGAAGTCCATGCAGAAAAACATCTGAATATTAAATTTCATGAAACTTTTCGAAATTCAAGTTTCGGTCAAAAACCGTAGTATATTATACACTAGTTTCGGTCAAAAAAATCAAATTTAATCGGGGACTATTTGAAATTATACGAAACTTTTCAGATCATTTATATATGTTAAGAAGGAAGGTTATGATGGAAGTCCATGCAGAAAATCATCTAAATATTAGATTTCATGAAATTTTTCGAAATGCAAGTTTCGGTCAAAAACCGTAGTATACACTAGTTTCAGTCAAAAAAATCAAATTTAATCGGGGACTATTTGAAATTATACGAAACTTTTCAGATCATTTATATATGTTAAGAGGGAAGGTTATGATGGAAGTTCATTCAAAAAATAATATGAAAATTAGATTTTATGAAACTTTTCGTAATGCAATTTTCGGTCAAAAATCAGTATATTATACCTACTTTCGATCAAAAAAATCAAATTTAATTGGGGACTACTTGAAATGATATAAAACGTTTTAGATCATTTATATATGTTAAGAGGGAAGGTTATGCTGGAAGTCCATGCAGAAAATCATCTGAATATTAGATTTCATGAAACTTTTCGAAATGCATGTTTCGGTCAAAAACCGTAGTATATTATACACTTGTTTCAGTCAAAAAAATATAATTTAATTGGGGACTATTTGAAATTATACGAAACTTTTAAGATCATTTATATATGTTAAGAGGGAATGTTATGATGGAAGTTCATTCAAAAAATCATCTGAAAGTCAGATTTTATGAAACTTTTCGAAATGCAATTTTCGGTCAAAAACCAGTATATTATACACTAGTTTCGGTCAAAAAAATCAAATTTAAATGCGGGCTACTTGAAATGATACGAAACTTTTTAGATCATTTATATATGTTAAGAAGGAAGTTTATGCTGGAAGTCCATGCAGAAAATCATCTGAAAATTAGATTTTATGAAACTTTTCGAAATGCAAGTTTCGGTCAAAAATCGTAGTATATTATACACTACTTTCGGTCAAAAAAATCAAATTTAATTGGGGACTATTTGAAATGATACGAAACTTTTTAGATCATTTATATATGTTAAGAGGGAAGGTTATGATGGAAGTCCATGCAGAAAATCATCTATATATTAAATTTCATGAAACTTTTCTAAATGCAAGTTTCGGTCAAAAATCGTAGTATATTATACACTAGTTTCGGTCAAAAAATCAAATTTAATCGGGGACTATTTTAAATTATACGAAACTTTTCAGATCATTTATATATGTTAAGAGGGAAGGTTATGATGGAAGTTCATTCAAAAAATCATCTAAAATTAGATTTTATGAAACTTTTCGAAATGCAATTTTCGGTCAAAAACCGTAGAATATTATACATTAGTTTCGGTCAAAAAAATTAAATTTAATCGGGGACTATTTGAAATTATAAGAAAGTTTTCAGATCATTTATATATGTTAAGAGGGAAGGTTATGAGGGAAGTTCATTCAAAAAATCATATGAAAATTAGATTTTATGAAACTTTTTGAAATGCAATTTTCGGTCAAAAATCAGTGTATTAACACTAGTTTCGGTCAAAAAAATCAAATTTAATTGGGGACTACTTGAAATGATATAAAACTTTTTAGATCATTTATATATATTAAGAGGGAAGGTGATGCTGGAAGTCCATGCAGAAAATCATCTGAAAATTAGATTTTATGAAACTTTTCGAAATGCAAGTTTCGGTCAAAAATTGTAGTAAATTATACACTAGTTTCGGTCAAAAAAATCAAATTTAATTGGGGACTATTTGAAATGATATGAAACTTTTCAGATCATTTATATATGTTAGGAGGGAAGGTTATGATGGAAGTCCATGCAGAAAATCATCTTAAAATTAGATTTTAAGAAACTTTTCGAAATGCAAGTTTCGGTCAAAAATCGTAGTATATTATACACTATTATCGGTCAAAAAAATCAAATTTAATTGGGGACTATTTGAAATGGTACGAAATTTTTAGATCATTTATATATGTTAAGAGGGAAGGTTATGATGGAAGTTCATGCAAAAAATCATCTGAAAATTAGATTTTATGAAACTTTTTGAAATGCAAGTTTCGGTCAAACATCATAGTATATTATACACTAGTTTCGGTCAAAAATTCAAATTTAATTAGGGACTATTTGAAATGATACGAAACTTTTTAGATCATTTATATATGTTAAGAGGGAAGGTTATGATGGAAGTCCATGCAGAAAATCATCTGAATATTAGATTTCATGAAACTTTTCGAAATGCAAGTTTAGGTCAAAAACCGTAGTATATTATACACTAGTTTCGGTCAAAAAAAATCAAATTTAATGGTGGCTATTTGAAATTATACGAAACTTTTCAGATCATTTATATATGTTAAGAGGGAAGGTTATGATGGAAGTTCATTCAAAAAATCATCCTAAAATTAGATTTTATGAAACTTTTCGAAATGCAAGTTTCGGTCAAAAATCAGTAATATTATACACTAGTTTCGGTCAAAAAAATCAATTTTAATTGGGGACTACTTGAAATGATACGAAACATTTTAGATCATTTATATATGTTAAGAGGGAACCTTATGCCTGAAGACCTTGCAGAAAATCATCTTAAAATTAGATTTTATGAAACTTTTCGAAATGCAAGTTTCGGTCAAAAATCGTAGTATATTATACACTAGTTTCGATAGAAAAAATGAACTTTAATTGGGGACTATTTGAAAAGATAAGAAACTTTACAGATCATTTATATATGTTAAGAGGGAAGGTTATGACGGAAGTCCATGCAGAAAATCATCTGAAAATTAGATTTTATGAAACTTTTCGAAATGCAAGTTTCGGTCAAAAATCGTAGTATATTATACATTACTTTCGGTCAAAAAAATAAAATTTATTTGGGGACTATTTGAAATGATATGAAACTTTTTAGATCATTTATATATGTTAAGAGGGAAGGTTATTATGGAAGTCCATTCAGAAAATCATCTGAATATTATATTTCATGAAACTTTTCGAAATGCATGTTTCGGTCAAAAACCGTAGTATATTATACATTAGTTTCGGTCAAAAAATTCAAATTTAATCGGGGACAATTTGAAATTAAACGAAACTTTTCAGATCATTTATATATGTTAAGAGGGAAGGTTATGATGGAAGTTCATTCAAAAAATCATCTGAAAATTAGATTTTATGAAACTTTTCGAAATGCAATTTTCGGTCAAAAACCGTAGAATATTATACACTAGTTTCGGTCAAAAAAATCAAATTTAATCGGGGACTATTTGAAATTATACGAAACTTTTCAGATCATTTATATTTGTTAAGAGGGAAGGTTATGATGGAAGTTCATTCTAAAAATCATATGAAAATTAGATTTTATGAAACTTTTCGAAATGCAATTTTCGGTCAAAAATCAGTGTATTATACACTACTTTCGGTCAAAAAAATCAAATTTAATTGGGGACTACATGAAATGATATAAAACTTTTTATATCATATATATATGTTAAGAGGGAAGGTTATTCTGGAAGTCCATGCAGAAAATCATCTGAAAATTAGATTTTATGAAACTTTTCGAAATGCAAGTTTCGGTCAAAAATTGTATTATACACTAGTTTCGGTCAAAAAAATCAAATTTAATTGGGGACTATTTGAAATGAATTGAAACTTTTCAGATCATTTATATATGTTAGG
This sequence comes from Lathyrus aphaca, assembly GCA_963966055.1. Lineage (NCBI taxonomy): Eukaryota > Viridiplantae > Streptophyta > Magnoliopsida > Fabales > Fabaceae > Lathyrus > Lathyrus aphaca. The sequence goes on from OZ014522.1 coordinate 210,930,956, forward strand.
AGGGAAGGTTATGATGGAAGTCCATGCAGAAAATCATCTGAAAATTAGATTTTATGAAACTTTTCGAAATGCAAGTTTCGGTCAAAAACCGTAGTATATTATAAACTAGTTTCAGTTAAAAAATAAAATTTAATCGTGGACTATTTGAAATTATACGAAACTTTTCAGATCATTTATATATGTTAAGAGGAAACGTTATGATGGAAGTTCATTCAAAAAATCATCTGAAAATTAGATTTTATGAAATTTTTCTAAATGCAATTTCGGTCAAAAATCAGTATATTATACACTAGTTTCGGTTAAAAAAATCAAATTTAATTGGGGACTACTTGAAATGATACGAAACTTTTTAGATCATTTATATATGTTAAGAGGGAAGGTTATGCTAGAAGTCCATGCAGAAAATCATCTGAAAATTAGATTTTATGGAACTTTTCGAAATGCAAGTTTCGGTCAAAAATTGTAGTAAATTAGACACTAGTTTCGGTCAAAAAAATCAAATTTAATTGGGGACTATTTGAAATGATATGAAACTTTTCAGATCATTTATATATGTTAGGAGGGAAGGTTATGATGGAAGTCCATGGAGAAAATCATCTTAAAATTAGATTTTAAGAAACTTTTCGAAATGCAAGTTTCGGTCAAAAATCGTAGTATATTATACACTATTATCAGTCAAAAAAATCAAATTTAATTGGGGACTATTTGAAATGGTACGAAATTTTTAGATCATTTATATATGTTAAGAGGGAAGGTTATGATGGAAGTTCATGCAAAAAATCATCTGAAAATTAGATTTTATGAAACTTTTTGAAATGCAAGTTTCGGTCAAAAATCATAGTATATTATACACTAGTTTCAGTAAAAAATTCAAATTTAATTGGGGACTAATAAAACTTTTTAGATCATTTATATATGTTAAGAGGGAAGGTTATGTTGGAAGTCCATGCAGAAAATCATCTGAAAATTAGATTTTATGAAACTTTTCGAAATGCAAGTTTCGGTCAAAAATTGTAGTAAATTATACACTAGTTTCGGTCAAAAAAATCAAATTTAATTGGGGACTATTTGAAATGATATGAAACTTTTCAGATCATTTATATATGTTAGGAGGGAAGGTTATGATGGAAGTCCATGCAGAAAATCATCTTAAAATTAGATTTTAAGAAACTTTTCGAAATGCAAGTTTCGGTCAAAAATCGTAGTATATTATACACTATTATCGGTAAAAAAAATCAAATTTTATTGGGGACTATTTGAAATGGTACGAAATTTTTAGATCATTTATATATGTTAAGAGGGAAGGTTATGATGGAAGTTCATGCAAAAAATCATCTGAAAATTAGATTTTATGAAACTCTTTGAAATGCATGTTTCGGTCAAAAATCATAGTATATTATACACTAGTTTCAGTCAAAAATTCAAATTTAATTGGGGACTATTTGAAATGATACAAAACTTTTTAGATCATTTATATATGTTAAGAGGGAAGGTTATGATGGAAGTCCATGCAGAAAATCATCTGAATATTAGATTTCATGAAATTTTTCGAAATGCAAGTTTCGGTCTAAAATCGTAGTATATTATACACTAGTTTCGGTCAAAAAAATCAAATTTAATGGGGGACTATTTGAAATTATACGAAACTTTTCAGATCATTTATATATGTTAGGAGGGAAGGTTATGACGGAAGTCCATGCAGAAAATCATCTGAAAATTAGATTTTATGAAACTTTTCGAAATGCAAGTTTAGGTCAAAAACCGTAGTATAGTATACACTAGTTTCAGTCAAAAAAATTAAATTTAATCGGGGACTATTTGAAATTATACGAAACTTTTCAGATAATTTATATATGTTAAGAGGGAAGGTTATGTTGGAAGTCCATGCAGAAAATCATCTGAAAATTAGATTTTATGAAACTTTTCGAAATGCAAGTTTCGGTCAAAAATTGTAGTAAATTATACACTAGTTTCGGTCAAAAAAATCAAATTTAATTGGGGACTATTTGAAATGATATGAAACTTTTCAGATCATTTATATATGTTAGGAGGGAAGGTTATGATGGAAGTCCATGCAGAAAATCATCTTAAAATTAGATTTTAAGAAACTTTTCGAAATGCAAGTTTCGGTCAAAAATCGTAGTATATTATACACTATTATCGGTCAAAAAAATCAAATTTAATTGGGGACTATTTGAAATGGTACGAAATTTTTAGATCATTTATATATGTTAAGAGGGAAGGTTATGATGGAAGTTCATGCAAAAAATCATCTGAAAATTAGATTTTATGAAACTTTTTGAAATGCAAGTTTCGGTCAAAAATCATAGTATATTATACACTAGTTTCAGTCAAAAATTCAAATTTAATTGGGGACTATTTGAAATGATACAAAACTTTTTAGATCATTTATATATGTTAAGAGGGAAGGTTATGCTGGAAGTCCATGCAGAAAATCATCTGAAAATTAGATTTTATGAAACTTTTCGAAATGCAAGTTTCGATCAAAAATCGTAGTATATTATACACTAGTTTCGGTCAAAAAAATCAAATTTAATTGGGGACTATTTGAAATGGTACGAAAATTTTCAGATCATTTATATATGTTAAGAGGGAAGGTTATGATGGAAGTTCATGCAAAAAATCATCTGAAAATTAGATTTTATGAAACTTTTCCAAATGCAAGTTTCTGTCAAAAATCATAGTATATTATACACTAGTTTAGGTAAAAAATTCAAATTTAATTGGGGACTATTTGAAATGATACGAAACTTTTTAGATCATTTATATATATTAAGAGGGAAGGTTATGATGGAAGTCCATTCAGAAAATCATCTGAATATTAGATTTCATGAAACTTTTCGAAATGCAAGTTTCAGTCAAAAACCATAGTATATTATACACTAGTTTCGGTCAAAAAAATCAAATTTAATCGAGGACTATTTGAAATTATACGAAACTTTTCAGATCATTTATATATGTTAAGAGGGAAGGTTATGAAGGAAGTTAATTCAAAAAATCATCTGAAAATTAGATTTTATGAAACTTTTCAAAATGCAATTTTCGGTCAAAAACCGTAGAATATTATACACTAGTTTCGGTCAAAAAAATCAAATTTAATCGGGGACTATTTGAAATTATACGAAACTTTTCAGATCATTTATATATGTTAAGAGGGAAGGTTATGACGGAAGTCCATGCAGAAAATCATCTGAAAATTAGATTTTATTAAACTTTTCGAAATGCAAGTTTCGGTCAAAAATCGTAGTATATTATACACTACTTTCGGTCAAAAAAACAAATTTAATGGGGGACTATTTGAAATTATACGAAACTTTTCAGATCATTTATATATGTTAAGAGGGAAGGTTATGACGGAAGTTCATTCAAAAAATCATCTGAAAATTAGATTTTATGAAACTTTTCGAAATGCAATTTTCGGTCAAAAATCAGTGTATTATACACTACTTTCGGTCAAAAAAATCAAATTTAATTTGGGACTACTTGAAATGATATAAAACTTTTTAGATCATTTATATATGTTAAGAGGGAAGGTTATGTTGGAAGTCCATGCAGAAAATCATCTGAAAATTAGATTTTATGAAACTTTTCGAAATGCAAGTTTCGGTCAAAAATTGTAGTAAATTATACACTAGTTTCGGTCAAAAAAATCAAATTTAATTGGGGACTATTTGAAATGATATGAAACTTTTCAGATCATTTATATATGTTAGGAGGGAAGGTTATGATGGAAGTCCATGCAGAAAATCATCTTAAAATTAGATTTTAAGAAACTTTTCGAAATGCAAGTTTCGGTCAAAAATCGTAGTATATTATACACTATTATCGGTAAAAAAAATCAAATTTAATTGGGGACTATTTGAAATGGTACGAAATTTTTAGATCATTTATATATGTTAAGAGGGAAGGTTATGATGGAAGTTCATGCAAAAAATCATCTGAAAATTAGATTTTATGAAACTCTTTGAAATGCAAGTTTCGGTCAAAAATCATAGTATATTATACACTAGTTTCAGTCAAAAATTCAAATTTAATTGGGGACTATTTGAAATGATACAAAACTTTTTAGATCATTTATATATGTTAAGAGGGAAGGTTATGATGGAAGTCCATGCAGAAAATCATCTGAATATTAGATTTCATGAAATTTTTCGAAATGCAAGTTTCGGTCTAAAATCGTAGTATATTATACACTAGTTTCGGTCAAAAAAATCAAATTTAATGGGGGACTATTTAAAATTATACGAAACTTTTCAGATCATTTATATATGTTAGGAGGGAAGGTTATGACGGAAGTCCATGCAGAAAATCATCTGAAAATTAGATTTTATGAAACTTTTCGAAATGCAAGTTTAGGTCAAAAACCGTAGTATAGTATACACTAGTTTCAGTCAAAAAAATTAAATTTAATCGGGGACTATTTGAAATTATACGAAACTTTTCAGATAATTTATATATGTTAAGAGGGAAGGTTATGTTGGAAGTCCATGCAGAAAATCATCTGAAAATTAGATTTTATGAAACTTTTCGAAATGCAAGTTTTTGTCAAAAATTGTAGTAAATTATACACTAGTTTCGGTCAAAAAAATCAAATTTAATTGAGGACTATTTGAAATGATATGAAACTTTTCAGATCATTTATATATGTTAGGAGGGAAGGTTATGATGGAAGTCCATGCAGAAAATCATCTTAAAATTAAATTTTAAGAAACTTTTCGAAATGCAAGTTTTGGTCAAAAATCGTAGTATATTATACACTATTATCGGTCAAAAAAATCAAATTTAATTGGGGACTATTTGAAATGGTACGAAATTTTTAGATCATTTATATATGTTAAGAGGGAAGGTTATGATGGAAGTTCATGCAAAAAATCATCTGAAAATTAGATTTTATGAAACTTTTTGAAATGCAAGTTTCGGTCAAAAATCATAGTATATTATACACTAGTTTCAGTCAAAAATTCAAATTTAATTGGGGACTATTTGAAATGATACAAAACTTTTTAGATCATTTATATATGTTAAGAGGGAAGGTTATGCTGGAAGTCCATGCAGAAAATCATCTGAAAATTAGATTTTATGAAACTTTTCGAAATGCAAGTTTCGATCAAAAATCGTAGTATATTAAACACTAGTTTCGGTCAAAAAAATCAAATTTAATTGGGGACTATTTGAAATGGTACGAAAATTTTCAGATCATTTATATATGTTAAGAGGGAAGGTTATGATGGAAGTTCATGCAAAAAATCATCTGAAAATTAGATTTTATGAAACTTTTCCAAATGCAAGTTTCTGTCAAAAATCATAGTATATTATACACTAGTTTAGGTAAAAAATTCAAATTTAATTGGGGACTATTTGAAATGATACGAAACTTTTTAGATCATTTATATATATTAAGAGGGAAGGTTATGATGGAAGTCCATTCAGAAAATCATCTGAATATTAGATTTCATGAAACTTTTCGAAATGCAAGTTTCAGTCAAAAACCATAGTATATTATACACTAGTTTCGGTCAAAAAAATCAAATTTAATCGAGGACTATTTGAAATTATACGAAACTTTTCAGATCATTTATATATGTTAAGAGGGATGGTTATGAAGGAAGTTAATTCAAAAAATCATCTGAAAATTAGATTTTATGAAACTTTTCAAAATGCAATTTTCGGTCAAAAACCGTAGAATATTATACACTAGTTTCGGTCAAAAAAATCAAATTTAATCGGGGACTATTTGAAATTATACGAAACTTTTCAGATCATTTATATATGTTAAGAGGGAAGGTTATGACGGAAGTCCATGCAGAAAATTATCTGAAAATTAGATTTTATTAAACTTTTCGAAATGCAAGTTTCGGTCAAAAATCGTAGTATATTATACACTACTTTCGGTCAAAAAAACAAATTTAATGGGGGACTATTTGAAATTATACGAAACTTTTCAGATCATTTATATATGTTAAGAGGGAAGGTTATGACGGAAGTTCATTCAAAAAATCATCTGAAAATTAGATTTTATGAAACTTTTCGAAATGCAATTTTCGGTCAAAAATCAGTGTATTATACACTACTTTCGGTCAAAAAAATCAAATTTAATTTGGGACTACTTGAAATGATATAAAACTTTTTAGATCATTTATATATGTTAAGAGGGAAGGTTATGTTGGAAGTCCATGCAGAAAATCATCTGAAAATTAGATTTTATGAAACTTTTCGAAATGCAAGTTTCGGTCAAAAATTGTAGTAAATTATACACTAGTTTCGGTCAAAAAAATCAAATTTAATTGGGGACTATTTGAAATGATATGAAACTTTTCAGATCATTTATATATGTTAGGAGGGAAGGTTATGATGGAAGTCCATGCAGAAAATCATCTTAAAATTAGATTTTAAGAAACTTTTCGAAATGCAAGTTTCGGTCAAAAATCGTAGTATATTATACACTATTATCGGTAAAAAAAATCAAATTTAATTGGGGACTATTTGAAATGGTACGAAATTTTTAGATCATTTATATATGTTAAGAGGGAAGGTTATGATGGAAGTTCATGCAAAAAATCATCTGAAAATTAGATTTTATGAAACTCTTTGAAATGCAAGTTTCGGTCAAAAATCATAGTATATTATACACTAGTTTCAGTCAAAAATTCAAATTTAATTGGGGACTATTTGAAATGATACAAAACTTTTTAGATCATTTATATATGTTAAGAGGGAAGGTTATGATGGAAGTCCATGCAGAAAATCATCTGAATATTAGATTTCATGAAATTTTTCGAAATGCAAGTTTCGGTCAAAAATCGTAGTATATTATACATTAGTTTCGGTCAAAAAAATCAAATTTAATGGGGGACTATTTGAAATTATACGAAACTTTTCAGATCATTTATATATGTTAGGAGGGAAGGTTATGACGGAAGTCCATGCAGAAAATCATCTGAAAATTAGATTTTATGAAACTTTTCGAAATGCAAGTTTAGGTCAAAAACCGTAGTATAGTATACACTAGTTTCAGTCAAAAAAATTAAATTTAATCGGGGACTATTTGAAATTATACGAAACTTTTCAGATAATTTATATATGTTAAGAGGGAAGGTTATGTTGGAAGTCCATGCAGAAAATCATCTGAAAATTAGATTTTATGAAACTTTTCGAAATGCAAGTTTCGGTCAAAAATTGTAGTAAATTATACACTAGTTTCGGTCAAAAAAATCAAATTTAATTGGGGACTATTTGAAATGATATGAAACTTTTCAGATCATTTATATATGTTAGGAGGGAAGGTTATGATGGAAGTCCATGCAGAAAATCATCTTAAAATTAGATTTTAAGAAACTTTTCGAAATGCAAGTTTCGGTCAAAAATCGTAGTATATTATACACTATTATCGGTCAAAAAAATCAAATTTAATTGGGGACTATTTGAAATGGTACGAAATTTTTAGATCATTTATATATGTTAAGAGGGAAGGTTATGATGGAAGTTCATGCAAAAAATCATCTGAAAATTAGATTTTATGAAACTTTTTGAAATGCAAGTTTCGGTCAAAAATCATAGTATATTATACACTAGTTTCAGTCAAAAATTCAAATTTAATTGGGGACTATTTGAAATGATACAAAACTTTTTAGATCATTTATATATGTTAAGAGGGAAGGTTATGCTGGAAGTCCATGCAGAAAATCATCTGAAAATTAGATTTTATGAAACTTTTCGAAATGCAAGTTTCGATCAAAAATCGTAGTATATTATACACTAGTTTCGGTCAAAAAAATCAAATTTAATTGGGGACTATTTGAAATGATACGAAAATTTTCAGATCATTTATATATGTTAAGAGGGAAGGTTATGATGGAAGTTCATGCAAAAAATCATCTGAAAATTAGATTTTATGAAACTTTTCCAAATGCAAGTTTCTGTCAAAAATCATAGTATATTATACACTAGTTTAGGTAAAAAATTCAAATTTAATTGGGGACTATTTGAAATGATACGAAACTTTTTAGATCATTTATATATATTAAGAGGGAAGGTTATGATGGAAGTCCATTCAGAAAATCATCTGAATATTAGATTTCATGAAACTTTTCGAAATGCAAGTTTCAGTCAAAAACCATAGTATATTATACACTAGTTTCGGTCAAAAAAATCAAATTTAATCGAGGACTATTTGAAATTATACGAAACTTTTCAGATCATTTATATATGTTAAGAGGGAAGGTTATGAAGGAAGTTAATTCAAAAAATCATCTGAAAATTAGATTTTATGAAACTTTTCAAAATGCAATTTTCGGTCAAAAACCGTAGAATATTATACACTAGTTTCGGTCAAAAAAATCAAATTTAATCGGGGACTATTTGAAATTATACGAAACTTTTCAGATCATTTATATATGTTAAGAGGGAAGGTTATGACGGAAGTCCATGCAGAAAATCATCTGAAAATTAGATTTTATTAAACTTTTCGAAATGCAAGTTTCGGTCAAAAATCGTAGTATATTATACACTACTTTCGGTCAAAAAAACAAATTTAATGGGGGACTATTTGAAATTATACGAAACTTTTCAGATCATTTATATATGTTAAGAGGGAAGGTTATGACGGAAGTTCATTCAAAAAATCATCTGAAAATTAGATTTTATGAAACTTTTCGAAATGCAATTTTCGGTCAAAAATCAGTGTATTATACACTACTTTCGGTCAAAAAAATCAAATTTAATTTGGGACTACTTGAAATGATATAAAACTTTTTAGATCATTTATATATGTTAAGAGGGAAGGTTATGTTGGAAGTCCATGCAGAAAATCATCTGAAAATTAGATTTTATGAAACTTTTCGAAATGCAAGTTTCGGTCAAAAATTGTAGTAAATTATACACTAGTTTCGGTCAAAAAAATCAAATTTAATTGGGGACTATTTGAAATGATATGAAACTTTTCAGATCATTTATATATGTTAGGAGGGAAGGTTATGATGGAAGTCCATGCAGAAAATCATCTTAAAATTAGATTTTAAGAAACTTTTCGAAATGCAAGTTTCGGTCAAAAATCGTAGTATATTATACACTATTATCGGTAAAAAAAATCAAATTTAATTGGGGACTATTTGAAATGGTACGAAATTTTTAGATCATTTATATATGTTAAGAGGGAAGGTTATGATGGAAGTTCATGCAAAAAATCATCTGAAAATTAGATTTTATGAAACTCTTTGAAATGCAAGTTTCGGTCAAAAATCATAGTATATTATACACTAGTTTCAGTCAAAAATTCAAATTTAATTGGGGACTATTTGAAATGATACAAAACTTTTTAGATCATTTATATATGTTAAGAGGGAAGGTTATGATGGAAGTCCATGCAGAAAATCATCTGAATATTAGATTTCATGAAATTTTTCGAAATGCAAGTTTCGGTCAAAAATCGTAGTATATTATACATTAGTTTCGGTCAAAAAAATCAAATTTAATGGGGGACTATTTGAAATTATACGAAACTTTTCAGATCATTTATATATGTTAGGAGGGAAGGTTATGACGGAAGTCCATGCAGAAAATCATCTGAAAATTAGATTTTATGAAACTTTTCGAAATGCAAGTTTAGGTCAAAAACCGTAGTATAGTATACACTAGTTTCAGTCAAAAAAATTAAATTTAATCGGGGACTATTTGAAATTATACGAAACTTTTCAGATAATTTATATATGTTAAGAGGGAAGGTTATGTTGGAAGTCCATGCAGAAAATCATCTGAAAATTAGATTTTATGAAACTTTTCGAAATGCAAGTTTCGGTCAAAAATTGTAGTAAATTATACACTAGTTTCGGTCAAAAAAATCAAATTTAATTGGGGACTATTTGAAATGATATGAAACTTTTCAGATCATTTATATATGTTAGGAGGGAAGGTTATGATGGAAGTCCATGCAGAAAATCATCTTAAAATTAGATTTTAAGAAACTTTTCGAAATGCAAGTTTCGGTCAAAAATCGTAGTATATTATACACTATTATCGGTCAAAAAAATCAAATTTAATTGGGGACTATTTGAAATGGTACGAAATTTTTAGATCATTTATATATGTTAAGAGGGAAGGTTATGATGGAAGTTCATGCAAAAAATCATCTGAAAATTAGATTTTATGAAACTTTTTGAAATGCAAGTTTCGGTCAAAAATCATAGTATATTATACACTAGTTTCAGTCAAAAATTCAAATTTAATTGGGGACTATTTGAAATGATACAAAACTTTTTAGATCATTTATATATGTTAAGAGGGAAGGTTATGCTGGAAGTCCATGCAGAAAATCATCTGAAAATTAGATTTTATGAAACTTTTCGAAATGCAAGTTTCGATCAAAAATCGTAGTATATTATACACTAGTTTCGGTCAAAAAAATCAAATTTAATTGGGGACTATTTGAAATGGTACGAAAATTTTCAGATCATTTATATATGTTAAGAGGGAAGGTTATGATGGAAGTTCATGCAAAAAATCATCTGAAAATTAGATTTTATGAAACTTTTCCAAATGCAAGTTTCTGTCAAAAATCATAGTATATTATACACTAGTTTAGGTAAAAAATTCAAATTTAATTGGGGACTATTTGAAATGATACGAAACTTTTTAGATCATTTATATATATTAAGAGGGAAGGTTATGATGGAAGTCCATTCAGAAAATCATCTGAATATTAGATTTCATGAAACTTTTCGAAATGCAAGTTTCAGTCAAAAACCATAGTATATTATACACTAGTTTCGGTCAAAAAAATCAAATTTAATCGAGGACTATTTGAAATTATACGAAACTTTTCAGATCATTTATATATGTTAAGAGGGAAGGTTATGAAGGAAGTTAATTCAAAAAATCATCTGAAAATTAGATTTTATGAAACTTTTCAAAATGCAATTTTCGGTCAAAAACCGTAGAATATTATACACTAGTTTCGGTCAAAAAAATCAAATTTAATCGGGGACTATTTGAAATTATACGAAACTTTTCAGATCATTTATATATGTTAAGAGGGAAGGTTATGACGGAAGTCCATGCAGAAAATCATCTGAAAATTAGATTTTATTAAACTTTTCGAAATGCAAGTTTCGGTCAAAAATCGTAGTATATTATACACTACTTTCGGTCAAAAAAACAAATTTAATGGGGGACTATTTGAAATTATACGAAACTTTTCAGATCATTTATATATGTTAAGAGGGAAGGTTATGACGGAAGTTCATTCAAAAAATCATCTGAAAATTAGATTTTAAGAAACTTTTCGAAATGCAATTTTCGGTCAAAAATCAGTGTATTATACACTACTTTCGGTCAAAAAAATCAAATTTAATTTGGGACTACTTGAAATGATATAAAACTTTTTAGATCATTTATATATGTTAAGAGGGAAGGTTATGTTGGAAGTCCATGCAGAAAATCATCTGAAAATTAGATTTTATGAAACTTTTCGAAATGCAAGTTTCGGTCAAAAATTGTAGTAAATTATACACTAGTTTCGGTCAAAAAAATCAAATTTAATTGGGGACTATTTGAAATGATATGAAACTTTTCAGATCATTTATATATGTTAGGAGGGAAGGTTATGATGGAAGTCCATGCAGAAAATCATCTTAAAATTAGATTTTAAGAAACTTTTCGAAATGCAAGTTTCGGTCAAAAATCGTAGTATATTATACACTATTATCGGTAAAAAAAATCAAATTTAATTGGGGACTATTTGAAATGGTACGAAATTTTTAGATCATTTATATATGTTAAGAGGGAAGGTTATGATGGAAGTTCATGCAAAAAATCATCTGAAAATTAGATTTTATGAAACTCTTTGAAATGCAAGTTTCGGTCAAAAATCATAGTATATTATACACTAGTTTCAGTCAAAAATTCAAATTTAATTGGGGACTATTTGAAATGATACAAAACTTTTTAGATCATTTATATATGTTAAGAGGGAAGGTTATGATGGAAGTCCATGCAGAAAATCATCTGAATATTAGATTTCATGAAATTTTTCGAAATGCAAGTTTCGGTCAAAAATCGTAGTATATTATACATTAGTTTCGGTCAAAAAAATCAAATTTAATGGGGGACTATTTGAAATTATACGAAACTTTTCAGATCATTTATATATGTTAGGAGGGAAGGTTATGACGGAAGTCCATGCAGAAAATCATCTGAAAATTAGATTTTATGAAACTTTTCGAAATGCAAGTTTAGGTCAAAAACCGTAGTATAGTATACACTAGTTTCAGTCAAAAAAATTAAATTTAATCGGGGACTATTTGAAATTATACGAAACTTTTCAGATAATTTATATATGTTAAGAGGGAAGGTTATGTTGGAAGTCCATGCAGAAAATCATCTGAAAATTAGATTTTATGAAACTTTTCGAAATGCAAGTTTCGGTCAAAAATTGTAGTAAATTATACACTAGTTTCGGTCAAAAAAATCAAATTTAATTGGGGACTATTTGAAATGATATGAAACTTTTCAGATCATTTATATATGTTAGGAGGGAAGGTTATGATGGAAGTCCATGCAGAAAATCATCTTAAAATTAGATTTTAAGAAACTTTTCGAAATGCAAGTTTCGGTCAAAAATCGTAGTATATTATACACTATTATCGGTCAAAAAAATCAAATTTAATTGGGGACTATTTGAAATGGTACGAAATTTTTAGATCATTTATATATGTTAAGAGGGAAGGTTATGATGGAAGTTCATGCAAAAAATCATCTGAAAATTAGATTTTATGAAACTTTTTGAAATGCAAGTTTCGGTCAAAAATCATAGTATATTATACACTAGTTTCAGTCAAAAATTCAAATTTAATTGGGGACTATTTGAAATGATACAAAACTTTTTAGATCATTTATATATGTTAAGAGGGAAGGTTATGCTGGAAGTCCATGCAGAAAATCATCTGAAAATTAGATTTTATGAAACTTTTCGAAATGCAAGTTTCGATCAAAAATCGTAGTATATTATACACTAGTTTCGGTCAAAAAAATCAAATTTAATTGGGGACTATTTGAAATGGTACGAAAATTTTCAGATCATTTATATATGTTAAGAGGGAAGGTTATGATGGAAGTTCATGCAAAAAATCATCTGAAAATTAGATTTTATGAAACTTTTCCAAATGCAAGTTTCTGTCAAAAATCATAGTATATTATACACTAGTTTAGGTAAAAAATTCAAATTTAATTGGGGACTATTTGAAATGATACGAAACTTTTTAGATCATTTATATATATTAAGAGGGAAGGTTATGATGGAAGTCCATTCAGAAAATCATCTGAATATTAGATTTCATGAAACTTTTCGAAATGCAAGTTTCAGTCAAAAACCATAGTATATTATACACTAGTTTCGGTCAAAAAAATCAAATTTAATCGAGGACTATTTGAAATTATACGAAACTTTTCAGATCATTTATATATGTTAAGAGGGAAGGTTATGAAGGAAGTTAATTCAAAAAATCATCTGAAAATTAGATTTTATGAAACTTTTCAAAATGCAATTTTCGGTCAAAAACCGTAGAATATTATACACTAGTTTCGGTCAAAAAAATCAAATTTAATCGGGGACTATTTGAAATTATACGAAACTTTTCAGATCATTTATATATGTTAAGAGGGAAGGTTATGACGGAAGTCCATGCAGAAAATCATCTGAAAATTAGATTTTATTAAACTTTTCGAAATGCAAGTTTCGGTCAAAAATCGTAGTATATTATACACTACTTTCGGTCAAAAAAACAAATTTAATGGGGGACTATTTGAAATTATACGAAACTTTTCAGATCATTTATATATGTTAAGAGGGAAGGTTATGACGGAAGTTCATTCAAAAAATCATCTGAAAATTAGATTTTATGAAACTTTTCGAAATGCAATTTTCGGTCAAAAATCAGTGTATTATACACTACTTTCGGTCAAAAAAATCAAATTTAATTTGGGACTACTTGAAATGATATAAAACTTTTTAGATCATTTATATATGTTAAGAGGGAAGGTTATGTTGGAAGTCCATGCAGAAAATCATCTGAAAATTAGATTTTATGAAACTTTTCGAAATGCAAGTTTCGGTCAAAAATTGTAGTAAATTATACACTAGTTTCGGTCAAAAAAATCAAATTTAATTGGGGACTATTTGAAATGATATGAAACTTTTCAGATCATTTATATATGTTAGGAGGGAAGGTTATGATGGAAGTCCATGCAGAAAATCATCTTAAAATTAGATTTTAAGAAACTTTTCGAAATGCAAGTTTCGGTCAAAAATCGTAGTATATTATACACTATTATCGGTAAAAAAAATCAAATTTAATTGGGGACTATTTGAAATGGTACGAAATTTTTAGATCATTTATATATGTTAAGAGGGAAGGTTATGATGGAAGTTCATGCAAAAAATCATCTGAAAATTAGATTTTATGAAACTCTTTGAAATGCAAGTTTCGGTCAAAAATCATAGTATATTATACACTAGTTTCAGTCAAAAATTCAAATTTAATTGGGGACTATTTGAAATGATACAAAACTTTTTAGATCATTTATATATGTTAAGAGGGAAGGTTATGATGGAAGTCCATGCAGAAAATCATCTGAATATTAGATTTCATGAAATTTTTCGAAATGCAAGTTTCGGTCAAAAATCGTAGTATATTATACATTAGTTTCGGTCAAAAAAATCAAATTTAATGGGGGACTATTTGAAATTATACGAAACTTTTCAGATCATTTATATATGTTAGGAGGGAAGGTTATGACGGAAGTCCATGCAGAAAATCATCTGAAAATTAGATTTTATGAAACTTTTCGAAATGCAAGTTTAGGTCAAAAACCGTAGTATAGTATACACTAGTTTCAGTCAAAAAAATTAAATTTAATCGGGGACTATTTGAAATTATACGAAACTTTTCAGATAATTTATATATGTTAAGAGGGAAGGTTATGTTGGAAGTCCATGCAGAAAATCATCTGAAAATTAGATTTTATGAAACTTTTCGAAATGCAAGTTTCGGTCAAAAATTGTAGTAAATTATACACTAGTTTCGGTCAAAAAAATCAAATTTAATTGGGGACTATTTGAAATGATATGAAACTTTTCAGATCATTTATATATGTTAGGAGGGAAGGTTATGATGGAAGTCCATGCAGAAAATCATCTTAAAATTAGATTTTAAGAAACTTTTCGAAATGCAAGTTTCGGTCAAAAATCGTAGTATATTATACACTATTATCGGTCAAAAAAATCAAATTTAATTGGGGACTATTTGAAATGGTACGAAATTTTTAGATCATTTATATATGTTAAGAGGGAAGGTTATGATGGAAGTTCATGCAAAAAATCATCTGAAAATTAGATTTTATGAAACTTTTTGAAATGCAAGTTTCGGTCAAAAATCATAGTATATTATACACTAGTTTCAGTCAAAAATTCAAATTTAATTGGGGACTATTTGAAATGATACAAAACTTTTTAGATCATTTATATATGTTAAGAGGGAAGGTTATGCTGGAAGTCCATGCAGAAAATCATCTGAAAATTAGATTTTATGAAACTTTTCGAAATGCAAGTTTCGATCAAAAATCGTAGTATATTATACACTAGTTTCGGTCAAAAAAATCAAATTTAATTGGGGACTATTTGAAATGGTACGAAAATTTTCAGATCATTTATATATGTTAAGAGGGAAGGTTATGATGGAAGTTCATGCAAAAAATCATCTGAAAATTAGATTTTATGAAACTTTTCCAAATGCAAGTTTCTGTCAAAAATCATAGTATATTATACACTAGTTTAGGTAAAAAATTCAAATTTAATTGGGGACTATTTGAAATGATACGAAACTTTTTAGATCATTTATATATATTAAGAGGGAAGGTTATGATGGAAGTCCATTCAGAAAATCATCTGAATATTAGATTTCATGAAACTTTTCGAAATGCAAGTTTCAGTCAAAAACCATAGTATATTATACACTAGTTTCGGTCAAAAAAATCAAATTTAATCGAGGACTATTTGAAATTATACGAAACTTTTCAGATCATTTATATATGTTAAGAGGGAAGGTTATGAAGGAAGTTAATTCAAAAAATCATCTGAAAATTAGATTTTATGAAACTTTTCAAAATGCAATTTTCGGTCAAAAACCGTAGAATATTATACACTAGTTTCGGTCAAAAAAATCAAATTTAATCGGGGACTATTTGAAATTATACGAAACTTTTCAGATCATTTATATATGTTAAGAGGGAAGGTTATGACGGAAGTCCATGCAGAAAATCATCTGAAAATTAGATTTTATTAAACTTTTCGAAATGCAAGTTTCGGTCAAAAATCGTAGTATATTATACACTACTTTCGGTCAAAAAAACAAATTTAATGGGGGACTATTTGAAATTATACGAAACTTTTCAGATCATTTATATATGTTAAGAGGGAAGGTTATGACGGAAGTTCATTCAAAAAATCATCTGAAAATTAGATTTTATGAAACTTTTCGAAATGCAATTTTCGGTCAAAAATCAGTGTATTATACACTACTTTCGGTCAAAAAAATCAAATTTAATTTGGGACTACTTGAAATGATATAAAACTTTTTAGATCATTTATATATGTTAAGAGGGAAGGTTATGTTGGAAGTCCATGCAGAAAATCATCTGAAAATTAGATTTTATGAAACTTTTCGAAATGCAAGTTTCGGTCAAAAATTTTAGTAAATTATACACTAGTTTCGGTCAAAAAAATCAAATTTAATTGGGGACTATTTGAAATGATATGAAACTTTTCAGATCATTTATATATGTTAGGAGGAAAGGTTATGATGGAAGTCCATGCAGAAAATCATCTTAAAATTAGATTTTAAGAAACTTTTCGAAATGCAAGTTTCGGTCAAAAATCGTAGTATATTATACACTATTATCGGTAAAAAAAATCAAATTTAATTGGGGACTATTTGAAATGGTACGAAATTTTTAGATCATTTATATATGTTAAGAGGGAAGGTTATGATGGAAGTTCATGCAAAAAATCATCTGAAAATTAGATTTTATGAAACTCTTTGAAATGCAAGTTTCGGTCAAAAATCATAGTATATTATACACTAGTTTCAGTCAAAAATTCAAATTTAATTGGGGACTATTTGAAATGATACAAAACTTTTTAGATCATTTATATATGTTAAGAGGGAAGGTTATGATGGAAGTCCATGCAGAAAATCATCTGAATATTAGATTTCATGAAATTTTTCGAAATGCATGTTTCGGTCAAAAATCGTAGTATATTATACATTAGTTTCGGTCAAAAAAATCAAATTTAATGGGGGACTATTTGAAATTATACGAAACTTTTCAGATCATTTATATATGTTAGGAGGGAAGGTTATGACGGAAGTCCATGCAGAAAATCATCTGAAAATTAGATTTTATGAAACTTTTCGAAATGCAAGTTTAGGTCAAAAACCGTAGTATAGTATACACTAGTTTCAGTCAAAAAAATTAAATTTAATCGGGGACTATTTGAAATTATACGAAACTTTTCATATAATTTATATATGTTAAGAGGGAAGGTTATGTTGGAAGTCCATGCAGAAAATCATCTGAAAATTAGATTTTATGAAACTTTTCGAAATGCAAGTTTCGGTCAAAAATTGTAGTAAATTATACACTAGTTTCGGTCAAAAAAATCAAATTTAATTGGGGACTATTTGAAATGATATGAAACTTTTCAGATCATTTATATATGTTAGGAGGGAAGGTTATGATGGAAGTCCATGCAGAAAATCATCTTAAAATTAGATTTTAAGAAACTTTTCGAAATGCAAGTTTCGGTCAAAAATCGTAGTATATTATACACTATTATCGGTAAAAAAAATCAAATTTAATTGGGGACTATTTGAAATGGTACGAAATATTTAGATCATTTATATATGTTAAGAGGGAAGATTCTGATGGAAGTTCATGCAAAAAATCATCTGAAAATTAGATTTTATGAAACTCTTTGAAATGCAAGTTTCGGTCAAAAATCATAGTATATTATACACTAGTTTCAGTCAAAAATTCAAATTTAATTGGGGACTATTTGAAATGATACAAAACTTTTTAGATCATTTATATATGTTAAGAGGGAAGGTTATGATGGAAGTTCATGCAGAAAATCATCTGAATATTAGATTTCATGAAATTTTTCGAAATGCAAGTTTCGGTCAAAAATCGTAGTATATTATACACTAGTTTCGGTCAAAAAAATCAAATTTAATGGGGGACTATTTGAAATTATACGAAACTTTTCAGATCATTTATATATGTTAGGAGGGAAGGTTATGACGGAAGTCCATGCAGAAAATCATCTGAAAATTAGATTTTATGAAACTTTTCCAAATGCAAGTTTCTGTCAAAAATCATAGTATATTATACACTAGTTTAGGTAAAAAATTCAAATTTAATTGGGGACTATTTGAAATGATACGAAACTTTTTAGATCATTTATATATATTAAGAGGGAAGGTTATGATGGAAGTCCATTCAGAAATCATCTGAATATTAGATTTCATGAAACTTTTCGAAATGCAAGTTTCAGTCAAAAACCATAGTATATTATACACTAGTTTCGGTCAAAAAAATCAAATTTAATCGAGGACTATTTGAAATTATACGAAAATTTTCAGATCATTTATATATGTTAAGAGGGAAGGTTATGATGGAAGTTCATTCAAAAAATCATCTGAAAATTAGATTTTATGAAACTTTTCAAAAGGCAATTTTCGGTCAAAAACCGTAGAATATTATACACTAGTTTCGGTCAAAAAAATCAAATTTAATCGGGGACTATTTGAAATTATACGAAACTTTTCAGATCATTTATATATGTTAAGAGGGAAGGTTATGACGGAAGTCCATGCAGAAAATCATCTGAAAATTAGATTTTATTAAACTTTTCGAAATGCAAGTTTCGGTCAAAAATCGTAGTATATTATACACTACTTTCGGTCAAAAAAACAAATTTAATGGGGGACTATTTGAAATTATACGAAACTTTTCAGATCATTTATATATGTTAAGAGGGAAGGTTATGACGGAAGTTCATTCAAAAAATCATCTGAAAATTAGATTTTATGAAACTTTTCGAAATGCAATTTTCGGTCAAAAATCAGTGTATTATACACTACTTTCGGTCAAAAAAATCAAATTTAATTTGGGACTACTTGAAATGATATAAAACTTTTTAGATCATTTATATATGTTAAGAGGGAAGGTTATGTTGGAAGTCCATGCAGAAAATCATCTGAAAATTAGATTTTATGAATCTTTTCGAAATGCAAGTTTCGGTCAAAAATTGTAGTAAATTATACACTAGTTTCGGTCAAAAAAATCAAATTTAATTGGGGACTATTTGAAATGATATGAAACTTTTCAGATCATTTATATATGTTAGGAGGGAAGGTTATGATGGAAGTCCATGCAGAAAATCATCTTAAAATTAGATTTTAAGAAACTTTTCGAAATGCAAGTTTCGGTCAAAAATCGTAGTATATTATACACTATTATCGGTAAAAAAAATCAAATTTAATTGGGGACTATTTGAAATGGTACAAAATTTTTAGATCATTTATATATGTTAAGAGGGAATGTTATGATGGAAGTTCATGCAAAAAATCATCTGAAAATTAGATTTTATGAAACTCTTTGAAATGCAAGTTTCGGTCAAAAATCATAGTATATTATACACTAGTTTCAGTCAAAAATTCAAATTTAATTGGGGACTATTTGAAATGATACAAAACTTTTTAGATCATTTATATATGTTAAGAGGGAAGGTTATGATGGAAGTCCATGCAGAAAATCATCTGAATATTAGATTTCATGAAATTTTTCGAAATGCAAGTTTCGGTCAAAAATCGTAGTATATTATACATTAGTTTCGGTCAAAAAATCAAATTTAATGGGGGACTATTTGAAATTATACGAAACTTTTCAGATCATTTATATATGTTAGGAGGGAAGGTTATGACGGAAGTCCATACAGAAAATCATCTGAAAATTAGATTTTATGAAACTTTTCGAAATGCAAGTTTAGGTCAAAAACCGTAGTATAGTATACACTAGTTTCAGTCAAAAAAATTAAATTTAATCGGGGACTATTTGAAATTATACGAAACTTTTCAGATAATTTATATATGTTAAGAGGGAAGGTTATGTTGGAAGTCCATGCAGAAAATCATCTGAAAATTAGATTTTATGAAACTTTTCGAAATGCAAGTTTCTGTCAAAAATTGTAGTAAATTATACACTAGTTTCGGTCAAAAAAATCAAATTTAATTGGGGACTATTTGAAATGATATGAAACTTTTCAGATCATTTATATATGTTAGGAGGGAAGGTTATGATGGAAGTCCATGCAGAAAATCATCTTAAAATTAGATTTTAAGAAACTTTTCGAAATGCAAGTTTCGGTCAAAAATCGTAGTATATTATACACTATTATCGGTCAAAAAAATCAAATTTAATTGGGGACTATTTGAAATGGTACGAAATTTTTAGATCATTTATATATGTTAAGAGGGAAGGTTATGATGGAAGTTCATGCAAAAAATCATCTGAAAATTAGATTTTATGAAACTTTTTGAAATGCAAGTTTCGGTCAAAAATCATAGTATATTATACACTAGTTTCAGTCAAAAATTCAAATTTAATTGGGGACTATTTGAAATGATACAAAACTTTTTAGATCATTTATATATGTTAAGAGGGAAGGTTATGCTGGAAGTCCATGCAGAAAATCATCTGAAAATTAGATTTTATGAAACTTTTCGAAATGCAAGTTTCGATCAAAAATCGTAGTATATTATACACTAGTTTCGGTCAAAAAAATCAAATTTAATTGGGGACTATTTGAAATGGTACGAAAATTTTCAGATCATTTATATATGTTAAGAGGGAAGGTTATGATGGAAGTTCATGCAAAAAATCATCTGAAAATTAGATTTTATGAAACTTTTCCAAATGCAAGTTTCTGTCAAAAATCATAGTATATTATACACTAGTTTAGGTAAAAAATTCAAATTTAATTGGGGACTATTTGAAATGATACGAAACTTTTTAGATCATTTATATATATTAAGAGGGAAGGTTATGATGGAAGTCCATTCAGAAAATCATCTGAATATTAGATTTCATGAAACTTTTCGAAATGCAAGTTTCAGTCAAAAACCATAGTATATTATACACTAGTTTCGGTCAAAAAAATCAAATTTAATCGAGGACTATTTGAAATTATACGAAAATTTTCAGATCATTTATATATGTTAAGAGGGAAGGTTATGATGGAAGTTCATTCAAAAAATCATCTGAAAATTAGATTTTATGAAACTTTTCGAAATGCAATTTTCGGTCAAAAATCAGTGTATTATACACTACTTTCGGTCAAAAAAATCAAATTTAATTTGGGACTACTTGAAATGATATAAAACTTTTTAGATCATTTATATATGTTAAGAGGGAAGGTTATGTTGGAAGTCCATGCAGAAAATCATCTGAAAATTAGATTTTATGAATCTTTTCGAAATGCAAGTTTCGGTCAAAAATTGTAGTAAATTATACACTAGTTTCGGTCAAAAAAATCAAATTTAATTGGGGACTATTTGAAATGATATGAAACTTTTCAGATCATTTATATATGTTAGGAGGGAAGGTTATGATGGAAGTCCATGCAGAAAATCATCTTAAAATTAGATTTTAAGAAACTTTTCGAAATGCAAGTTTCGGTCAAAAATCGTAGTATATTATACACTATTATCGGTAAAAAAAATCAAATTTAATTGGGGACTATTTGAAATGGTACAAAATTTTTAGATCATTTATATATGTTAAGAGGGAATGTTATGATGGAAGTTCATGCAAAAAATCATCTGAAAATTAGATTTTATGAAACTCTTTGAAATGCAAGTTTCGGTCAAAAATCATAGTATATTATACACTAGTTTCAGTCAAAAATTCAAATTTAATTGGGGACTATTTGAAATGATACAAAACTTTTTAGATCATTTATATATGTTAAGAGGGAAGGTTATGATGGAAGTCCATGCAGAAAATCATCTGAATATTAGATTTCATGAAATTTTTCGAAATGCAAGTTTCGGTCAAAAATCGTAGTATATTATACATTAGTTTCGGTCAAAAAATCAAATTTAATGGGGGACTATTTGAAATTATACGAAACTTTTCAGATCATTTATATATGTTAGGAGGGAAGGTTATGACGGAAGTCCATACAGAAAATCATCTGAAAATTAGATTTTATGAAACTTTTCGAAATGCAAGTTTAGGTCAAAAACCGTAGTATAGTATACACTAGTTTCAGTCAAAAAAATTAAATTTAATCGGGGACTATTTGAAATTATACGAAACTTTTCAGATAATTTATATATGTTAAGAGGGAAGGTTATGTTGGAAGTCCATGCAGAAAATCATCTGAAAATTAGATTTTATGAAACTTTTCGAAATGCAAGTTTCTGTCAAAAATTGTAGTAAATTATACACTAGTTTCGGTCAAAAAAATCAAATTTAATTGGGGACTATTTGAAATGATATGAAACTTTTCAGATCATTTATATATGTTAGGAGGGAAGGTTATGATGGAAGTCCATGCAGAAAATCATCTTAAAATTAGATTTTAAGAAACTTTTCGAAATGCAAGTTTCGGTCAAAAATCGTAGTATATTATACACTATTATCGGTCAAAAAAATCAAATTTAATTGGGGACTATTTGAAATGGTACGAAATTTTTAGATCATTTATATATGTTAAGAGGGAAGGTTATGATGGAAGTTCATGCAAAAAATCATCTGAAAATTAGATTTTATGAAACTTTTTGAAATGCAAGTTTCGGTCAAAAATCATAGTATATTATACACTAGTTTCAGTCAAAAATTCAAATTTAATTGGGGACTATTTGAAATGATACAAAACTTTTTAGATCATTTATATATGTTAAGAGGGAAGGTTATGCTGGAAGTCCATGCAGAAAATCATCTGAAAATTAGATTTTATGAAACTTTTCGAAATGCAAGTTTCGATCAAAAATCGTAGTATATTATACACTACTTTCGGTCAAAAAAATCAAATTTAATTGGGGACTATTTGAAATGGTACGAAAATTTTCAGATCATTTATATATGTTAAGAGGGAAGGTTATGATGGAAGTTCATGCAAAAAATCATCTGAAAATTAGATTTTATGAAACTTTTCCAAATGCAAGTTTCTGTCAAAAATCATAGTATATTATACACTAGTTTAGGTAAAAAATTCAAATTTAATTGGGGACTATTTGAAATGATACGAAACTTTTTAGATCATTTATATATATTAAGAGGGAAGGTTATGATGGAAGTCCATTCAGAAAATCATCTGAATATTAGATTTCATGAAACTTTTCGAAATGCAAGTTTCAGTCAAAAACCATAGTATATTATACACTAGTTTCGGTCAAAAAAATCAAATTTAATCGAGGACTATTTGAAATTATACGAAAATTTTCAGATCATTTATATATGTTAAGAGGGAAGGTTATGATGGAAGTTCATTCAAAAAATCATCTGAAAATTAGATTTTATGAAACTTTTCCAAAGGCAATTTTCGGTCAAAAACCGTAGAATATTATACACTAGTTTCGGTCAAAAAAATCAAATTTAATCGGGGACTATTTGAAATTATACGAAACTTTTCAGATCATTTATATATGTTAAGAGGGAAGGTTATGACGGAAGTCCATGCAGAAAATCATCTGAAAATTAGATTTTATTAAACTTTTCGAAATGCAAGTTTCGGTCAAAAATCGTAGTATATTATACACTACTTTCGGTCAAAAAAACAAATTTAATGGGGGACTATTTGAAATTATACGAAACTTTTCAGATCATTTATATATGTTAAGAGGGAAGGTTATGACGGAAGTTCATTCAAAAAATCATCTGAAAATTAGATTTTATGAAACTTTTCGAAATGCAATTTTCGGTCAAAAATCAGTGTATTATACACTACTTTCGGTCAAAAAAATCAAATTTAATTTGGGACTACTTGAAATGATATAAAACTTTTTAGATCATTTATATATGTTAAGAGGGAAGGTTATGTTGGAAGTCCATGCAGAAAATCATCTGAAAATTAGATTTTATGAAACTTTTCGAAATGCAAGTTTCGGTCAAAAATTGTAGTAAATTATACACTAGTTTCGGTCAAAAAAATCAAATTTAATTGGGGACTATTTGAAATGATATGAAACTTTTCAGATCATTTATATATGTTATGAGGGAAGGTTATGATGGAAGTCCATGCAGAAAATCATCTTAAAATTAGATTTTAAGAAACTTTTCGAAATGCAAGTTTCGGTCAAAAATCGTAGTATATTATACACTATTATCGGTAAAAAAAATCAAATTTAATTGGGGACTATTTGAAATGGTACAAAATTTTTAGATCATTTATATATGTTAAGAGGGAATGTTATGATGGAAGTTCATGCAAAAAATCATCTGAAAATTAGATTTTATGAAATTCTTTGAAATGCAAGTTTCGGTCAAAAATCATAGTATATTATACACTAGTTTCAGTCAAAAATTCAAATTTAATTGGGGACTATTTGAAATGATACAAAACTTTTTAGATCATTTATATATGTTAAGAGGGAAGGTTATGATGGAAGTCCATGCAGAAAATCATCTGAATATTAGATTTCATGAAATTTTTCGAAATGCAAGTTTCGGTCAAAAATCGTAGTATATTATACATTAGTTTCGGTCAAAAAAATCAAATTTAATGGGGGACTATTTGAAATTATACGAAACTTTTCAGATCATTTATATATGTTAGGAGGGAAGGTTATGACGGAAGTCCATGCAGAAAATCATCTGAAAATTAGATTTTATGAAACTTTTCGAAATGCAAGTTTAGGTCAAAAACCGTAGTATAGTATACACTAGTTTCAGTCAAAAAAATTAAATTTAATCGGGGACTATTTGAAATTATACGAAACTTTTCAGATAATTTATATATGTTAAGAGGGAAGGTTATGTTGGAAGTCCATGCAGAAAATCATCTGAAAATTAGATTTTATGAAACTTTTCGAAATGCAAGTTTCTGTCAAAAATTGTAGTAAATTATACACTAGTTTCGGTCAAAAAAATCAAATTTAATTGGGGACTATTTGAAATGATATGAAACTTTTCAGATCATTTATATATGTTAGGAGGGAAGGTTATGATGGAAGTCCATGCAGAAAATCATCTTAAAATTAGATTTTAAGAAACTTTTCGAAATGCAAGTTTCGGTCAAAAATCGTAGTATATTATACACTATTATCGGTCAAAAAAATCAAATTTAATTGGGGACTATTTGAAATGGTACGAAATTTTTAGATCATTTATATATGTTAAGAGGGAAGGTTATGACGGAAGTCCATGCAGAAAATCATCTGAAAATTAGATTTTATGAAACTTTTCGAAATGCAAGTTTCGGTCAAAAATCGTAGTATATTATACACTACTTTCGGTCAAAAAAATCAAATTTAATTGGGGACTATTTGAAATTATACGAAACTTTTCAGATCATTTATATATGTTAAGAGGGAAGGTTATGATGGAAGTTCATTCAGAAAATCATATGAAAATTAGATTTTATGAAACTTTTCGAAATGCAATTTTCGGTCAAAAAAAAGTGTATTATTATACACTACTTTCGGTAAAAAAAATCAAATTTAATTGGGGACTACTTAAAATGATATAAAACTTTTTATATCATTTATATATGTTAAGAGGGAAGGTTATTCCGGAAGTCCATGCAGAAAATCATCTGAAAATTAGATTTTATGAAACTTTTCGAAATTGAAGTTTCGGTCAAAAATTGTATTATACACTAGTTTCGGTCAAAAAAATCAAATTTAATTGGGGACTATTTGAAATGAATTGAAACTTTTCAGATCATTTATATATGTTAGGAGGGGAGGTTATGATGGAAGTCCATGCAGAAAATCATCTGAAAATTAGATTTTATGAAACTTTTCGAAATGCAAGTTTCGGTCAAAAACCGTAGTATATTATACACTAGTTTCAGTTAAAAAATAAAATTTAATCGTGGACTATTTGAAATTATACGAAACTTTTCAGATCATTTATATATGTTAAGAGGAAACGTTATGATGGAAGTTCATTCAAAAAATCATCTGAAAATTAGATTTTATGAAACTTTTCGAAATGCAATTTTCGGTCAAAAAAAAGTGTATTATTATACACTACTTTCGGTAAAACAAAATCAAATTTAATTGGGGACTACTTGAAATGATATAAAACTTTTTATATCATTTATATATGTTAAGAGGGAAGGTTATTCTGGAAGTCCGTGCAGAAAATCATCTGAAAATTATATTTTATGAAACTTTTCGAAATGCAAGTTTCGGTCAAAAATTGTATTATACACTAGTTTCGGTCAAAAAAATCAAATTTAATTGGGGACTATTTGAAATGAATTGAAACTTTTCAGATCATTTATATATGTTAGGAGGGAAGGTTATGATGGAAGTCCATGCATAAAATCATCTGAAAATTAGATTTTATGAAACTTTTCGAAATGCAAGTTTCGGTCAAAAATCGTAGTATATTATACACTAGTTTCAGTTAAAAAATAAAATTTAATCGTGGACTATTTGCAATTATACGAAACTTTTCAGATCATTTATATATGTTAAGAGGGAAGGTTATGATGGAAGTTCATTCAAAAAATCATCTGAAAATTAGATTTTATGAAACTTTTCGATATGCAAGTTTCGGTCAAAAATCAGTATATTATACACTAGTTTCGGTCAAAAAAATCAAATTTAATTGGGGACAACTTGAAATGATAACAAACATTTTATATCATTTATATATGTTAAGAGGGAAGGTTATGCTGGAAGACCTTGCAGAAAATCATCTGAAAATTAGATTTTAGGAGACTTTTCGAAATGCAAGTTTCGGTCAAAAATCGTAGTATATTATCCACTAGTTTCGATCAAAAATCAACTTTAATTGGGGACTATTTGAAATGATAAGAAACTTTACAGATCATTTATATATGTTAAGAGGGAAGGTTATGACGGAAGTCCATGCAGAAAATCATCTGAAAATTAGATTTTATGAAACTTTTCGAAATGCAAGTTTCGGTCAAAAATCGTAGTATATTATACACTACTTTCGGTCAAAAAAATCAAATTTAATCGGGGACTATTTGAAATTATACGAAACTTTTCAGATCATTTATATATGTTAAGAGGGAAGGTTATGATGGAAGTTCATTCAGAAAATCATATGAAAATTAGATTTTATGAAACTTTTCGAAATGCAATTTTCGGTCAAAAAAAAGTGTATTATTATACACTACTTTCGGTAAAACAAAATCAAATTTAATTGGGGACTACTTGAAATGATATAAAACTTTTTATATCATTTATATATGTTAAGAGGGAAGGTTATTCTGGAAGTCCGTGCAGAAAATCATCTGAAAATTAGATTTTATGAAACTTTTCGAAATGCAAGTTTCGGTCAAAAATTGTATTATACACTAGTTTCGGTCAAAAAAATCAAATTTAATTGGGGACTATTTGAAATGAATTGAAACTTTTCAGATCATTTATATATGTTAGGAGGGAAGGTTATGATGGAAGTCCATGCATAAAATCATCTGAAAATTAGATTTTATGAAACTTTTCGAAATGCAAGTTTCGGTCAAAAATCGTAGTATATTATACACTAGTTTCAGTTAAAAAATAAAATTTAATCGTGGACTATTTGCAATGATACGAAACTTTTCAGATCATTTATATATGTTAAGAGGGAAGGTTATGATGGAAGTTCATTCAAAAAATCATCTGAAAATTAGATTTTATGAAACTTTTCGATATGCAAGTTTCGGTCAAAAATCAGTATATTATACACTAGTTTCGGTCAAAAAAATCAAATTTAATTGGGGACAACTTGAAATGATAACAAACATTTTATATCATTTATATATGTTAAGAGGGAAGGTTATGCTGGAAGACCTTGCAGAAAATCATCTGAAAATTAGATTTTAGGAGACTTTTCGAAATGCAAGTTTCGGTCAAAAATCGTAGTATATTATCCACTAGTTTCGATCAAAAAAATCAACTTTAATTGGGGACTATTTGAAATGATAAGAAACTTTACAGATCATTTATATATGTTAAGAGGGAAGGTTATGACGGAAGTCCATGCAGAAAATCATCTGAAAATTAGATTTTATGAAACTTTTCGAAATGCAAGTTTCGGTCAAAAATCGTAGTATATTATACACTACTTTCGGTCAAAAAAATCAAATTTAATCGGGGACTATTTGAAATTATACGAAACTTTTCAGATCATTTATATATGTTAAGAGGGAAGGTTATGATGGAAGTTCATTCAGAAAATCATATGAAAATTAGATTTTATGAAACTTTTCGAAATGCAATTTTCGGTCAAAAAAAAGTGTATTATTATACACTACTTTCGGTAAAACAAAATCAAATTTAATTGGGGACTACTTGAAATGATATAAAACTTTTTATATCATTTATATATGTTAAGAGGGAAGGTTATTCTGGAAGTCCGTGCAGAAAATCATCTGAAAATTAGATTTTATGAAACTTTTCGAAATGCAAGTTTCGGTCAAAAATTGTATTATACATTAGTTTCGGTCAAAAAAATCAAATTTAATTGGGGACTATTTGAAATGAATTGAAACTTTTCAGATCATTTATATATGTTAGGAGGGAAGGTTATGATGGAAGTCCATGCATAAAATCATCTGAAAATTAGATTTTATGAAACTTTTCGAAATGCAAGTTTCGGTCAAAAACCGTAGTATATTATACACTAGTTTCAGTTAAAAAATAAAATTTAATCGTGGACTATTTGCAATTATACGAAACTTTTCAGATCATTTATATATGTTAAGAGGAAACGTTATGATGGAAGTTCATTCAAAAAATCATCTGAAAATTAGATTTTATGAAAATTTTTCTAAATGCAATTTCGGTCAAAAATCAGTATATTATACACTAGTTTCGGTTAAAAAATCAAATTTAATTGGGGACTACTTGAAATGATACGAAACTTTTTAGATCATTTATATATGTTAAGATGGAAGGTTATGCTGGAAGACCTTGTAGAAAATCATCTGAAAATTAGATTTTAGGAAACTTTTCGAAATGCATGTTTCGGTCAAAAATCGTAGTATATTATCCACTAGTTTCGATCAAAAAAATCAACTTTAATTGGGGACTATTTGAAATGATAAGAAACTTTACAGATCATTTACATATGTTAAGAGGGAAGGTTATGACGGAAGTCCATGCAGAAAATCATCTGAAAATTAGATTTTATGAAACTTTTCGAAATGCAAGTTTCGGTCAAAAATCGTAGTATATTATACACTACTTTCGGTCAAAAAAATCAAATTTAATTGGGGACTATTTTAAATTATACGAAACTTTTCAGATCATTTATATATGTTAAGAGGGAAGGTTATGATGGAAGTTCATTCAGAAAATCATATGAAAATTAGATTTTATGAAACTTTTCGAAATGCAATTTTCGGTCAAAAAAAAGTGTATTATTATACACTACTTTCGGTAAAACAAAATCAAATTTAATTGGGGACTACTTGAAATGATATAAAACTTTTTATATCATTTATATATGTTAAGAGGGAAGGTTATTCTGGAAGTCCATGCAGAAAATCATCTGAAAAATAGATTTTATGAAACTTTTCGAAATGCAAGTTTCGGTCAAAAATTGTATTATACACTAGTTTCGGTCAAAAAAATCAAATTTAATTGGGGACTATTTGAAATGAATTGAAACTTTTCAGATCATTTATATATGTTAGGAGGGAAGGTTATGATGGAAGTCCATGCAGAAAATCATCTGAAAATTAGATTTTATGAAACTTTTCGAAATGCAAGTTTCGGTCAAAAACCGTAGTATATTATACACTACTTTCAGTTAAAAAATTAAATTTAATCGTCGACTATTTGCAATTATACGAAACTTTTCAGATCATTTATATATGTTAAGAGGAAACGTTATGATGGAAGTTCATTCAAAAAATCATCTGAAAATTAGATTTTATGAAATTTTTCTAAATGCAATTTCGGTCAAAAATCAGTATATTATACACTAGTTTCGGTTAAAAAATTAAATTTAATTGGGGACTACTTGAAATGATACGAAACTTTTTAGATCATTTATATATGTTAAGAGGGAAGGTTATGCTGGAAGACCTTGTAGAAAATCAACTGAAAATTAGATTTTAAGAAACTATTCGAAATGCATGTTTCGGTCAAAAATCGTAGTATATTATCCACTAGTTTCGATCAAAAAAATCAACTTTAATTGGGGACTATTTGAAATGATAAGAAACTTTACAGATCATTTATATATGTTAAGAGGGAAGATTATGACGGAAGTCCATGCAGAAAATCATCTGAAAATTAGATTTTATGAAACTTTTCGAAATGCAAGTTTCGGTCAAAAATCGTAGTATATTATACACTACTTTCGGTCAAAAAAATCAAATTTAATTGGGGACTATTTGAAATTATACGAAACTTTTCAGATCATTTATATATGTTAAGAGGGAAGGTTATGATGGAAGTTCATTTAGAAAATCATATGAAAATTAGATTTTATGAAACTTTTCGAAATGCAATTTTCGGTCAAAAATCAGTGTATTATACACTACTTTCGGTCAAAAAAATCAAATTTAATTGGGGACTACTTGAAATGATATAAAACTTTTTAGATCATTTATATATGTTAAGAGGGAAGGTTATTCTGGAAGTCCATGCAGAAAATCATCTGAAAATTAGATTTCATGAAACTTTTCGAAATGCAAGTTTCGGTCAAAAATTTTATTATACACTAGTTTCGGTCAAAAAAATCAAATTTAATTGGGGACTATTTGAAATGAATTGAAACTTTTCAGATCATTTATATATGTTAGGAGGGAAGGTTATGATGGAAGTCCATGGAGAAAATCATCTGAAAATTAAATTTTATGAAACTTTTCGAAATGCAAGTTTCGGTCAAAAACCGTAGTATATTATACACTAGTTTCAGTTAAAAAATAAAATTTAATCGTGGACTATTTGAAATTATACGAAACTTTTCAGATCATTTATATATGTTAAGAGGAAACGTTATGATGGAAGTTCATTCAAAAAATCATCTGAAAATTAGATTTTATGAAATTTTTCTAAATGCAATTTCGGTCAAAAATCAGTAACACTAGTTTCGGTCAAAAAAATCAAATTTAATTGGGGACTACTTGAAATGATACGAAACTTTTTAGATCATTTATATATGTTAAGAGGGAAGGTTATGCTGGAAGTCCATTCAGAAAATCATCTGAAAATTAGATTTTATGAAACTTTTCGAAATGCAAGTTTCGATCAAAAATCGTAGTATATTATACACTAGTTTCGGTCAAAAAAATCAAATTTAATTGGGGACTATTTGAAATGGTACGAAACTTTTTAGATCATTTATATATGTTAAGAGGGAAGGTTATGATGGAAGTCCATGCAGAAAATCATCTGAATATTAGATTTCATGAAACTTTTCGAAATGCAAGTTTCGGTCAAAAACCGTAGTATATTATACACTAGTTTCATTCAAAAAAATCAAATTTAATGGGGGACTATTTGAAATTATACGAAACTTTTTAGATCATTTATATATGTTAAGAGGGAAGGTTATTATGGAAGTCCATGCAGAAAATCATCTGAATATTAAATTTCATGAAACTTTTCGAAATGCAAGTTTCAGTCAAAAACCATAGTATATTATACACTAGTTTCGGTCAAAAAAATCAAATTTAATCGAGGACTATTTGAAATTATACGAAACTTTTCAGATCATTTATATATGTTAAGAGGGAAGGTTATGATGGAAGTTCATTCAAAAAATCATCTGAAAATTAGATTTTATGAAACTTTTCAAAATGCAATTTTCGGTCAAAAACCGTAGAATATTATACACTAGTTTCGGTCAAAAAAATCAAATTTAATCGGGGACTATTTGAAATTATACGAAACTTTTCAGATCATTTATATATCTTAAGAGGGAAGGTTATGACGGAAGTCCATGCAGAAAATCATTTGAAAATTAGATTTTATTAAACTTTTCGAAATGCAAGTTTCGGTCAAAAATCGTAGTATATTATACACTACTTTCGGTCAAAAAAATCAAATTTAATGGGGGACTATTTGAAATTATACGAAACTTTTCAGATCATTTATATATGTTAAGAGGGAAGGTTATGACGGAAGTTCATTCAAAAAATCATCTGAAAATTAGATTTTATGAAACTTTTCGAAATGCAATTTTCGGTCAAAAATCAGTGTATTATACACTACTTTCGGTCAAAAAAATCAAATTTAATTTGGGACTACTTGAAATGATATAAAACTTTTTAGATCATTTATATATGTTAAGAGGGAAGGTTATGCTGGAAGTCCATGCAGAAAATCATCTGAAAATTAGATTTTATGAAACTTTTCGAAATGCAAGTTTCGGTCAAAAATTGTAGTAAATTATACACTAGTTTCGGTCAAAAAAATCAAATTTAATTGGGGACTATTTGAAATGATATGAAACTTTTCAGATCATTTATATATGTTAGGAGGGAAGGTTATGATGGAAGTCCATGCAGAAAATCATCTTAAAATTAGATTTTAAGAAACTTTTTGAAATGCAAGTTTCGGTCTAAAATCGTAGTATATTATACACTATTATCGGTCAAAAAAATCAAATTTAATTGGGGACTATTTGAAATGGTACGAAATTTTTAGATCATTTATATATGTTAAGAGGGAAGGTTATGATGGAAGTTCATGCAAAAAATCATCTGAAAATTAGATTTTATGAAACTTTTTGAAATGCAAGTTTCGGTCAAAAATCATAGTATATTATACACTAGTTTCAGTCAAAAATTCAAATTTAATTGGGGACTATTTGAAATGATACAAAACTTTTTAGATCATTTATATATGTTAAGTGGGAAGGTTATGATGGAAGTCCATGCAGAAAATCATCTGAATATTAGATTTCATGAAATTTTTCGAAATGCAAGTTTCGGTCAAAAATCGTAGTATATTATACACTAGTTTCGGTCAAAAAAATCAAATTTAATGGGGGACTATTTGAAATTATACGAAACTTTTCAGATCATTTATATATGTTAAGAGGGAAGGTTATGATGGAAGTTCATTCAGAAAATCATATGAAAATTAGATTTTATGAAACTTTTCGAAATGCAATTTTCGGTCAAAAATCAGTGTATTATACACTACTTTCGGTCAAAAAAATCAAATTTAATTGGGGACTACTTGAAATGATATAAAACTTTTTAGATCATTTATATATGTTAAGAGGGAAGGTTATTCTGGAAGTCCATGCAGAAAATCATCTGAAAATTAGATTTCATGAAACTTTTCGAAATGCAAGTTTCGGTCAAAAATTTTATTATACACTAGTTTCGGTCGAAAAAATCAAATTTAATTGGGGACTATTTGAAATGAATTGAAACTTTTCAGATCATTTATATATGTTAGGAGGGAAGGTTATGATGGAAGTCCATGCAGAAAATCATCTGAAAATTAAATTTTATGAAACTTTTCGAAATGCAAGTTTCGGTCAAAAACCGTAGTATATTATACACTAGTTTCAGTTAAAAAATAAAATTTAATCGTGGACTATTTGAAATTATACGAAACTTTTCAGATCATTTATATATGTTAAGAGGAAACGTTATGATGGAAGTTCATTCAAAAAATCATCTGAAAATTAGATTTTATGAAATTTTTCTAAATGCAATTTCGGTCAAAAATCAGTAACACTAGTTTCGGTCAAAAAAATCAAATTTAATTGGGGACTACTTGAAATGATACGAAACTTTTTAGATCATTTATATATGTTAAGAGGGAAGGTTATGCTAGAAGTCCATTCAGAAAATCATCTGAAAATTAGATTTTATGAAACTTTTCGAAATGCAAGTTTCGATCAAAAATCGTAGTATATTATACACTAGTTTCGGTCAAAAAAATCAAATTTAATTGGGGACTATTTGAAATGGTACGAAACTTTTTAGATCATTTATATATGTTAAGAGGGAAGGTTATGATGGAAGTCCATGCAGAAAATCATCTGAATATTAGATTTCATGAAACTTTTCGAAATGCAAGTTTCGGTCAAAAACCGTAGTATATTATACACTAGTTTCATTCAAAAAAATCAAATTTAATGGGGGACTATTTGAAATTATACGAAACTTTTTAGATCATTTATATATGTTAAGAGGGAAGGTTATTATGGAAGTCCATGCAGAAAATCATCTGAATATTAAATTTCATGAAACTTTTCGAAATGCATGTTTCAGTCAAAAACCATAGTATATTATACACTAGTTTCGGTCAAAAAAATCAAATTTAATCGAGGACTATTTGAAATTATACGAAACTTTTCAGATCATTTATATATGTTAAGAGGGAAGGTTATGATGGAAGTTCATTCAAAAAATCATCTGAAAATTAGATTTTATGAAACTTTTCATAATGCAATTTTCGGTCAAAAACCGTAGAATATTATACACTAGTTTCGGTCAAAAAAATCAAATTTAATCGGGGACTATTTGAAATTATACGAACCTTTTCAGATCATTTATATATCTTAAGAGGGAAGGTTATGACGGAAGTCCATGCAGAAAATCATTTGAAAATTAGATTTTATTAAACTTTTCGAAATGCAAGTTTCGGTCAAAAATCGTAGTATATTATACACTACTTTCGGTCAAAAAAATCAAATTTAATGGGGGACTATTTGAAATTATACGAAACTTTTCAGATCATTTATATATGTTAAGAGGGAAGGTTATGACGGAAGTTCATTCAAAAAATCATCTGAAAATTAGATTTTATGAAACTTTTCGAAATGCAATTTTCCGTCAAAAATCAGTGTATTATACACTACTTTCGGTCAAAAAAATCAAATTTAATTTGGGACTACTTGAAATGATATAAAACTTTTTAGATCATTTATATATGTTAAGAGGGAAGGTTATGCTGGAAGTCCATGCAGAAAATCATCTGAAAATTAGATTTTATGAAACTTTTCGAAATGCAAGTTTCGGTCAAAAATTGTAGTAAATTATACACTAGTTTCGGTCAAAAAAATCAAATTTAATTGGGGACTATTTGAAATGATATGAAACTTTTCAGATCATTTATATATGTTAGGAGGGAAGGTTATGATGGAAGTCCATGCAGAAAATCATCTTAAAATTAGATTTTAAGAAACTTTTCGAAATGCAAGTTTCGGTCTAAAATCGTAGTATATTATACACTATTATCGGTCAAAAAAATCAAATTTAATTGGGGACTATTTGAAATGGTACGAAATTTTTAGATCATTTATATATGTTAAGAGGGAAGGTTATGATGGAAGTTCATGCAAAAAATCATCTGAAAATTAGATTTTATGAAACTTTTCGAAATGCAAGTTTCGGTCAAAAATCATAGTATATTATACACTAGTTTCAGTCAAAAATTCAAATTTAATTGGGGACTATTTGAAATGATACAAAACTTTTTAGATCATTTATATATGTTAAGTGGGAAGGTTATGATGGAAGTCAATGCAGAAAATCATCTGAATATTAGATTTCATGAAATTTTTCGAAATGCAAGTTTCGGTCAAAAATCGTAGTATATTATACACTAGTTTCGGTCAAAAAAATCAAATTTAATGGGGGACTATTTGAAATTATACGAAACTTTTCAGATCATTTATATATGTTAAGAGGGAAGGTTATGACGGAAGTTCATTCAAAAAATCATCTGAAAATTAGATTTTATGAAACTTTTCGAAATGCAATTTTCCGTCAAAAATCAGTGTATTATACACTACTTTCGGTCAAAAAAATCAAATTTAATTTGGGACTACTTGAAATGATATAAAACTTTTTAGATCATTTATATATGTTAAGAGGGAAGGTTATGCTGGAAGTCCATGCAGAAAATCATCTGAAAATTAGATTTTATGAAACTTTTCGAAATGCAAGTTTCGGTCAAAAATTGTAGTAAATTATACACTAGTTTCGGTCAAAAAAATCAAATTTAATTGGGGACTATTTGAAATGATATGAAACTTTTCAGATCATTTATATATGTTAGGAGGGAAGGTTATGATGGAAGTCCATGCAGAAAATCATCTTAAAATTAGATTTTAAGAAACTTTTCGAAATGCAAGTTTCGGTCTAAAATCGTAGTATATTATACACTATTATCGGTCAAAAAAATCAAATTTAATTGGGGACTATTTGAAATGGTACGAAATTTTTAGATCATTTATATATGTTAAGAGGGAAGGTTATGATGGAAGTTCATGCAAAAAATCATCTGAAAATTAGATTTTATGAAACTTTTCGAAATGCAAGTTTCGGTCAAAAATCATAGTATATTATACACTAGTTTCAGTCAAAAATTCAAATTTAATTGGGGACTATTTGAAATGATACAAAACTTTTTAGATCATTTATATATGTTAAGTGGGAAGGTTATGATGGAAGTCAATGCAGAAAATCATCTGAATATTAGATTTCATGAAATTTTTCGAAATGCAAGTTTCGGTCAAAAATCGTAGTATATTATACACTAGTTTCGGTCAAAAAAATCAAATTTAATGGGGGACTATTTGAAATTATACGAAACTTTTCAGATCATTTATATATGTTAAGAGGGAAGGTTATGACGGAAGTTCATTCAAAAAATCATCTGAAAATTAGATTTTATGAAACTTTTCGAAATGCAATTTTCCGTCAAAAATCAGTGTATTATACACTACTTTCGGTCAAAAAAATCAAATTTAATTTGGGACTACTTGAAATGATATAAAACTTTTTAGATCATTTATATATGTTAAGAGGGAAGGTTATGCTGGAAGTCCATGCAGAAAATCATCTGAAAATTAGATTTTATGAAACTTTTCGAAATGCAAGTTTCGGTCAAAAATTGTAGTAAATTATACACTAGTTTCGGTCAAAAAAATCAAATTTAATTGGGGACTATTTGAAATGATATGAAACTTTTCAGATCATTTATATATGTTAGGAGGGAAGGTTATGATGGAAGTCCATGCAGAAAATCATCTTAAAATTAGATTTTAAGAAACTTTTCGAAATGCAAGTTTCGGTCTAAAATCGTAGTATATTATACACTATTATCGGTCAAAAAAATCAAATTTAATTGGGGACTATTTGAAATGGTACGAAATTTTTAGATCATTTATATATGTTAAGAGGGAAGGTTATGATGGAAGTTCATGCAAAAAAAAATCTGAAAATTAGATTTTATGAAACTTTTTGAAATGCAAGTTTCGGTCAAAAATCATAGTATATTATACACTAGTTTCAGTCAAAAATTCAAATTTAATTGGGGACTATTTGAAATGATACAAAACTTTTTAGATCATTTATATATGTTAAGTGGGAAGGTTATGATGGAAGTCCATGCAGAAAATCATCGGAATATTAGATTTCATGAAATTTTTCGAAATGCAAGTTGCGGTCAAAATTCGTAGTATATTATACACTAGTTTCGGTCAAAAAAATCAAATTTAATGGGGAACTATTTGAAATTATACGAAACTTTTCAGATCATTTATATATGTTAAGAGGGAAGGTTATGATGGAAGTTCATTCAAAAAATCATCTGAAAATTAGATTTTATGAAACTTTTCGAAATGCAAGTTTCGGTCAAAAATCAGTATATTATACACTAGTTTCGGTCAAAAAAATCAAATTTAATTGGGGACAACTTGAAATGATACGAAACGTTTTATATCATTTATATATGTTAAGAGGGAAGGTTATGCTGGAAGACCTTGCAGAAAATCATCTGAAAATTAGATTTTAGGAAACTTTTCGAAATGCAAGTTTCGGTCAAAAATCGTAGTATATTATCCACTAGTTTCGATCAAAAAAATCAACTTTAATTGGGGACTATTTGAAATGATAAGAAACTTTACAGATCATTTATATATGTTAAGAGGGAAGGTTATGACGGAAGTCCATGCAGAAAATCATCTGAAAATTAGATTTTATGAAACTATTCGAAATGCAAGTTTCGGTCAAAAATCGTAGTATATTATACACTACTTTCGGTCAAAAAAATCAAATTTAATTGGGGACTATTTGAAATTATACGAAACTTTTCAGATTATTTATATATGTTAAGAGGGAAGGTTATGACGGAAGTTCATTCACAAAATCATATGAAAATTAGATTTTATGAAACTTTTCAAAATGCAAGTTTCGGTCAAATATCAGTATATTATACACTAGTTTCAGTCAAAAAAATCAAATTTAATCGGGGACTATTTGAAATGATACGAAACTTTTTAGATCATTTATATATGTTACGAGGGAAGGTTATTATGGAAGTCCATGCAGAAAATCATCTGAATATTAAATTTCATGAAACTTTTCGAAATGCAAGTTTCGGTTAAAAACCGTAGTATATTATACACTAGTTTCGATCAAAAAAATCAAATTTAATTGGGGACTACTTGAAATGATATAAAACTTTTTATATCATTTATATATGTTAAGAGGGAAGGTTATTCTGGAAGTCCATGCAGAAAATCATCTGAAAATTAGATTTTATGAAACTTTTCGAAATGCAAGTTTCGGTCAAAAATTGTATTATACACTAGTTTCGGTCAAAAAAATCAATTTAATTGGGGACTATTTGAAATGAATTGAAACTTTTCAGATCATTTATATATGTTAGGAGGGAAGGTTATGATGGAAGTCCATGCAGAAAATCATCTGAAAATTAGATTTTATGAAACTTTTCGAAATGCAAGTTTCGGTCAAAAACCGTAGTATATTATACACTAGTTTCAGTTAAAAAATAAAATTTAATCGTGGACTATTTGAAATTATACGAAACTTTTCAGATCATTTATATATGTTAAGAGGAAATGTTATGATGGAAGTTCATTCAAAAAATCATATGAAAATTAGATTTTATGAAATTTTTCTAAATGCAATTTCGGTCAAAAATCAGTATATTATACACTAGTCTCGGTCAAAAAAATCAAATTTAATTGGGGACAACATGAAATGATACGAAACTTTTTAGATCATTTATATATGTTAAGAGGGAAGGTTATGCTGGAAGTCCATGCAGAAAATCATCTGAAAATTAGATTTTATGAAACTTTTCGAAATGCAAGTTTCGATCAAAAATCGTAGTATATTATACACTAGTTTCGGTCAAAAAAATCAAATTTAATTGGGGACTATTTGAAATGGTACGAAAATTTTCAGATCATTTATATATGTTAAGAGGGAAGGTTATGATGGAAGTTCATGCAAAAAATCATCTGAAAATTAGATTTTATGAAACTTTTCCAAATGCAAGTTTCTGTCAAAAATCATAGTATATTATACACTAGTTTAGGTAAAAAATTCAAATTTAATTGGGGACTATTTGAAATGATACGAAACTTTTTAGATCATTTATATATGTTAAGAGGGAAGGTTATGATGGAAGTCCATGCAGAAAATCATCTGAATATTAGATTTCATGAAACTTTTCGAAATGCAAGTTTCGGTCAAAAACCGTAGTATATTATACACTAGTTTCATTCAAAAAAATCAAATTTAATGGGGGACTATTTGAAATTATACGAAACTTTTTAGATCATTTATATATGTTAAGAGGGAAGGTTATTATGGAAGTCCATGCAGAAAATCATCTGAATATTAAATTTCATGAAACTTTTCGAAATGCATGTTTCAGTCAAAAACCATAGTATATTATACACTAGTTTCGGTCAAAAAAATCAAATTTAATCGAGGACTATTTGAAATTATACGAAACTTTTCAGATCATTTATATATGTTAAGAGGGAAGGTTATGATGGAAGTTCATTCAAAAAATCATCTGAAAATTAGATTTTATGAAACTTTTCAAAATGCAATTTTCGGTCAAAAACCGTAGAATATTATACACTAGTTTCGGTCAAAAAAATCAAATTTAATCGGGGACTATTTGAAATTATACGAAACTTTTCAGATCATTTATATATCTTAAGAGGGAAGGTTATGACGGAAGTCCATGCAGAAAATCATTTGAAAATTAGATTTTATTAAACTTTTCGAAATGCAAGTTTCGGTCAAAAATCGTAGTATATTATACACTACTTTCGGTCAAAAAAATCAAATTTAATGGGGGACTATTTGAAATTATACGAAACTTTTCAGATCATTTATATATGTTAAGAGGGAAGGTTATGACGGAAGTTCATTCAAAAAATCATCTGAAAATTAGATTTTATGAAACTTTTCGAAATGCAATTTTCCGTCAAAAATCAGTGTATTATACACTACTTTCGGTCAAAAAAATCAAATTTAATTTGGGACTACTTGAAATGATATAAAACTTTTTAGATCATTTATATATGTTAAGAGGGAAGGTTATGCTGGAAGTCCATGCAGAAAATCATCTGAAAATTAGATTTTATGAAACTTTTCGAAATGCAAGTTTCGGTCAAAAATTGTAGTAAATTATACACTAGTTTCGGTCAAAAAAATAAAATTTAATTGGGGACTATTTGAAATGATATGAAACTTTTCAGATCATTTATATATGTTAGGAGGGAAGGTTATGATGGAAGTCCATGCAGAAAATCATCTTAAAATTAGATTTTAAGAAACTTTTCGAAATGCAAGTTTCGGTCTAAAATCGTAGTATATTATACACTATTATCGGTCAAAAAAATCAAATTTAATTGGGGACTATTTGAAATGGTACGAAATTTTTAGATCATTTATATATGTTAAGAGGGAAGGTTATGATGGAAGTTCATGCAAAAAATCATCTGAAAATTAGATTTTATGAAACTTTTTGAAATGCAAGTTTCGGTCAAAAATCATAGTATATTATACACTAGTTTCAGTCAAAAATTCAAATTTAATTGGGGACTATTTGAAATGATACAAAACTTTTTAGATCATTTATATATGTTAAGTGGGAAGGTTATGATGGAAGTCCATGCAGAAAATCATCTGAATATTAGATTTCATGAAATTTTTCGAAATGCAAGTTTCGGTCAAAAATCGTAGTATATTATACACTAGTTTCGGTCAAAAAAATCAAATTTAATGGGGGACTATTTGAAATTATACGAAACTTTTCAGATCATTTATATATGTTAAGAGGGAAGGTTATGACGGAAGTTCATTCAAAAAATCATCTGAAAATTAGATTTTATGAAACTTTTCGAAATGCAATTTTCCGTCAAAAATCAGTGTATTATACACTACTTTCGGTCAAAAAAATCAAATTTAATTTGGGACTACTTGAAATGATATAAAACTTTTTAGATCATTTATATATGTTAAGAGGGAAGGTTATGCTGGAAGTCCATGCAGAAAATCATCTGAAAATTAGATTTTATGAAACTTTTCGAAATGCAAGTTTCGGTCAAAAATTGTAGTAAATTATACACTAGTTTCGGTCAAAAAAATCAAATTTAATTGGGGACTATTTGAAATGATATGAAACTTTTCAGATCATTTATATATGTTAGGAGGGAAGGTTATGATGGAAGTCCATGCAGAAAATCATCTTAAAATTAGATTTTAAGAAACTTTTCGAAATGCAAGTTTCGGTCTAAAATCGTAGTATATTATACACTATTATCGGTCAAAAAAATCAAATTTAATTGGGGACTATTTGAAATGGTACGAAATTTTTAGATCATTTATATATGTTAAGAGGGAAGGTTATGATGGAAGTTCATGCAAAAAATCATCTGAAAATTAGATTTTATGAAACTTTTTGAAATGCAAGTTTCGGTCAAAAATCATAGTATATTATACACTAGTTTCAGTCAAAAATTCAAATTTAATTGGGGACTATTTGAAATGATACAAAACTTTTTAGATCATTTATATATGTTAAGTGGGAAGGTTATGATGGAAGTCCATGCAGAAAATCATCGGAATATTAGATTTCATGAAATTTTTCGAAACGCAAGTTTCGGTCAAAAATCGTAGTATATTATACACTAGTTTCGGTCAAAAAAATCAAATTTAATGGGGAACTATTTGAAATTATACGAAACTTTTCAGATCATTTATATATGTTAAGAGGGAAGGTTATGATGGAAGTTCATTCAAAAAATCATCTGAAAATTAGATTTTATGAAACTTTTCGAAATGCAAGTTTCGGTCAAAAATCAGTATATTATACACTAGTTTCGGTCAAAAAAATCAAATTTAATTGGGGACAACTTGAAATGATACGAAACGTTTTATATCATTTATATATGTTAAGAGGGAAGGTTATGCTGGAAGACCTTGCAGAAAATCATCTGAAAATTAGATTTTAGGAAACTTTTCGAAATGCAAGTTTCGGTCAAAAATCGTAGTATATTATCCACTAGTTTCGATCAAAAAAATCAACTTTAATTGGGGACTATTTGAAATGATAAGAAACTTTACAGATCATTTATATATGTTAAGAGGGAAGGTTATGACGGAAGTCCATGCAGAAAATCATCTGAAAATTAGATTTTATGAAACTATTCGAAATGCAAGTTTCGGTCAAAAATCGTAGTATATTATACACTACTTTCGGTCAAAAAAATCA
Organism: Lathyrus aphaca; assembly: GCA_963966055.1. Classification (NCBI taxonomy): domain Eukaryota; kingdom Viridiplantae; phylum Streptophyta; class Magnoliopsida; order Fabales; family Fabaceae; genus Lathyrus; species Lathyrus aphaca. The sequence goes on from OZ014522.1 coordinate 210,973,744, forward strand.
AATTTAATTGGGGACTATTTGAAATTATACGAAACTTTTCAGATTATTTATATATGTTAAGAGGGAAGGTTATGACGGAAGTTCATTCACAAAATCATATGAAAATTAGATTTTATGAAACTTTTCAAAATGCAAGTTTCGGTCAAATATCAGTATATTATACACTAGTTTCAGTCAAAAAAATCAAATTTAATCGGGGACTATTTGAAATGATACGAAACTTTTTAGATCATTTATATATGTTACGAGGGAAGGTTATTATGGAAGTCCATGCAGAAAATCATCTGAATATTAAATTTCATGAAACTTTTCGAAATGCAAGTTTCGGTTAAAAACCGTAGTATATTATACACTAGTTTCGATCAAAAAAATCAAATTTAATTGGGGACTACTTGAAATGATATAAAACTTTTTATATCATTTATATATGTTAAGAGGGAAGGTTATTCTGGAAGTCCATGCAGAAAATCATCTGAAAATTAGATTTTATGAAACTTTTCGAAATGCAAGTTTCGGTCAAAAATTGTATTATACACTAGTTTCGGTCAAAAAAATCAATTTAATTGGGGACTATTTGAAATGAATTGAAACTTTTCAGATCATTTATATATGTTAGGAGGGAAGGTTATGATGGAAGTCCATGCAGAAAATCATCTGAAAATTAGATTTTATGAAACTTTTCGAAATGCAAGTTTCGGTCAAAAACCGTAGTATATTATACACTAGTTTCAGTTAAAAAATAAAATTTAATCGTGGACTATTTGAAATTATACGAAACTTTTCAGATCATTTATATATGTTAAGAGGAAATGTTATGATGGAAGTTCATTCAAAAAATCATATGAAAATTAGATTTTATGAAATTTTTCTAAATGCAATTTCGGTCAAAAATCAGTATATTATACACTAGTCTCGGTCAAAAAAATCAAATTTAATTGGGGACAACATGAAATGATACGAAACTTTTTAGATCATTTATATATGTTAAGAGGGAAGGTTATGCTGGAAGTCCATGCAGAAAATCATCTGAAAATTAGATTTTATGAAACTTTTCGAAATGCAAGTTTCGATCAAAAATCGTAGTATATTATACACTAGTTTCGGTCAAAAAAATCAAATTTAATTGGGGACTATTTGAAATGGTACGAAAATTTTCAGATCATTTATATATGTTAAGAGGGAAGGTTATGATGGAAGTTCATGCAAAAAATCATCTGAAAATTAGATTTTATGAAACTTTTCCAAATGCAAGTTTCTGTCAAAAATCATAGTATATTATACACTAGTTTAGGTAAAAAATTCAAATTTAATTGGGGACTATTTGAAATGATACGAAACTTTTTAGATCATTTATATATGTTAAGAGGGAAGGTTATGATGGAAGTCCATGCAGAAAATCATCTGAATATTAGATTTCATGAAACTTTTCGAAATGCAAGTTTCGGTCAAAAACCGTAGTATATTATACACTAGTTTCATTCAAAAAAATCAAATTTAATGGGGGACTATTTGAAATTATACGAAACTTTTTAGATCATTTATATATGTTAAGAGGGAAGGTTATTATGGAAGTCCATGCAGAAAATCATCTGAATATTAAATTTCATGAAACTTTTCGAAATGCAAGTTTCAGTCAAAAACCATAGTATATTATACACTAGTTTCGGTCAAAAAAATCAAATTTAATCGAGGACTATTTGAAATTATACGAAACTTTTCAGATCATTTATATATGTTAAGAGGGAAGGTTATGAAGGAAGTTAATTCAAAAAATCATCTGAAAATTAGATTTTATGAAACTTTTCAAAATGCAATTTTCGGTCAAAAACCGTAGAATATTATACACTAGTTTCGGTCAAAAAAATCAAATTTAATCGGGGACTATTTGAAATTATACGAAACTTTTCAGATCATTTATATATGTTAAGAGGGAAGGTTATGACGGAAGTCCATGCAGAAAATCATCTGAAAATTAGATTTTATTAAACTTTTCGAAATGCAAGTTTCGGTCAAAAATCGTAGTATATTATACACTACTTTCGGTCAAAAAAATCAAATTTAATGGGGGACTATTTGAAATTATACGAAACTTTTCAGATCATTTATATATGTTAAGAGGGAAGGTTATGACGGAAGTTCATTCAAAAAATCATCTGAAAATTAGATTTTATGAAACTTTTCGAAATGCAATTTTCCGTCAAAAATCAGTGTATTATACACTACTTTCGGTCAAAAAAATCAAATTTAATTTGGGACTACTTGAAATGATATAAAACTTTTTAGATCATTTATATATGTTAAGAGGGAAGGTTATGCTGGAAGTCCATGCAGAAAATCATCTGAAAATTAGATTTTATGAAACTTTTCGAAATGCAAGTTTCGGTCAAAAATTGTAGTAAATTATACACTAGTTTCGGTCAAAAAAATCAAATTTAATTGGGGACTATTTGAAATGATATGAAACTTTTCAGATCATTTATATATGTTAGGAGGGAAGGTTATGATGGAAGTCCATGCAGAAAATCATCTTAAAATTAGATTTTAAGAAACTTTTCGAAATGCAAGTTTCGGTCTAAAATCGTAGTATATTATACACTATTATCGGTCAAAAAAATCAAATTTAATTGGGGACTATTTGAAATGGTACGAAATTTTTAGATCATTTATATATGTTAAGAGGGAAGGTTATGATGGAAGTTCATGCAAAAAATCATCTGAAAATTAGATTTTATGAAACTTTTTGAAATGCAAGTTTCGGTCAAAAATCATAGTATATTATACACTAGTTTCAGTCAAAAATTCAAATTTAATTGGGGACTATTTGAAATGATACAAAACTTTTTAGATCATTTATATATGTTAAGTGGGAAGGTTATGATGGAAGTCCATGCAGAAAATCATCTGAATATTAGATTTCATGAAATTTTTCGAAATGCAAGTTTCGGTCAAAAATCGTAGTATATTATACACTAGTTTCGGTCAAAAAAATCAAATTTAATGGGGGACTATTTGAAATTATACGAAACTTTTCAGATCATTTATATATGTTAAGAGGGAAGGTTATGATGGAAGTTCATTCAAAAAATCATCTGAAAATTAGATTTTATGAAACTTTTCGAAATGCAAGTTTCGGTCAAAAATCAGTATATTATACACTAGTTTCGGTCAAAAAAATCAAATTTAATTGGGGACAACTTGAAATGATACGAAACGTTTTATATCATTTATATATGTTAAGAGGGAAGGTTATGCTGGAAGACCTTGCAGAAAATCATCTGAAAATTAGATTTTAGGAAACTTTTCGAAATGCAAGTTTCGGTCAAAAATCGTAGTATATTATCCACTAGTTTCGATCAAGAAAATCAACTTTAATTGGGGACTATTTGAAATGATAAGAAACTTTACAGATCATTTATATATGTTAAGAGGGAAGGTTATGACGGAATTTCATGCAGAAAATCATCTGAAAATTAGATTTTATGAAACTATTCGAAATGCAAGTTTCGGTCAAAAATCGTAGTATATTATACACTACTTTCGGTCAAAAAAATCAAATTTAATTGGGGACTATTTGAAATTATACGAAACTTTTCAGATCATTTATATATGTTAAGAGGGAAGGTTATGACGGAAGTTCATTCACAAAATCATATGAAAATTAGATTTTATGAAACTTTTCAAAATGCAAGCTTCGGTCAAATATCAGTATATTATACACTAGTTTCAGTCAAAAAAATCAAATTTAATCGGGGACTATTTGAAATGATACGAAACTTTTTAGATCATTTATATATGTTACGAGGGAAGGTTATTATGGAAGTCCATGCAGAAAATCATCTGAATATTAAATTTCATGAAACTTTTCGAAATGCAAGTTTCGGTTAAAAACCGTAGTATATTATACACTATTTTGGATCAAAAAAATCAAATTTAATTGGGGACTACTTGAAATGATATAAAACTTTTTATATCATTTATATATGTTAAGAGGGAAGGTTATTCTGGAAGTCCATGCAGAAAATCATCTGAAAATTAGATTTTATGAAACTTTTCGAAATGCAAGTTTCGGTCAAAAATTGTATTATACACTAGTTTCGGTCAAAAAAATCAATTTAATTGGGGACTATTTGAAATGAATTGAAACTTTTCAAATCATTTATATATGTTAGGAGGGAAGGTTATGATGGAAGTCCATGCAGAAAATCATCTGAAATTTAGATTTTATGAAACTTTTCGAAATGCAAGTTTCGGTCAAAAACCGTAGTATATTATACACTAGTTTCAGTTAAAAAATAAAATTTAATCGTGGATTATTTGAAATTATACGAAACTTTTCAGATCATTTATATATGTTAAGAGGAAATGTTATGATGGAAGTTCATTCAAAAAATCATATGAAAATTAGATTTTATGAAATTTTTCTAAATGCAATTTCGGTCAAAAATCAGTATATTATACACTAGTCTCGGTCAAAAAAATCAAATTTAATTGGGGACAACATGAAATGATACGAAACTTTTTAGATCATTTATATATGTTAAGAGGGAAGGTTATGCTGGAAGTCCATGCAGAAAATCATCTGAAAATTAGATTTTATGAAACTATTCGAAATGCAAGTTTCGATCAAAAATCGTAGTATATTATACACTAGTTTCGGTCAAAAAAATCAAATTTAATTGGGGACTATTTGAAATGGTACGAAAATTTTCAGATCATTTATATATGTTAAGAGGGAAGGTTATGATGGAAGTTCATGCAAAAAATCATCTGAAAATTAGATTTTATGAAACTTTTCCAAATGCAAGTTTCTGTCAAAAATCATAGTATATTATACACTAGTTTAGGTAAAAAATTCAAATTTAATTGGGGACTATTTGAAATGATACGAAACTTTTTAGATCATTTATATATGTTAAGAGGGAAGGTTATGATGGAAGTCCATGACGAAAATCATCTGAATATTAGATTTCATGAAACTTTTCGAAATGCAAGTTTCGGTCAAAAACCGTAGTATATTATACACTAGTTTCATTCAAAAAAATCAAATTTAATGGGGGACTATTTGAAATTATACGAAACTTTTTAGATCATTTATATATGTTAAGAGGGAAGGTTATTATGGAAGTCCATGCAAAAAATCATCTGAATATTAAATTTCATGAAACTTTTCGAAATGCAAGTTTCAGTCAAAAACCATAGTATATTATACACTAGTTTCGGTCAAAAAAATCAAATTTAATCGAGGACTATTTGAAATTATACAAAACTTTTCAGATCATTTATATATGTTAAGAGGGAAGGTTATGAAGGAAGTTCATTCAAAAAATCATCTGAAAATTAGATTTTATGAAACTTTTCAAAATGCAATTTTCGGTCAAAAACCGTAGAATATTATACACTAGTTTCGGTCAAAAAAATCAAATTTAATCGGGGACTATTTGAAATTATACGAAACTTTTCAGATCATTTATATATGTTAAGAGGGAAGGTTATGACGGAAGTCCATGCAGAAAATCATCTGAAAATTAGATTTTATTAAACTTTTCGAAATGCAAGTTTCGGTCAAAAATCGTAGTATATTATACACTACTTTCGGTCAAAAAAATCAAATTTAATGGGGGACTATTTGAAATTATACGAAACTTTTCAGATCATTTATATATGTTAAGAGGGAAGGTTATGACGGAAGTTCATTCAAAAAATCATCTGAAAATTAGATTTTATGAAACTTTTCGAAATGCAATTTTCCGTCAAAAATCAGTGTATTATACACTACTTTCGGTCAAAAAAATCAAATTTAATTTGGGACTACTTGAAATGATATAAAACTTTTTAGATCATTTATATATGTTAAGAGGGAAGGTTATGCTGGAAGTCCATGCAGAAAATCATCTGAAAATTAGATTTTATGAAACTTTTCGAAATGCAAGTTTCGGTCAAAAATTGTAGTAAATTATACACTAGTTTCGGTCAAAAAAATCAAATTTAATTGGGGACTATTTGAAATGATATGAAACTTTTCAGATCATTTATATATGTTAGGAGGGAAGGTTATGATGGAAGTCCATGCAGAAAATCATCTTAAAATTAGATTTTAAGAAACTTTTCGAAATGCAAGTTTCGGTCTAAAATCGTAGTATATTATACACTATTATCGGTCAAAAAAATCAAATTTAATTGGGGACTATTTGAAATGGTACGAAATTTTTAGATCATTTATATATGTTAAGAGGGAAGGTTATGATGGAAGTTCATGCAAAAAATCATCTGAAAATTAGATTTTATGAAACTTTTTGAAATGCAAGTTTCGGTCAAAAATCATAGTATATTATACACTAGTTTCAGTCAAAAATTCAAATTTAATTGGGGACTATTTGAAATGATACAAAACTTTTTAGATCATTTATATATGTTAAGTGGGAAGGTTATGATGGAAGTCCATGCAGAAAATCATCTGAATATTAGATTTCATGAAATTTTTCGAAATGCAAGTTTCGGTCAAAAATCGTAGTATATTATACACTAGTTTCGGTCAAAAAAATCAAATTTAATGGGGGACTATTTGAAATTATACGAAACTTTTCAGATCATTTATATATGTTAAGAGGGAAGGTTATGATGGAAGTTCATTCAAAAAATCATCTGAAAATTAGATTTTATGAAACTTTTCGAAATGCAAGTTTCGGTCAAAAATCAGTATATTATACACTAGTTTCGGTCAAAAAAATCAAATTTAATTGGGGACAACTTGAAATGATACGAAACGTTTTATATCATTTATATATGTTAAGAGGGAAGGTTATGCTGGAAGACCTTGCAGAAAATCATCTGAAAATTAGATTTTAGGAAACTTTTCGAAATGCAAGTTTCGGTCAAAAATCGTAGTATATTATCCACTAGTTTCGATCAAGAAAATCAACTTTAATTGGGGACTATTTGAAATGATAAGAAACTTTACAGATCATTTATATATGTTAAGAGGGAAGGTTATGACGGAATTTCATGCAGAAAATCATCTGAAAATTAGATTTTATGAAACTATTCGAAATGCAAGTTTCGGTCAAAAATCGTAGTATATTATACACTACTTTCGGTCAAAAAAATCAAATTTAATTGGGGACTATTTGAAATTATACGAAACTTTTCAGATCATTTATATATGTTAAGAGGGAAGGTTATGACGGAAGTTCATTCACAAAATCATATGAAAATTAGATTTTATGAAACTTTTCAAAATGCAAGCTTCGGTCAAATATCAGTATATTATACACTAGTTTCAGTCAAAAAAATCAAATTTAATCGGGGACTATTTGAAATGATACGAAACTTTTTAGATCATTTATATATGTTACGAGGGAAGGTTATTATGGAAGTCCATGCAGAAAATCATCTGAATATTAAATTTCATGAAACTTTTCGAAATGCAAGTTTCGGTTAAAAACCGTAGTATATTATACACTATTTTGGATCAAAAAAATCAAATTTAATTGGGGACTACTTGAAATGATATAAAACTTTTTATATCATTTATATATGTTAAGAGGGAAGGTTATTCTGGAAGTCCATGCAGAAAATCATCTGAAAATTAGATTTTATGAAACTTTTCGAAATGCAAGTTTCGGTCAAAAATTGTATTATACACTAGTTTCGGTCAAAAAAATCAATTTAATTGGGGACTATTTGAAATGAATTGAAACTTTTCAAATCATTTATATATGTTAGGAGGGAAGGTTATGATGGAAGTCCATGCAGAAAATCATCTGAAATTTAGATTTTATGAAACTTTTCGAAATGCAAGTTTCGGTCAAAAACCGTAGTATATTATACACTAGTTTCAGTTAAAAAATAAAATTTAATCGTGGATTATTTGAAATTATACGAAACTTTTCAGATCATTTATATATGTTAAGAGGAAATGTTATGATGGAAGTTCATTCAAAAAATCATATGAAAATTAGATTTTATGAAATTTTTCTAAATGCAATTTCGGTCAAAAATCAGTATATTATACACTAGTCTCGGTCAAAAAAATCAAATTTAATTGGGGACAACATGAAATGATACGAAACTTTTTAGATCATTTATATATGTTAAGAGGGAAGGTTATGCTGGAAGTCCATGCAGAAAATCATCTGAAAATTAGATTTTATGAAACTATTCGAAATGCAAGTTTCGATCAAAAATCGTAGTATATTATACACTAGTTTCGGTCAAAAAAATCAAATTTAATTGGGGACTATTTGAAATGGTACGAAAATTTTCAGATCATTTATATATGTTAAGAGGGAAGGTTATGATGGAAGTTCATGCAAAAAATCATCTGAAAATTAGATTTTATGAAACTTTTCCAAATGCAAGTTTCTGTCAAAAATCATAGTATATTATACACTAGTTTAGGTAAAAAATTCAAATTTAATTGGGGACTATTTGAAATGATACGAAACTTTTTAGATCATTTATATATGTTAAGAGGGAAGGTTATGATGGAAGTCCATGACGAAAATCATCTGAATATTAGATTTCATGAAACTTTTCGAAATGCAAGTTTCGGTCAAAAACCGTAGTATATTATACACTAGTTTCATTCAAAAAAATCAAATTTAATGGGGGACTATTTGAAATTATACGAAACTTTTTAGATCATTTATATATGTTAAGAGGGAAGGTTATTATGGAAGTCCATGCAAAAAATCATCTGAATATTAAATTTCATGAAACTTTTCGAAATGCAAGTTTCAGTCAAAAACCATAGTATATTATACACTAGTTTCGGTCAAAAAAATCAAATTTAATCGAGGACTATTTGAAATTATACAAAACTTTTCAGATCATTTATATATGTTAAGAGGGAAGGTTATGAAGGAAGTTCATTCAAAAAATCATCTGAAAATTAGATTTTATGAAACTTTTCAAAATGCAATTTTCGGTCAAAAACCGTAGAATATTATACACTAGTTTCGGTCAAAAAAATCAAATTTAATCGGGGACTATTTGAAATTATACGAAACTTTTCAGATCATTTATATATGTTAAGAGGGAAGGTTATGACGGAAGTCCATGCAGAAAATCATCTGAAAATTAGATTTTATTAAACTTTTCGAAATGCAAGTTTCGGTCAAAAATCGTAGTATATTATACACTACTTTCGGTCAAAAAAATCAAATTTAATGGGGGACTATTTGAAATTATACGAAACTTTTCAGATCATTTATATATGTTAAGAGGGAAGGTTATGACGGAAGTTCATTCAAAAAATCATCTGAAAATTAGATTTTATGAAACTTTTCGAAATGCAATTTTCCGTCAAAAATCAGTGTATTATACACTACTTTCGGTCAAAAAAATCAAATTTAATTTGGGACTACTTGAAATGATATAAAACTTTTTAGATCATTTATATATGTTAAGAGGGAAGGTTATGCTGGAAGTCCATGCAGAAAATCATCTGAAAATTAGATTTTATGAAACTTTTCGAAATGCAAGTTTCGGTCAAAAATTGTAGTAAATTATACACTAGTTTCGGTCAAAAAAATCAAATTTAATTGGGGACTATTTGAAATGATATGAAACTTTTCAGATCATTTATATATGTTAGGAGGGAAGGTTATGATGGAAGTCCATGCAGAAAATCATCTTAAAATTAGATTTTAAGAAACTTTTCGAAATGCAAGTTTCGGTCTAAAATCGTAGTATATTATACACTATTATCGGTCAAAAAAATCAAATTTAATTGGGGACTATTTGAAATGGTACGAAATTTTTAGATCATTTATATATGTTAAGAGGGAAGGTTATGATGGAAGTTCATGCAAAAAATCATCTGAAAATTAGATTTTATGAAACTTTTTGAAATGCAAGTTTCGGTCAAAAATCATAGTATATTATACACTAGTTTCAGTCAAAAATTCAAATTTAATTGGGGACTATTTGAAATGATACAAAACTTTTTAGATCATTTATATATGTTAAGTGGGAAGGTTATGATGGAAGTCCATGCAGAAAATCATCTGAATATTAGATTTCATGAAATTTTTCGAAATGCAAGTTTCGGTCAAAAATCGTAGTATATTATACACTAGTTTCGGTCAAAAAAATCAAATTTAATGGGGGACTATTTGAAATTATACGAAACTTTTCAGATCATTTATATATGTTAAGAGGGAAGGTTATGATGGAAGTTCATTCAAAAAATCATCTGAAAATTAGATTTTATGAAACTTTTCGAAATGCAAGTTTCGGTCAAAAATCAGTATATTATACACTAGTTTCGGTCAAAAAAATCAAATTTAATTGGGGACAACTTGAAATGATACGAAACGTTTTATATCATTTATATATGTTAAGAGGGAAGGTTATGCTGGAAGACCTTGCAGAAAATCATCTGAAAATTAGATTTTAGGAAACTTTTCGAAATGCAAGTTTCGGTCAAAAATCGTAGTATATTATCCACTAGTTTCGATCAAGAAAATCAACTTTAATTGGGGACTATTTGAAATGATAAGAAACTTTACAGATCATTTATATATGTTAAGAGGGAAGGTTATGACGGAATTTCATGCAGAAAATCATCTGAAAATTAGATTTTATGAAACTATTCGAAATGCAAGTTTCGGTCAAAAATCGTAGTATATTATACACTACTTTCGGTCAAAAAAATCAAATTTAATTGGGGACTATTTGAAATTATACGAAACTTTTCAGATCATTTATATATGTTAAGAGGGAAGGTTATGACGGAAGTTCATTCACAAAATCATATGAAAATTAGATTTTATGAAACTTTTCAAAATGCAAGCTTCGGTCAAATATCAGTATATTATACACTAGTTTCAGTCAAAAAAATCAAATTTAATCGGGGACTATTTGAAATGATACGAAACTTTTTAGATCATTTATATATGTTACGAGGGAAGGTTATTATGGAAGTCCATGCAGAAAATCATCTGAATATTAAATTTCATGAAACTTTTCGAAATGCAAGTTTCGGTTAAAAACCGTAGTATATTATACACTATTTTGGATCAAAAAAATCAAATTTAATTGGGGACTACTTGAAATGATATAAAACTTTTTATATCATTTATATATGTTAAGAGGGAAGGTTATTCTGGAAGTCCATGCAGAAAATCATCTGAAAATTAGATTTTATGAAACTTTTCGAAATGCAAGTTTCGGTCAAAATTTGTATTATACACTAGTTTCGGTCAAAAAAATCAATTTAATTGGGGACTATTTGAAATGAATTGAAACTTTTCAAATCATTTATATATGTTAGGAGGGAAGGTTATGATGGAAGTCCATGCAGAAAATCATCTGAAATTTAGATTTTATGAAACTTTTCGAAATGCAAGTTTCGGTCAAAAACCGTAGTATATTATACACTAGTTTCAGTTAAAAAATAAAATTTAATCGTGGACTATTTGAAATTATACGAAACTTTTCAGATCATTTATATATGTTAAGAGGAAATGTTATGATGGAAGTTCATTCAAAAAATCATATGAAAATTAGATTTTATGAAATTTTTCTAAATGCAATTTCGGTCAAAAATCAGTATATTATACACTAGTCTCGGTCAAAAAAAATCAAATTTAATTGGGGACAACATGAAATGATACGAAACTTTTTAGATCATTTATATATGTTAAGAGGGAAGGTTATGCTGGAAGTCCATGCAGAAAATCATCTGAAAATTAGATTTTATGAAACTATTCGAAATGCAAGTTTCGATCAAAAATCGTAGTATATTATACACTAGTTTCGGTCAAAAAAATCAAATTTAATTGGGGACTATTTGAAATGGTACGAAAATTTTCAGATCATTTATATATGTTAAGAGGGAAGGTTATGATGGAAGTTCATGCAAAAAATCATCTGAAAATTAGATTTTATGAAACTTTTCCAAATGCAAGTTTCTGTCAAAAATCATAGTATATTATACACTAGTTTAGGTAAAAAATTCAAATTTAATTGGGGACTATTTGAAATGATACGAAACTTTTTAGATCATTTATATATGTTAAGAGGGAAGGTTATGATGGAAGTCCATGACGAAAATCATCTGAATATTAGATTTCATGAAACTTTTCGAAATGCAAGTTTCGGTCAAAAACCGTAGTATATTATACACTAGTTTCATTCAAAAAAATCAAATTTAATGGGGGACTATTTGAAATTATACGAAACTTTTTAGATCATTTATATATGTTAAGAGGGAAGGTTATTATGGAAGTCCATGCAAAAAATCATCTGAATATTAAATTTCATGAAACTTTTCGAAATGCAAGTTTCAGTCAAAAACCATAGTATATTATACACTAGTTTCGGTCAAAAAAATCAAATTTAATCGAGGACTATTTGAAATTATACAAAACTTTTCAGATCATTTATATATGTTAAGAGGGAAGGTTATGAAGGAAGTTCATTCAAAAAATCATCTGAAAATTAGATTTTATGAAACTTTTCAAAATGCAATTTTCGGTCAAAAACCGTAGAATATTATACACTAGTTTCGGTCAAAAAAATCAAATTTAATCGGGGACTATTTGAAATTATACGAAACTTTTCAGATCATTTATATATGTTAAGAGGGAAGGTTATGACGGAAGTCCATGCAGAAAATCATCTGAAAATTAGATTTTATTAAACTTTTCGAAATGCAAGTTTCGGTCAAAAATCGTAGTATATTATACACTACTTTCGGTCAAAAAAATCAAATTTAATGGGGGACTATTTGAAATTATACGAAACTTTTCAGATCATTTATATATGTTAAGAGGGAAGGTTATGACGGAAGTTCATTCAAAAAATCATCTGAAAATTAGATTTTATGAAACTTTTCGAAATGCAATTTTCCGTCAAAAATCAGTGTATTATACACTACTTTCGGTCAAAAAAATCAAATTTAATTTGGGACTACTTGAAATGATATAAAACTTTTTAGATCATTTATATATGTTAAGAGGGAAGGTTATGCTGGAAGTCCATGCAGAAAATCATCTGAAAATTAGATTTTATGAAACTTTTCGAAATGCAAGTTTCGGTCAAAAATTGTAGTAAATTATACACTAGTTTCGGTCAAAAAAATCAAATTTAATTGGGGACTATTTGAAATGATATGAAACTTTTCAGATCATTTATATATGTTAGGAGGGAAGGTTATGATGGAAGTCCATGCAGAAAATCATCTTAAAATTAGATTTTAAGAAACTTTTCGAAATGCAAGTTTCGGTCTAAAATCGTAGTATATTATACACTATTATCGGTCAAAAAAATCAAATTTAATTGGGGACTATTTGAAATGGTACGAAATTTTTAGATCATTTATATATGTTAAGAGGGAAGGTTATGATGGAAGTTCATGCAAAAAATCATCTGAAAATTAGATTTTATGAAACTTTTTGAAATGCAAGTTTCGGTCAAAAATCATAGTATATTATACACTAGTTTCAGTCAAAAATTCAAATTTAATTGGGGACTATTTGAAATGATACAAAACTTTTTAGATCATTTATATATGTTAAGTGGGAAGGTTATGATGGAAGTCCATGCAGAAAATCATCTGAATATTAGATTTCATGAAATTTTTCGAAATGCAAGTTTCGGTCAAAAATCGTAGTATATTATACACTAGTTTCGGTCAAAAAAATCAAATTTAATGGGGGACTATTTGAAATTATACGAAACTTTTCAGATCATTTATATATGTTAAGAGGGAAGGTTATGATGGAAGTTCATTCAAAAAATCATCTGAAAATTAGATTTTATGAAACTTTTCGAAATGCAAGTTTCGGTCAAAAATCAGTATATTATACACTAGTTTCGGTCAAAAAAATCAAATTTAATTGGGGACAACTTGAAATGATACGAAACGTTTTATATCATTTATATATGTTAAGAGGGAAGGTTATGCTGGAAGACCTTGCAGAAAATCATCTGAAAATTAGCTTTTAGGAAACTTTTTGAAATGCAAGTTTCGGTCAAAAATCGTAGTATATTATCCACTAGTTTCGATCAAAAAAATCAACTTTAATTGGGGACTATTTGAAATGATAAGAAACTTTACAGATCATTTATATATGTTAAGAGGGAAGGTTATGACGGAATTTCATACAGAAAATCATCTGAAAATTAGATTTTATGAAACTATTCGAAATGCAAGTTTCGGTCAAAAATCGTAGTATATTATACACTACTTTCGGTCAAAAAAATCAAATTTAATTGGGGACTATTTGAAATTATACGAAACTTTTCAGATCATTTATATATGTTAAGAGGGAAGGTTATGACGGAAGTTCATTCACAAAATCATATGAAAATTAGATTTTATGAAACTTTTCGAAATGCAAGTTTCGGTCAAATATCAGTATATTATACACTAGTTTCAGTCAAAAAAATCAAATTTAATCGGGGACTATTTGAAATGATACGAAACTTTTTAGATCATTTATATATGTTACGAGGGAAGGTTATTATGGAAGTCCATGCAGAAAATCATCTGAATATTAAATTTCATGAAACTTTTCGAAATGCAAGTTTCGGTTAAAAACCGTAGTATATTATACACTAGTTTCGATCAAAAAAATCAAATTTAATTGGGGACTACTTGAAATGATATAAAACTTTTTATATCATTTATATATGTTAAGAGGGAAGGTTATTCTGGAAGTCCATGCAGAAAATCATCTGAAAATTAGATTTTATGAAACTTTTCGAAATGCAAGTTTCGGTCAAAAATTGTATTATACACTAGTTTCGGTCAAAAAAATCAATTTAATTGGGGACTATTTGAAATGAATTGAAACTTTTCAGATCATTTATATATGTTAGGAGGGAAGGTTATGATGGAAGTCCATGCAGAAAATCATCTGAAAATTAGATTTTATGAAACTTTTCGAAATGCAAGTTTCGGTCAAAAACCGTAGTATATTATACACTAGTTTCAGTTAAAAAATAAAATTTAATCGTGGACTATTTGAAATTATACGAAACTTTTCAGATCATTTATATATGTTAAGAGGAAATGTTATGATGGAAGTTCATTCAAAAAATCATATGAAAATTAGATTTTATGAAATTTTTCTAAATGCAATTTCGGTCAAAAATCAGTATATTATACACTAGTCTCGGTCAAAAAAATCAAATTTAATTGGGGATAACATGAAATGATACGAAACTTTTTAGATCATTTATATATGTTAAGAGGGAAGGTTATGCTGGAAGTCCATGCAGAAAATCATCTGAAAATTAGATTTTATGAAACTTTTCGAAATGCAAGTTTCGATCAAAAATCGTAGTATATTATACACTAGTTTCGGTCAAAAAAATCAAATTTAATTGGGGACTATTTGAAATGGTACGAAAATTTTCAGATCATTTATATATGTTAAGAGGGAAGGTTATGATGGAAGTTCATGCAAAAAATCATCTGAAAATTAGATTTTATGAAACTTTTCCAAATGCAAGTTTCTGTCAAAAATCATAGTATATTATACACTAGTTTAGGTAAAAAATTCAAATTTAATTGGGGACTATTTGAAATGATACGAAACTTTTTAGATCATTTATATATGTTAAGAGGGAAGGTTATGATGGAAGTCCATGCAGAAAATCATCTGAATATTAGATTTCATGAAACTTTTCGAAATGCAAGTTTCGGTCAAAAACCGTAGTATATTATACACTAGTTTCATTCAAAAAAATCAAATTTAATGGGGGACTATTTGAAATTATACGAAACTTTTTAGATCATTTATATATGTTAAGAGGGAAGGTTATTATGGAAGTCCATGCAGAAAATCATCTGAAAATTAAATTTTATGAAACTTTTCGAAATGCAAGTTTCGATCAAAAATCGTAGTATATTATACACTAGTTTCGGTGAAAAAAATCAAATTTAATTGGGGACTATTTGAAATGGTACGAAAATTTTCAGATCATTTATATATGTTAAGAGGGAAGGTTATGATGGAAGTTCATGCAAAAAATCATATGAAAATTAGATTTTATGAAACTTTTCCAAATGCAAGTTTCTGTCAAAAATCATAGTATATTATACACTAGTTTAGGTAAAAAATTCAAATTTAATTGGGGACTATTTGAAATGATACGAAACTTTTTAGATCATTTATATATGTTAAGAGGGAAGGTTATGATGGAAGTCCATGCAAAAAATCATCTGAATATTAGATTTCATGAAACTTTTCGAAATGCAAGTTTCGGTCAAAAACCGTAGTATATTATACACTAGTTTCATTCAAAAAAATCAAATTTAATGGGGGACTATTTGAAATTATACGAAACTTTTTAGATCATTTATATATGTTAAGAGGGAAGGTTATTATGGAAGTCCATGCAGAAAATCATCTGAATATTAAATTTCATGAAACTTTTCGAAATGCAAGTTTCGGTAAAAACCATAGTATATTATACACTAGTTTCGGTCAAAAAAATCAAATTTAATGGGGGACTATTTGAAATTATACGAAACTTTTCAGATCATTTATATATGTTAAGAGGGAAGGTTATGATGGAAGTTCATTCAAAAAATCATCTGAAAATTAGATTTTATGAAATTTTTCAAAATGCAATTTTCGGTCAAAAATCAGTATATTATACACTAGTTTCGGTCAAAAAAATCAAATTTAATTGGGGACAACTTGAAATGATACGAAACGTTTTATATCATTTATATATGTTAAGAGGGAAGGTTATGCTGGAAGACCTTGCAGAAAATCATCTGAAAATTAGATTTTAGGAAACTTTTCGAAATGCATGTTTCGGTCAAAAATCGTAGTATATTATCCACTAGTTTCGATCAAAAAAATCAACTTTAATTGGGGACTATTTGAAATGATAAGAAACTTTACAGATCATTTATATATGTTAAGAGGGAAGGTTATGACGGAATTTCATGCAGAAAATCATCTGAAAATTAGATTTTATGAAACTATTCGAAATGCAAGTTTCGGTCAAAAATCGTAGTATATTATACACTACTTTCGGTCAAAAAAAAATTTAATTGGGGACTATTTGAAATTATACGAAACTTTTCAGATCATTTATATATGTTAAGAGGGAAGGTTATGACGGAAGTTCATTCACAAAATCATATGAAAATTAGATTTTATGAAACTTTTCGAAATGCAAGTTTCGGTCAAATATCAGTATATTATACACTAGTTTCAGTCAAAAAAATCAAATTTAATCGGGGACTATTTGAAATGATACGAAACTTTTTAGATCATTTATATATGTTACGAGGGAAGGTTATTATGGAAGTCCATGCAGAAAATCATCTGAATATTAAATTTCATGAAACTTTTCGAAATGCAAGTTTCGGTTAAAAAGCGTAGTATATTATACACTAGTTTCGATCAAAAAAATCAAATTTAATTGGGGACTACTTGAAATGATATAAAACTTTTTATATCATTTATATATGTTAAGAGGGAAGGTTATTCTGGAAGTCCATGCAGAAAATCATCTGAAAATTAGATTTTATGAAACTTTTCGAAATGCAAGTTTCGGTCAAAAATTGTATTATACACTAGTTTCGGTCAAAAAAATCAATTTAATTGGGGACTATTTGAAATGAATTGAAACTTTTCAGATCATTTATATATGTTAGGAGGGAAGGTTATGATGGAAGTCCATGCAGAAAATCATCTGAAAATTAGATTTTATGAAACTTTTCGAAATGCAAGTTTCGGTCAAAAACCGTAGTATATTATACACTAGTTTCAGTTAAAAAATAAAATTTAATCGTGGACTATTTGAAATTATACGAAACTTTTCAGATCATTTATATATGTTAAGAGGAAATGTTATGATGGAAGTTCATTCAAAAAATCATATGAAAATTAGATTTTATGAAATTTTTCTAAATGCAATTTAGGTCAAAAATCAGTAAATTATACACTAGTCTCGGTCAAAAAAATCAAATTTAATTGGGGACAACATGAAATGATACGAAACTTTTTAGATCATTTATATATGTTAAGAGGGAAGGTTATGATGGAAGTTCATGCAAAAAATCATCTGAAAATTAGATTTTATGAAACTTTTCCAAATGCAAGTTTCTGTCAAAAATCATAGTATATTATACACTAGTTTAGGTAAAAAATTCAAATTTAATTGGGGACTATTTGAAATGATACGAAACTTTTTAGATCATTTATATATGTTAAGAGGGAAGGTTATGATGGAAGTCCATGCAGAAAATCATCTGAATATTAGATTTCATGAAACTTTTCGAAATGCAAGTTTCGGTCAAGAACCGTAGTATATTATACACTAGTTTCATTCAAAAAAATCAAATTTAATGGGGGACTATTTGAAATTATACGAAACTTTTTAGATCATTTATATATGTTAAGAGGGAAGGTTATTATGGAAGTCCATGCAGAAAATCATCTGAAAATTAGATTTTATGAAACTTTTCGAAATGCAAGTTTCGATCAAAAATCGTAGTATATTATACACTAGTTTCGGTCAAAAAAATCAAATTTAATTGGGGACTATTTGAAATGGTACGAAAATTTTCAGATCATTTATATATGTTAAGAGGGAAGGTTATGATGGAAGTTCATGCAAAAAATCATATGAAAATTAGATTTTATGAAACTTTTCCAAATGCAAGTTTCTGTCAAAAATCATAGTATATTATACACTAGTTTAGGTAAAAAATTCAAATTTAATTGGGGACTATTTGAAATGATACGAAACTTTTTAGATCATTTATATATGTTAAGAGGGAAGGTTATGATGGAAGTCCATGCAGAAAATCATCTGAATATTAGATTTCATGAAACTTTTCGAAATGCAAGTTTCGGTCAAAAACCGTAGTATATTATACACTAGTTTCATTCAAAAAAATCAAATTTAATGGGGGACTATTTGAAATTATACGAAACTTTTTAGATCATTTATATATGTTAAGAGGGAAGGTTATTATGGAAGTCCATGCAGAAAATCATCTGAAAATTAGATTTTATGAAACTTTTCGAAATGCAAGTTTCGATCAAAAATCGTAGTATATTATACACTAGTTTCGGTGAAAAAAATCAAATTTAATTGGGGACTATTTGAAATGGTACGAAAATTTTCAGATCATTTATATATGTTAAGAGGGAAGGTTATGATGGAAGTTCATGCAAAAAATCATATGAAAATTAGATTTTATGAAACTTTTCCAAATGCAAGTTTCTGTCAAAAATCATAGTATATTATACACTAGTTTAGGTAAAAAATTCAAATTTAATTGGGGACTATTTGAAATGATACGAAACTTTTTAGATCATTTATATATGTTAAGAGGGAAGGTTATGATGGAAGTCCATGCAGAAAATCATCTGAATATTAGATTTCATGAAACTTTTCGAAATGCAAGTTTCGGTCAAAAACCGTAGTATATTATACACTAGTTTCATTCAAAAAAATCAAATTTAATGGGGGACTATTTGAAATTATACGAAACTTTTTAGATCATTTATATATGTTAAGAGGGAAGGTTATTATGGAAGTCCATGCAGAAAATCATCTGAATATTAAATTTCATGAAACTTTTCGAAATGCAAGTTTCGGTAAAAACCATAGTATATTATACACTAGTTTCGGTCAAAAAAATCAAATTTAATCGAGGACTATTTGAAATTATACGAAACTTTTCAGATCATTTATATATGTTAAGAGGGAAGGTTATGATGGAAGTTCATTCAAAAAATCATCTGAAAATTAGATTTTATGAAATTTTTCAAAATGCAATTTTCGGTCAAAAATCAGTATATTATACACTAGTTTCGGTCAAAAAAATCAAATTTAATTGGGGACAACTTGAAATGATACGAAACGTTTTATATCATTTATATATGTTAAGAGGGAAGGTTATGCTGGAAGACCTTGCAGAAAATCATCTGAAAATTAGATTTTAGGAAACTTTTCGAAATGCAAGTTTCGGTCAAAAATCGTAGTATATTATCCACTAGTTTCGATCAAAAAAATCAACTTTAATTGGGGACTATTTGAAATGATAAGAAACTTTACAGATCATTTATATATGTTAAGAGGGAAGGTTATGACGGAAGTCCATGCAGAAAATCATCTGAAAATTAGATTTTATGAAACTATTCGAAATGCAAGTTTCGGTCAAAAATCGTAGTATATTATACACTACTTTCGGTCAAAAAAATCAAATTTAATTGGGGACTATTTGAAATTATACGAAACTTTTCAGATCATTTATATATGTTAAGAGGGAAGGTTATGACGGAAGTTCATTCACAAAATCATATGAAAATTAGATTTTATGAAACTTTTCGAAATGCAAGTTTCGGTCAAATATCAGTATATTATACACTAGTTTCAGTCAAAAAAATCAAATTTAATCGGGGACTATTTGAAATGATACAAAACTTTTTAGATCATTTATATATGTTACGAGGGAAGGTTATTATGGAAGTCCATGCAGAAAATCATCTGAATATTAAATTTCATGAAACTTTTCGAAATGCAAGTTTCGGTTAAAAAGCGTAGTATATTATACACTAGTTTCGATCAAAAAAATCAAATTTAATTGGGGACTACTTGAAATGATATAAAACTTTTTATATCATTTATATATGTTAAGAGGGAAGGTTATTCTGGAAGTCCATGCAGAAAATCATCTGAAAATTAGATTTTATGAAACTTTTCGAAATGCAAGTTTCGGTCAAAAATTGTATTATACACTAGTTTCGGTCAAAAAAATCAATTTAATTGGGGACTATTTGAAATGAATTGAAACTTTTCAGATCATTTATATATGTTAGGAGGGAAGGTTATGATGGAAGTCCATGCAGAAAATCATCTGAAAATTAGATTTTATGAAACTTTTCGAAATGCAAGTTTCGGTCAAAAACCGTAGTATATTATACACTAGTTTCAGTTAAAAAATAAAATTTAATCGTGGACTCTTTGAAATTATACGAAACTTTTCAGATCATTTATATATGTTAAGAGGAAATGTTATGATGGAAGTTCATTCAAAAAATCATATGAAAATTAGATTTTATGAAATTTTTCTAAATGCAATTTAGGTCAAAAATCAGTAAATTATACACTAGTCTCGGTCAAAAAAATCAAATTTAATTGGGGACAACATGAAATGATACGAAACTTTTTAGATCATTTATATATGTTAAGAGGGAAGGTTATGATGGAAGTTCATGCAAAAAATCATCTGAAAATTAGATTTTATGAAACTTTTCCAAATGCAAGTTTCTGTCAAAAATCATAGTATATTATACACTAGTTTAGGTAAAAAATTCAAATTTAATTGGGGACTATTTGAAATGATACGAAACTTTTTAGATCATTTATATATGTTAAGAGGGAAGGTTATGATGGAAGTCCATGCAGAAAATCATCTGAATATTAGATTTCATGAAACTTTTCGAAATGCAAGTTTCGGTCAAGAACCGTAGTATATTATACACTAGTTTCATTCAAAAAAATCAAATTTAATGGGGGACTATTTGAAATTATACGAAACTTTTTAGATCATTTATATATGTTAAGAGGGAAGGTTATTATGGAAGTCCATGCAGAAAATCATCTGAAAATTAGATTTTATGAAACTTTTCGAAATGCAAGTTTCGATCAAAAATCGTAGTATATTATACACTAGTTTCGGTCAAAAAAATCAAATTTAATTGGGGACTATTTGAAATGGTACGAAAATTTTCAGATCATTTATATATGTTAAGAGGGAAGGTTATGATGGAAGTTCATGCAAAAAATCATATGAAAATTAGATTTTATGAAACTTTTCCAAATGCAAGTTTCTGTCAAAAATCATAGTATATTATACACTAGTTTAGGTAAAAAATTCAAATTTAATTGGGGACTATTTGAAATGATACGAAACTTTTTAGATCATTTATATATGTTAAGAGGGAAGGTTATGATGGAAGTCCATGCAGAAAATCATCTGAATATTAGATTTCATGAAACTTTTCGAAATGCAAGTTTCGGTCAAAAACCGTAGTATATTATACACTAGTTTCATTCAAAAAAATCAAATTTAATGGGGGACTATTTGAAATTATACGAAACTTTTTAGATCATTTATATATGTTAAGAGGGAAGGTTATTATGGAAGTCCATGCAGAAAATCATCTGAATATTAAATTTCATGAAACTTTTCGAAATGCAAGTTTCGGTAAAAACCATAGTATATTATACACTAGTTTCGGTCAAAAAAATCAAATTTAATCGAGGACTATTTGAAATTATACGAAACTTTTCAGATCATTTATATATGTTAAGAGGGAAGGTTATGATGGAAGTTCATTCAAAAAATCATCTGAAAATTAGATTTTATGAAATTTTTCAAAATGCAATTTTCGGTCAAAAATCAGTATATTATACACTAGTTTCGGTCAAAAAAATCAAATTTAATTGGGGACAACTTGAAATGATACGAAACGTTTTATATCATTTATATATGTTAAGAGGGAAGGTTATGCTGGAAGACCTTGCAGAAAATCATCTGAAAATTAGATTTTTGGAAACTTTTCGAAATGCAAGTTTCGGTCAAAAATCGTAGTATATTATCCACTAGTTTCGATCAAAAAAATCAACTTTAATTGGGGACTATTTGAAATGATAAGAAAATTTACAGATCATTTATATATGTTAAGAGGGAAGGTTATGACGGAAGTCCATGCAGAAAATCATCTGAAAATTAGATTTTATGAAACTATTCGAAATGCAAGTTTCGGTCAAATATCGTAGTATATTATACACTACTTTCGGTCAAAAAAATCAAATTTAATTGGGGACTATTTGAAATTATACGAAACTTTTCAGATCATTTATATATGTTAAGAGGGAAGGTTATGACGGAAGTTCATTCACAAAATCATATGAAAATTAGATTTTATGAAACTTTTCGAAATGCAAGTTTCAGTCAAATATCAGTATATTATACACTAGTTTCAGTCAAAAAAATCAAATTTAATCGGGGACTATTTGAAATGATACGAAACTTTTTAGATCATTTATATATGTTACGAGGGAAGGTTATTATGGAAGTCCATGCAGAAAATCATCTGAATATTAAATTTCATGAAACTTTTCGAAATGCAAGTTTCGGTTAAAAACCGTAGTATATTATACACTAGTTTCGATCAAAAAAATCAAATTTAATTGGGGACTACTTGAAATGATATAAAACTTTTTATATCATTTATATATGTTAAGAGGGAAGGTTATTCTGGAAGTCCATGCAGAAAATCATCTGAAAATTAGATTTATGAAACTTTTCGAAATGCAAGTTTCGGTCAAAAATTGTATTATACACTAGTTTCGGTCAAAAAAATCAATTTAATTGGGGACTATTTGAAATGAATTGAAACTTTTCAGATCATTTATATATGTTAGGAGGGAAGGTTATGATGGAAGTCCATGCAGAAAATCATCTGAAAATTAGATTTTATGAAACTTTTCGAAATGCAAGTTTCGGTCAAAAACCGTAGTATATTATACACTAGTTTCAGTTAAAAAATAAAATTTAATCGTGGACTATTTGAAATTATACGAAACTTTTCAGATCATTTATATATGTTAAGAGGAAATGTTATGATGGAAGTTCATTCAAAAAATCATATGAAAATTAGATTTTATGAAATTTTTCTAAATGCAATTTAGGTCAAAAATCAGTATATTATACACTAGTCTCGGTCAAAAAAATCAAATTTAATTGGGGACAACATGAAATGATACGAAACTTTTTAGATCATTTATATATGTTAAGAGGGAAGGTTATGCTGGAAGTCCATGCAGAAAATCATCTGTAAATTAGATTTTATGAAACTTTTCGAAATGCAAGTTTCGATCAAAAATCGTAGTATATTATACACTAGTTTCGGTCAAAAAAATCAAATTTAATTGGGGACTATTTGAAATGGTACGAAAATTTTCAGATCATTTATATATGTTAAGAGGGAAGGTTATGATGGAAGTTCATGCAAAAAATCATCTGAAAATTAGATTTTATGAAACTTTTCCAAATGCAAGTTTCTGTCAAAAATCATAGTATATTATACACTAGTTTAGGTAAAAAATTCAAATTTAATTGGGGACTATTTGAAATGATACGAAATTTTTAGATCATTTATATATGTTAAGAGGGAAGGTTATGATGGAAGTCCATGCAGAAAATCATCTGAATATTAGATTTCATGAAACTTTTCGAAATGCAAGTTTCGGTCAAAAACCGTAGTATATTATACACTAGTTTCATTCAAAAAAATCAAATTTAATGGGGGACTATTTGAAATTATACGAAACTTTTTAGATCATTTATATATGTTAAGAGGGAAGGTTATTATGGAAGTCCATGCAGAAAATCATCTGAAAATTAGATTTTATGAAACTTTTCGAAATGCAAGTTTCGATCAAAAATCGTAGTATATTATACACTAGTTTTGGTCAAAAAAATCAAATTTAATTGGGGACTATTTGAAATGGTACGAAAATTTTCAGATCATTTATATATGTTAAGAGGGAAGGTTATGATGGAAGTTCATGCAAAAAATCATCTGAAAATTAGATTTTATGAAACTTTTCCAAATGCAAGTTTCTGTCAAAAATCACAGTATATTATACACTAGTTTAGGTAAAAAAATTCAAATTTAATTGGGGACTATTTGAAATGATACGAAACTTTTTAGATCATTTATAATTGTTAAGAGGGAAGGTTATGATGGAAGTCCATGCAGAAAATCATCTGAATATTAGATTTCATGAAACTTTTCGAAATGCAAGTTTCGGTCAAAAACCGTAGTATATTATACACTAGTTTCATTCAAAAAAATCAAATTTAATGGGGGACTATTTGAAATTATACGAAACTTTTTAGATCATTTATATATGTTAAGAGGGAAGGTTATTATGGAAGTCCATGCAGAAAATCATCTGAATATTAAATTTCATGAAACTTTTCGTAATGCAAGTTTCAGTCAAAAACCATAGTATATTATACACTAGTTTCGGTCAAAAAAATCAAATTTAATCGAGGATATTTGAAATTATACAAAACTTTTCAGATCATTTATATATGTTAAGTGGGAAGGTTATGATGGAAGTTCATTCAAAAAATCATCTGAAAATTAGATTTTATGAAATTTTTCAAAATGCAATTTTCGGTCAAAAACCGTAGAATATTATACACTAGTTTCGGTCAAAAAAATCAAATTTAATCGGGGACTATTTGAAATTATACGAAACTTTTCAGATCATTTATATATGTTAAGAGGGAAGGTTATGAGGGAAGTTCATTCAAAAAATCATATGAAAATTAGATTTTATGAAACTTTTCGAAATGCAATTTTCGGTCAAAAATCAGTGTATTATACACTACTTTCGGTCAAAAAAATCAAATTTAATTTGGGACTACTTGAAATGATATAAAAAATTTTAGATCATTTATATATGTTAAGAGGGAAGGTTATGCTGGAAGTCCATGCAGAAAATCATCTGAAAATTAGATTTTATGAACATTTTCGAAATGCAAGTTTCGATCAAAAATCGTAGTATATTATACACTAGTTTCGGTCAAAAAAATCAAATTTAATTGGGGACTATTTGAAATGGTACGAAAATTTTCAGATCATTTATATATGTTAAGAGGGAAGGTTATGATGGAAGTTCATGCAAAAAATCATCTGAAAATTAGATTTTATGAAAATTTTCCAAATGAAAGTTTCTGTAAAAAATCATAGTATATTATACACTAGTTTAGGTAAAAAATTCAAATTTAATTGGGGACTATTTGAAATGATACGAAACTTTTTAGATCATTTATATATGTTAAGAGGGAAGGTTATGATGGAAGTCCATGCAGAAAATCATCTGAATATTAGATTTCATGAAACTTTTCGAAATGCAAGTTTCGGTCAAAAACCGTAGTATATTATACACTAGTTTCATTCAAAAAAATCAAATATAATGGGGGACTATTTGAAATTATACGAAACTTCTTAGATCATTTATATATGTTAAGAGGGAAGGTTATTATGGAAGTCCGTGCAGAAAATCATCTGAATATTAAATTTCATGAAACTTTTCGAAATGCAAGTTTCAGTCAAAAACCATAGTATATTATACACTAGTTTCGGTCAAAAAAATCAAATTTAATCGAGGACTATTTGAAATTATACGAAATTTTTCAGATCATTTATATATGTTAAGAGGGAAGGTTATGATGGAAGTTCATTCAAAAAATCATCTGAAAAATAGATTTTATGAAACTTTTCAAAATGCAATTTTCGGTCAAAAACCGTAGAATATTATTATACACTAGTTTCGGTCAAAAAAATCAAATTTAATCGGGGACTATTTGAAATTATACGAAAATTTTCAGATCATTTATATATGTTAAGAGGGAAGGTTATGAGGGAAGTTCATTCAAAAAATCATATGAAAATTAGATTTTATGAAACTTTTCGAAATGCAATTTTCGGTCAAAAATCAGTGTATTATACACTACTTTCGGTCAAAAAAATCAAATTTAATTTGGGACTACTTGAAATGATATAAAAAATTTTAGATCATTTATATATGATAAGAGGGAAGGTTATGCTGGAAGTCCATGCAGAAAATCATCTGAAAATTAGATTTTATGAAACTTTTCGAAATGCAAGTATCGGTCAAAAATTGTAGTAAATTATACACTAGTTTCGGTCAAAAAAATCAAATTTAATTGGGGACTATTTGAAATGATATGAAACTTTTCAGATCATTTATATATGTTAGGAGGGAAGGTTATGATGGAAGTCCATGCAGAAAATCATCTTAAAATTAGATTTTAAGAAACTTTTCGAAATGCAAGTTTCGGTCAAAAATCGTAGTATATTATACACTATTATCGGTCAAAAAAATCAAATTTAATTGGGGACTATTTGAAATGGTACGAAATTTTTAGATCATTTATATATGTTAAGAGGGAAGGTTATGATGGAAGTTCATCCAAAAAATCATCTGAAAATTAGATTTTATGAAACTTTTTGAAATGCAAGTTTCGGTAAAAAATCATAGTATATTATACACTAGTTTCAGTCAAAAATTCAAATTTAATTGGGGACTATTTGAAATGATACAAAAAATTTTAGATCATTTATATATGGTAAGAGGGAAGGTTATGATGGAAGTCCATGCAGAAAATCATCTGAATATTAGATTTCATGAAACTTTTCGAAATGCAAGTTTCGGTTAAAAACCGTAGTATATTATACACTAGTTTCGATCAAAAAAATCAAATTTAATTGGTGACTACTTGAAATGATATAAAACTTTTTATATCATTTATATATGTTAAGAGGGAAGGTTATTCTGGAAGTCCATGCAGAAAATAATCTGAAAATTAGATTTTATGAAACTTTTCGAAATGCAAGTTTCGGTCAAAAATTGTATTATACAATAGTTTCGGTCAAAAAAATCAAATTTAATTGGGGACTATTTGAAATGAATTGAAACTTTTCAGATCATTTATATATGTTAGGAGGGAAGGTTATGATGGAAGTCCATGCAGAAAATCATCTGAAAATTAGATTTTATGAAACTTTTTGAAATGCAAGTTTCGGTCAAAAACCGTAGTATATTTTACACTAGTTTCTGTTAAAAAATAAAATTTAATCGTGGACTATTTGAAATTATACGAAACTTTTCAGATCATTTATATATGTTAAGAGGAAACGTTATGATGGAAGTTCATTCAAAAAATTATCTGAAAATTAGAATTTATGAAATTTTTCTAAATGCAATTTCAGTCAAAAATCAGTATATTATACACTAGTTTCGGTCAAAAAAATCAAATTTAATTGGGGACTACTTGAAATGATACGAAACTTTTTAGATCATTTATATATGTTAAGAGGGAAGGTTATGCTGGAAGTCCATGCAGAAAATCATCTGAAAATTAGATTTTATGAAACTTTTCGAAATGCAAGTTTCGATCAAAAATCGTAGTATATTATACACTAGTTTCGGTCAAAAAAATCAAATTTAATTGGGGACTATTTGAAATGGTACGAAAATTTTCAGATCATTTATATATGTTAAGAGGGAAGGTTATGATGGAAGTTCATGCAAAAAATCATCTGAAAATTAGATTTTATGAAACTTTTCCAAATGCAAGTTTCTGTCAAAAATCATAGTATATTATACACTAGTTTAGGTAAAAAATTCAAATTTAATTGGGGACTATTTGAAATGATACGAAACTTTTTAGATCATTTATATATGTTAAGAGGGAAGGTTATGATGGAAGTCCATGCAGAAAATCATCTGAATATTAGATTTCATGAAACTTTTTGAAATGCAAGTTTCGGTCAAAAACCGTAGTATATTATACACTAGTTTCGGTCAAAAAAATCAAATTTAATGGGGGACTATTTGAAATTATACGAAACTTCTTAGATCATTTATATATGTTAAGAGGGAAGGTTATTATGGAAGTCCATGCAGAAAATCATCGGCTTATTAAATTTCATGAAACTTTTCGAAATGCAAGTTTCAGTCAAAAACCATAGTATATTATACACTAGTTTCGGTCAAAAAAATCAAATTTAATCGAGGACTATTTGAAATTATACGAAACTTTTCAGATCATTTATATATGTTAAGAGGGAAGGTTATGATGGATGTTCATTCAAAAAATCATCTGAAAATTAGATTATATGAAACTTTTCAAAATGCAATTTTCGGTCAAAAACCGTAGAATATTATACACTAGTTTCGGTCAAAAAAATCAAATTTAATCGGGGACTATTTGAAATTATACGAAACTTTTCAGATCATTTATATATGTTAAGAGGGAAGGTTATGAGGGAAGTTCATTCAAAAAATCATATGAAAATTAGATTTTATGAAACTTTTCGAAATGCAATTTTCGGTCAAAAATCAGTGTATTATACACTACTTTCGGTCAAAAAAATCAAATTTAATTTGGGACTACTTGAAATGATATAAAACTTTTTAGATCATTTATATATGTTAAGAGGGAAGGTTATGCTGGAAGTCCAAGCAGAAAATCATCTGAAAATTAGATTTTATGAAACTTTTCGAAATGCAAGTTTCGGTCAAAAATTGTAGTCAATTATACACTAGTTTCGGTCAAAAAAATCAAATTTAATTGGGGACTATTTGAAATGATATGAAACTTTTCAGATCATTTATATATGTTAGGAGGGAAGGTTATGATGGAAGTCCATGCAGAAAATCATCTTAAAATTAGATTTTGAGAAACTTTTCGAAATGCAAGTTTCGGTCAAAAATCGTAGTATATTATACACTAGTTTCAGTTAAAAAATAAAATTTAATCGTGGACTATTTGAAATTATACGAAACTTTTTAGATCATTTATATATGTTAAGAGGAAACGTTATGATGGAAGTTCATTCAAAAAATTATCTGAAAATTAGATTTTATGAAATTTTTCTAAATGCAATTTCGGTCAAAAATCAGTATATTATACACTAGTTTCGGTCAAAAAAATCAAATTTAATTGGGGACTACTTGAAATGATACGAAACTTTTTAGATCATTTATATATGTTAAGAGGGAAGGTTATGCTAGAAGTCCATGCAGAAAATCATCTGAAAATTAGATTTTATGAAACTTTTCGAAATGCAAGTTTCGATCAAAAATCGTAGTATATTATACACTAGTTTCGGTCAAAAAAATCAAATTTAATTGGGGACTATTTGAGATGGTACGAAAATTTTTAGATCATTTATATATGTTAAGAGGGAAGGTTATGATGGAAGTTCATGCAAAAAATCATCTGAAAATTAGATTTTATGAATCTTTTCCAAATGCAAGTTTCTGTCAAAAATCATAGTATATTATACACTAGTTTAGGTAAAAAATTCAAATTTAATTGGGGACTATTTGAAATGATACGAAACTTTTTCGATCATTTATATATGTTAAGAGGGAAGGTTATGATGGAAGTCCATGCAGAAAATCATCTGAATATTAGATTTCATGAAACTTTTCGAAATGCAAGTTTCGGTCAAAAACCGTAGTATATTATACACTAGTTTCGGTCAAAAAAATCAAATTTAATGGGTGACTATTTGAAATTATACGAACCTTTTTAGATCATTTATATATGTTAAGAGGGAAGGTTATTATGGAAATCCATGCAGAAAATCATCTGATTATTAAATTTCATGAAACTTTTCGAAATGCAAGTTTCAGTCAAAAACCATAGTATAGTATACACTAGTTTCGGTCAAAAAAATCAAATTTACTCGAGGACTATTTGAAATTATACGAAACTTTTCAAATCATTTATATATGTTAAGAGGGAAGGTTATGATGGAAGTTCATTCAAAAAATCGTCTGAAAATTAGATTATATGAAACTTTTCAAAATGCAATTTTCGGTCAAAAACCGTAGAATATTATACACTAGTTTCGGTCAAAAAAATCAAATTTAATCGGGGACTATTTGAAATTATACGAAACTTTTCAGATCATTTATATATGTTAAGGGAAGGTTATGAGGGAAGTTCATTCAAAAAATCATATGAAAATTAGATTTTATGAAACTTTTCGAAATGCAATTTTCAATCAAAAATCAGTGTATTATACACTACTTTCGGTCAAAAAAATCAAATTTAATTTGGGACTACTTGAAATGATATAAAACTTTTTAGATCATTTATATATGTTAAGAGGGAAGGTTATGCTGGAAGTCCATGCAGAAAATCATCTGAAAATTAGATTTTATGAAACTTTTCGAAATGCAAGTTTCGGTCAAAAATTGTAGTAAATTATACACTAGTTTCGGTCAAAAAAATCAAATTTAATTGGGGACTATTTGAAATGATATGAAACTTTTCAGATCATTTATATATGTTAGGAGGGAAGGTTATGACGGAAGTCCATGCAGAAAATCATCTTAAAATTAGATTTTAAGAAACTCTTCGAAATGCAAGTTTCGGTCAAAAATCGTATTATATTATACACTATTATCGGTCAAAAAAATCAAATTTAATTGGGGACTATTTGAAATGGTACGAAATTTTTAGATCATTTATATTGTTAAGAGGGAAGGTTATGATGGAAGTTCATGCAAAAAATCATCTGAAAATTAGATTTTATGAAACTTTTTGAAATGCAAGTTTCGGTCAAAAAACATAGTATATTATACACTAGTTTCAGTCAAAAATTCAAATTTAATTGGGGACTATTTGAAATGATACAAAACTTTTTAGATCATTTATATATGTTAAGAGGGAAGGTTATGATGGAAGTCCATGCAGAAAATCATCTGAATATTAGATTTCATGAAACTTTTCGAAATGCAAGTTTCGGTCAAAAATCGTAGTATATTATACACTAGTTTCGGTCAAAAAAATCAAATTTAATGGGGGACCATTTGAAATTATACGAAACTTTTCAGATCATTTATATATGTTAAGAGGGAAGGTTATGATGGAAGTTCATTCAAAAAATCATCTGAAAATTAGATTTTATGAAACTTTTCAAAATGCAAGTTTCGGTCAAAAATCAGTATATATAACACTAGTTTCGGTCAAAAAAATCAAATTTAATTGGGGACTACTTGAAATGATACGAAACATTTTAGATCATTTATATATGTTAAGAGGGAAGGTTATGCTGGAAGACCTTGCAGAAAATCATCTGAAAATTAGATTTTAGGAAACTTTTCGAAATGCAAGTTTCGGTCAAAAATCGTAGTATATTATCCACTAGTTTCGATCAAAAAAATCAACTTTAATTGGGGACTATTTGAAATGATAAGAAACTTTACAGATCATTTATATATGTTAAGAGGGAAGGTTATGACGGAAGTCCATGCAGAAAATCATCTGAAAATTAGATTTTATGAAACTTTTCGAAATGCAAGTTTCGATCAAAAATCGTAGTATATTATACACTACTTTCGGTCAAAAAAATCAAATTTAATGGGGGACTATTTGAAATTATACGAAACTTTTCAGATCATTTATATATGTTAAGAGGGAAGGTTATGACGGAAGTTCATTCAAAAAATCATCTGAAAATTAGATTTTATGAAACTTTTCGAAATGCAAGTTTCGGTCAAATATCAGTATATTATACACTAGTTTCAGTCAAAAAAATCAAATTTAATCGGGGACTATTTGAAATGATACGAAACTTTTTAGATCATTTATATATGTTACGAGGGAAGGTTATTATGGAAGTCCATGCAGAAAATCATCTGAATATTAAATTTCATGAAACTTTTCGAAATGCAAGTTTCGGTTAAAAACCGTAGTATATTATACACTAGATTCGATCAAAAAAATCAAATTTAATGGGGGACTATTTGAAATTATACGAAACTTTTCAGATCATTCATATATGTTAAGAGGGAAGGTTATGACGGAAGTTCATTCAAAAAATCATCTGAAAATTAGATTTTATGAAACTTTTCGAAATGCAAGTTTCGGTCAAATATCAGTATATTATACACTAGTTTCAGTCAAAAAAATCAAATTTAATCGGGGACTATTTGAAATTATACGAAACTTTTTAGATCATTTATATATGTTAAGAGGGAAGGTTATGATGGAAGTTCATTCAAAAAATCATATGAAAATTAGATTTTATGAAACTTCTCGAAATGCAATTTTCGGTCAAAAATCAGTGTATTATACACTACTTTCGGTCAAAAAAATCAAATTTAATTAGGGACTACTTGAAATGATATAAAACTTTTTAGATCATTTATATATGTTAAGAGGGAAGGTTATGCTGGAAGTTCATGCAGAAAATCATCTGAATATTAGATTTCATGAAACTTTTCGAAATGCATGTTTTGGTCAAAAACCGTTGTATATTATACACTAGTTTCAGTCAAAAAAATATAATTTAATTGGGGACTATTTGAAATTATAAGAAACTTTTAAGATCATTTATATATGTTAATAGGGAAGGTTATGATGGAAGTTCATTCAAAAAATCATCTGAAAGTTAGATTTTATGAAACTTTTCGAAATGCAATTTTCGGTCAAAAACCAATATATTATACACTAGTTTCGGTCAAAAAAATCAAATTTAATTGCGGACTACTTGAAATGATACGAAAGTTTTTAGATCATTTATATATGTTAAGAGGGAAGGTTATGTGTGAAGTCCATGCAGAAAATCATCTGAAAATTAGATTTTATGAAACTTTTCGAAATGCAAGTTTCGGTCAAAAATCATAGTATATTATACACTAGTTTCGGTCAAAAAAATCAATTTTAATTGGGGACTATTTGAAATGATAAGAAAATTTTCAGATCATTTATATATGTTAAGAGGGAAGGTTATGATGGAAGTCCATGCAAAAAATCATCAGAAAATTAGATTTTATGTAACTTTTCGAAATGCAAGTTTCGGTCAAAAATCATAGTATATTATACACTAGTTTCGGTCAAAAAAATCAAATTTAATCGGGGACTATTTGAAATTATACGAAACTTTTAAAATCATTTATATATGTTAAGAGGGAAGGTTATGATGGAAGGTCATTCAAAAAATCATCTAAAAATTAGATTTTATGAAACTTTTCGAAATGCAAGTTTCAGTCAAAAATTAGTATATTATACACTAGTTTCTGTCAAAAAAATCAAATTTAATTGGGGACTACTTGAAATGATATGAAACATTTTAGATCATTTATATATGTTAAGCGGGAAGGTTATGCTGGAAGTCGATGCAGAAAATCATCTGAAAATTAGATTTTATGAAACTTTTCGAAATGCAAGTTTCGGTCAAAAATTGTAGTATATTATACACTAGTTTCGGTCAAAAAAATCAAATTTAATTGGGGACTATTTGAAATGATATGAAACTTTTCAGATCATTTATATATTTTAGGAGGGAAGGTTATGATGGAAGTCCATGCAGAAAATCATCTGAAAATTAGATTTTATGAAACTATTCGAAATGCAAGTTTCGGTCAAAAACCGTAGTATATTATACACTAGTTTCAATCAAAAAAATAAAATTTAATCGGGGTCTATTTGAAATTATACGAAACTTTTCATATCTTTTATATATGTTAAGTGGAAAGGTTACGATGGAAGTTCATTCAAAAAATCATCTGAAAATTTGATTTTATGAAATTTTTCTAAATGCAAGTTTCGGTCAAAAATCAGTATATTATACACTAGTTTCGGTCAAAAAAATCAAATATAATTGGGGACTACTTGAAATGATACGAAAATTTTTAGATCATTTATATATGTTAAGAGGGATGGTTATGCTGGAAGTTTCGAAAAGTTTCGGTCAAAAATCGTAATATTTTATACACTAGTTTCGGTCAAAAAAATCAAATTTAATTGGGGACTATGGTACGAAAATTTTCAGATCATTTATATATGTTAAGAGGGAAGGTTATGATGGAAGTTCATGCAGAAAATCATCTGAAAATTAGATTTTCAGAAACTTTTCGAAATGAAAGTTTCGGTCAAAAATCATAGTATATTATACACTAGTTTCGGTCAAAAATTCAAATTTAATTGGGGACTATTTGAAATGATACGAAACTTTTCAGATCATTTATATATGTCAAGAGGGACGGTTATGATGGAAGTCCATGCAGAAAATCATCTGAAAATTAGAATTTATGAAAAATTTTGAAATGCAAGTTTCGGTCAAAAATTGTAGTATATTATAAACTAGTTTCGGTCAAAAAAATCAAATTTAATCGGGGACTATTTGAAATTTTACGAAACTTTTCAGATCATTTATATATGTTAAGAGGGAAGGTTATGATGGAAGTTCATTCAAAATATCATCTAAAAATTAGATTTTATGAAACTTTTCGAAATGTAAGTTTCGGTCAAAAACCGTAGTATATTATACACTAGTTTCGGTCAAAAAAATCAAATTTAATCGGGGACTATTTGAAATTATACGAAACTTTTCAGATCATTTATATATGTTAAGTGGGAAGGTTATGATGGAAGTTCATTCAAAAAATCATATGAAAATTAGATTTTATGAAACTTTTCGAAATGCAATTTTCTGTCAAAAATCAGTATATTATACACTACTTTCGGTCAAAAAAATCAAATTTAATTGGGGACTACTTGAAATGATATAAAACTTTTTAGATCATATATATATGTTAAGAGGGAAGGTTATGCTGGAAGTCCATGCAAAAAATCAATTGAATATTAGATTTCATGAAACTTTTCGAAATCATGTTTCGGTCAAAAACCGTAGTATATTATACACTAGTTTCATATAAAAAAATATAATTTAATCGGGGACTATTTGAAATTATACGAAACTTTTCAGATCATTTATATATGTTAAGAGGGAAGGTTGTGATGGAAGTTCATTCAAAAAATCATCTGAAAGTTAGATTTTATGAATCTTTTCGAAATGCAATTTTCCGTCAAAAACCAGTATATTATACACTAGTTTCGGTCAATAAAATCAAATTTAATTGCGGACTACTTAAAATGATACGAAAATTTTTAGATCATTTATATAAGTTAAGAGGGAAGGTTATGCTGGAAGTCCATGCAGAAAATAATCTGAATATTAGATTTCATGAAACTTTTCGAAATGCAAGTTTCGGTCAAAAATCGTAGTATATTATACACTAGTTTCGGTCAAAAAAACAAAATTTAATTGGGGACTATTTGAAATGATACGAAAATTTTCAGATCATTTATATATGTTAAGAGGGAAGGTTATGATGGAATTCCATGTAAAAAATCATATGAAAAATAGATTTTATGAAACTTTTCGAAATGCAAGTTTCGGTCAAAAATCATAGTATATTATACACTAGTTTCGATCAAAAATTCAAATTTAATTGGGGACTATTTGAAATGATACGAAACTATTTAGATCATTTTTATATGTTAAGAGGGAAGGTTATGATGGAAGTTCATGCAGAAAATAATCTGAATATTAGATTTCATGAAACTTTTCGAAATGCAAGTTTCGGTCAAAAACCGTAGTATATTATACACTAGTTTCGGTCAAAAAATCAAATTTAATCGGGGACTATTTGAAATAATACGAAACTTTTGAGATCATTTATATATGTTAAGAGGGAAGGTTATGATGGAAGTTCATTCAAAAAATCATCTAAAAATTAGATTTTATGAAACTTTTCGAAATGCAAGTTTTGGTCAATAATCAGTATATTATACACTAGTTTCGGTCAAAAAAATTAAATTTAATTAGGGACTACTTGAAATGATACGAAACATTTTAGATCATTTATATATGTTAAGAGGGAAGGTTATGCTGGAAGTCCATGAAGAAAATCATCTGAAAATTAGATTTTATGAAACTTTTCGAAATGCAATTTTCGGTCAAAAACCGTAGTATATTATACACTAGTTTCGGTCAAAAAAATCAAATTTAATCGGGGACTATTTGAAATTATAGGAAACTTTTCAGATCATTTATATATGTTAAGAGGGAAGGGTATGATGGAAGTTCATTCAAAAAATCAACTAAAAATTAGATTTTATGAAACTTTTCGAAATGCAAGTTTCGGTCAAAAATCAGTATATTATACACTAGTTTCGGTCAAAAAAATCAAATTTAGTTCGGGACTACTTGAAATGATACGAAACATTTTAGATCATTTATATATGTTAAGAGGGAAGGTTATGCTGGAAGTCCATACAGAAAATTATCTGAAAATTAGATTTTATGAAACTTTACGAAATGTAAGTTTCGGTCAAAAATTGTAGTATATTATACACTAGTTTCGGTCAAAAAAAAAATTTAATTGGGGACTATTTGAAATGATATGAAACTTTTCAGATCATTTATATATGTTAGGAGGGAAGGTTATGATGGAAGTCCATGCAGAAAATCATCAAAAAATTAGATTTTATGAAACTTTTCAAAATGCAAGTTTCGGTCAAAAACCGTAGTATATTATACACTAGTTTCAGTCAAAAAAATAAAATTTAATCGGGGACTATTTGAAATTATACGAAACTTTTCAGATCAATTATATATGTTAAGAGTAAAGGTTATGATGGAAGTACATACAAAAAATCGTCTGAAAATTAGATTTTATGATATTTTTCTAAATGCAAGTTTCGGTCAAAAATTAGTATATTATATACTAGTTTCGGTCAAAAAAATCAAATTTAATTGGGGACTTCTTGAAATGATACGAAACTTTTTAGATCATTTCTATATGTTAAGAGGGAAGGTTATGCTGGAAGTCCATGCAGAATATCATCTGAAAATTAGATTTTATTAAACTTTTCGTAATGCAAGTTTCGGTCAAAAATCGTAGTTTATTATACACTAGTTTCAGTAAAAAAAAAATCAAATTTAAATGGGGACTAATTGAAATGGTACGGAAATTTTCAGATCATTTATATATGTTAAGAGGAAAGGTTATGATGGAAGTACATACAAAAAATCGTCTGAAAATTAGATTTTATGAAATTTTTCTAAATGCAAGTTTCGTCAAAAATTAGTATATTATATACTAGTTTCGGTCAAAAAAATCAAATTTAATTGGGGACTACTTAAAATGATACGAAACTTTTTAGATCATTTATATATGTTAAGAGGGAAGGTTATGATGGAAGTTCATGCAAAAAATCATCTGAAAATTAGATTTTATGAAACTTTTCGAAATGCAAGTTTCGGTCAAAAACCAATATATTATACACTAGTTTCGGTCAAAAAAATCAAATTTAATTGCGGACTACTTGAAATGATACGAAAGTTTTTAGATCATTTATATATGTTAAGAGGGAAGGTTATGTGTGAAGTCCATGCAGAAAATCATCTGAAAATTAGATTTTATGAAACTTTTCGAAATGCAAGTTTCGGTCAAAAATCATAGTATATTATACACTAGTTTCGGTCAAAAAAATCAATTTTAATTGGGGACTATTTGAAATGATAAGAAAATTTTCAGATCATTTATATATGTTAAGAGGGAAGGTTATGATGGAAGTCCATGCAAAAAATCATCAGAAAATTAGATTTTATGTAACTTTTCGAAATGCAAGTTTCGGTCAAAAATCATAGTATATTATACACTAGTTTCGGTCAAAAAAATCAAATTTAATCGGGGACTATTTGAAATTATACGAAACTTTTAAAATCATTTATATATGTTAAGAGGGAAGGTTATGATGGAAGGTCATTCAAAAAATCATCTAAAAATTAGATTTTATGAAACTTTTCGAAATGCAAGTTTCAGTCAAAAATTAGTATATTATACACTAGTTTCTGTCAAAAAAATCAAATTTAATTGGGGACTACTTGAAATGATATGAAACATTTTAGATCATTTATATATGTTAAGCGGGAAGGTTATGCTGGAAGTCGATGCAGAAAATCATCTGAAAATTAGATTTTATGAAACTTTTCGAAATGCAAGTTTCGGTCAAAAATTGTAGTATATTATACACTAGTTTCGGTCAAAAAAATCAAATTTAATTGGGGACTATTTGAAATGATATGAAACTTTTCAGATCATTTATATATTTTAGGAGGGAAGGTTATGATGGAAGTCCATGCAGAAAATCATCTGAAAATTAGATTTTATGAAACTATTCGAAATGCAAGTTTCGGTCAAAAACCGTAGTATATTATACACTAGTTTCAATCAAAAAAATAAAATTTAATCGGGGTCTATTTGAAATTATACGAAACTTTTCATATCTTTTATATATGTTAAGTGGAAAGGTTACGATGGAAGTTCATTCAAAAAATCATCTGAAAATTTGATTTTATGAAATTTTTCTAAATGCAAGTTTCGGTCAAAAATCAGTATATTATACACTAGTTTCGGTCAAAAAAATCAAATATAATTGGGGACTACTTGAAATGATACGAAAATTTTTAGATCATTTATATATGTTAAGAGGGATGGTTATGCTGGAAGTTTCGAAAAGTTTCGGTCAAAAATCGTAATATTTTATACACTAGTTTCGGTCAAAAAAATCAAATTTAATTGGGGACTATGGTACGAAAATTTTCAGATCATTTATATATGTTAAGAGGGAAGGTTATGATGGAAGTTCATGCAGAAAATCATCTGAAAATTAGATTTTCAGAAACTTTTCGAAATGAAAGTTTCGGTCAAAAATCATAGTATATTATACACTAGTTTCGGTCAAAAATTCAAATTTAATTGGGGACTATTTGAAATGATACGAAACTTTTCAGATCATTTATATATGTCAAGAGGGACGGTTATGATGGAAGTCCATGCAGAAAATCATCTGAAAATTAGAATTTATGAAAAATTTTGAAATGCAAGTTTCGGTCAAAAATTGTAGTATATTATAAACTAGTTTCGGTCAAAAAAATCAAATTTAATCGGGGACTATTTGAAATTTTACGAAACTTTTCAGATCATTTATATATGTTAAGAGGGAAGGTTATGATGGAAGTTCATTCAAAATATCATCTAAAAATTAGATTTTATGAAACTTTTCGAAATGTAAGTTTCGGTCAAAAACCGTAGTATATTATACACTAGTTTCGGTCAAAAAAATCAAATTTAATCGGGGACTATTTGAAATTATACGAAACTTTTCAGATCATTTATATATGTTAAGTGGGAAGGTTATGATGGAAGTTCATTCAAAAAATCATATGAAAATTAGATTTTATGAAACTTTTCGAAATGCAATTTTCTGTCAAAAATCAGTATATTATACACTACTTTCGGTCAAAAAAATCAAATTTAATTGGGGACTACTTGAAATGATATAAAACTTTTTAGATCATATATATATGTTAAGAGGGAAGGTTATGCTGGAAGTCCATGCAAAAAATCAATTGAATATTAGATTTCATGAAACTTTTCGAAATCATGTTTCGGTCAAAAACCGTAGTATATTATACACTAGTTTCATATAAAAAAATATAATTTAATCGGGGACTATTTGAAATTATACGAAACTTTTCAGATCATTTATATATGTTAAGAGGGAAGGTTGTGATGGAAGTTCATTCAAAAAATCATCTGAAAGTTAGATTTTATGAATCTTTTCGAAATGCAATTTTCCGTCAAAAACCAGTATATTATACACTAGTTTCGGTCAATAAAATCAAATTTAATTGCGGACTACTTAAAATGATACGAAAATTTTTAGATCATTTATATAAGTTAAGAGGGAAGGTTATGCTGGAAGTCCATGCAGAAAATAATCTGAATAT
Organism: Lathyrus aphaca; assembly: GCA_963966055.1. Taxonomy (NCBI): domain Eukaryota; kingdom Viridiplantae; phylum Streptophyta; class Magnoliopsida; order Fabales; family Fabaceae; genus Lathyrus; species Lathyrus aphaca. Next base: position 211,013,949 of record OZ014522.1, read on the forward strand.
TAGATTTCATGAAACTTTTCGAAATGCAAGTTTCGGTCAAAAATCGTAGTATATTATACACTAGTTTCGGTCAAAAAAACAAAATTTAATTGGGGACTATTTGAAATGATACGAAAATTTTCAGATCATTTATATATGTTAAGAGGGAAGGTTATGATGGAATTCCATGTAAAAAATCATATGAAAAATAGATTTTATGAAACTTTTCGAAATGCAAGTTTCGGTCAAAAATCATAGTATATTATACACTAGTTTCGATCAAAAATTCAAATTTAATTGGGGACTATTTGAAATGATACGAAACTATTTAGATCATTTTTATATGTTAAGAGGGAAGGTTATGATGGAAGTTCATGCAGAAAATAATCTGAATATTAGATTTCATGAAACTTTTCGAAATGCAAGTTTCGGTCAAAAACCGTAGTATATTATACACTAGTTTCGGTCAAAAAATCAAATTTAATCGGGGACTATTTGAAATAATACGAAACTTTTGAGATCATTTATATATGTTAAGAGGGAAGGTTATGATGGAAGTTCATTCAAAAAATCATCTAAAAATTAGATTTTATGAAACTTTTCGAAATGCAAGTTTTGGTCAATAATCAGTATATTATACACTAGTTTCGGTCAAAAAAATTAAATTTAATTAGGGACTACTTGAAATGATACGAAACATTTTAGATCATTTATATATGTTAAGAGGGAAGGTTATGCTGGAAGTCCATGAAGAAAATCATCTGAAAATTAGATTTTATGAAACTTTTCGAAATGCAATTTTCGGTCAAAAACCGTAGTATATTATACACTAGTTTCGGTCAAAAAAATCAAATTTAATCGGGGACTATTTGAAATTATAGGAAACTTTTCAGATCATTTATATATGTTAAGAGGGAAGGGTATGATGGAAGTTCATTCAAAAAATCAACTAAAAATTAGATTTTATGAAACTTTTCGAAATGCAAGTTTCGGTCAAAAATCAGTATATTATACACTAGTTTCGGTCAAAAAAATCAAATTTAGTTCGGGACTACTTGAAATGATACGAAACATTTTAGATCATTTATATATGTTAAGAGGGAAGGTTATGCTGGAAGTCCATACAGAAAATTATCTGAAAATTAGATTTTATGAAACTTTACGAAATGTAAGTTTCGGTCAAAAATTGTAGTATATTATACACTAGTTTCGGTCAAAAAAAAAATTTAATTGGGGACTATTTGAAATGATATGAAACTTTTCAGATCATTTATATATGTTAGGAGGGAAGGTTATGATGGAAGTCCATGCAGAAAATCATCAAAAAATTAGATTTTATGAAACTTTTCAAAATGCAAGTTTCGGTCAAAAACCGTAGTATATTATACACTAGTTTCAGTCAAAAAAATAAAATTTAATCGGGGACTATTTGAAATTATACGAAACTTTTCAGATCAATTATATATGTTAAGAGTAAAGGTTATGATGGAAGTACATACAAAAAATCGTCTGAAAATTAGATTTTATGATATTTTTCTAAATGCAAGTTTCGGTCAAAAATTAGTATATTATATACTAGTTTCGGTCAAAAAAATCAAATTTAATTGGGGACTTCTTGAAATGATACGAAACTTTTTAGATCATTTCTATATGTTAAGAGGGAAGGTTATGCTGGAAGTCCATGCAGAATATCATCTGAAAATTAGATTTTATTAAACTTTTCGTAATGCAAGTTTCGGTCAAAAATCGTAGTTTATTATACACTAGTTTCAGTAAAAAAAAAATCAAATTTAAATGGGGACTAATTGAAATGGTACGGAAATTTTCAGATCATTTATATATGTTAAGAGGAAAGGTTATGATGGAAGTACATACAAAAAATCGTCTGAAAATTAGATTTTATGAAATTTTTCTAAATGCAAGTTTCGTCAAAAATTAGTATATTATATACTAGTTTCGGTCAAAAAAATCAAATTTAATTGGGGACTACTTAAAATGATACGAAACTTTTTAGATCATTTATATATGTTAAGAGGGAAGGTTATGATGGAAGTTCATGCAAAAAATCATCTGAAAATTAGATTTTATGAAACTTTTCGAAATGCAAGTTTCGGTCAAAAATCATAGTATATTATACACTAGTTTCGGTCAAAAATTCAAATTTAATTGGGGACTATTTGAAATGATACGAAACTTTTTAGATCATTTATATAAGTTTAGAGGGAAGGTTATGCTGGAAGTCAATGCCGAAAATCATCTGAAAATTAGATTTTATGAAACTTTTTGAAATGCAAGTTTCGGGCAAAAACCGTAGTATATTATACACTAGTTTCGGTCAAAAAAATCAAATTTAATCGGGGACTATTTGAAATTATAGGAAAATTTTCAGATCATTTATATATGTTAAGAGGGAAGGTTATGATGGAAGTTCATTCAAAAAATCATCTAAAAATTAGATTTTATGAAACTTTTCGAAATGCAAGTTTCTGTCAAAAATCATAGTATATTATACACTAGTTTCGGTCAAAAATTCAAATTTAATTGGGGACTATTTGAAATGATACGAAACTTTTTAGATCATTTATATATGTTAAGAGGGAAGGTTATGATGGAAGTTCATTCAAAAAATCATCTGAAAATTAGATTTTATGAAACTTTTCGAAATGCAAGTTTCAGTCAAAAATCAGTATATTATACACTAATTTCGGTCAAAAAACTTAAATTTAATTGGGGACTACTTGAAATGATACGAAACATTTTAGATCATTTATATATGTTAAGAGGGAAGGTTATGCTGGAAGTCCTTGCAGAAAATCATCTGAAAATTAGATTTTATCAAACTTTTCGAAATGCAAGTTTCGGTAAAAAATCGTAGTATATTATACACTAGTTTCGGTCAAAAATATCAAATTTAATTGGGGACTATTTGAAATGATACGAAACTTTACAGATCATTTATATATGTTAGGAGGGAAGGTTATGATGGAAGTCTGTGCAGAAAATCATCTGAAAATTAGATTTTATGAAACTTTTCGAAATGCAAGTTTCGGTCAAAAATCGTAGTATATTATACACTAGTTTCGGTCAAAAAATCAAATTTAATCGGGGACTATTTGAAATTATACGAAACTTTTCAGATCATTTATATATGTTAAGAGGAAAGGTTATGATGGAAGTTCATTCAAAAAATCATCTGAAAATTAGATTTTATGAAATTTATCTAAATGCATGTTTCGGTCAAAAATCAGTATATTATACACTAGTTTCGGTCTAAAAAATCAAATTTAATTGGGGACTACTTGAAATGATACGAAACTTTTTAGATCATTTATATGTGTTAAGAGGGAAGGTTATGCTGGAAGTCCATGCAAAAAATCATCTGAAAATTAGATTTTATGAAACTTTTCGAAATGCAAGTTTCGGTCAAAAATCGTAGTATATTATACACTAGTTTCGGTCAAAAAAATCAAATTTAATTGGGGACTATTTGAAATGATACGAAAATTTGAAGATCATTTATATATGTTAAGAGGGAAGGTTATGATGGAAGTCCATGCAAAAAATCATATGAAAATTAGATTTTATGAAACTTTTCGAAATGCAAGTTTCGGTCAAAAATCATAGTATATTATACACTAGTTTCGGTCAAAAATTCAAATTTAATTTAAGACTATTTGAAATGATATGAAACTTTTTAGATCATTTATATATGTTAAGAGGGAAGGTTATGATGGAAGGCAATGCAGAAAATCATCTAAATATTAGATTTCATGAAACTTTTCCAAATGCAAGTTTCGGTCAAAAACCGTAGTATATTATACACTAGTTTCGGTCAAAAAATTCAAATTTAATCGGGGACTATTTGAAATTATACGAAACTTTTCTGTTAATTTATATTTGTTAAGAGGGAAGGTTATGATGGAAGTTCATTCAAAAAATCATCTGAAAATTAGATTTTATGAAACTTTTCGAAATGCAAGTTTTGTTCAAAAATCAGTATATTATACACTAGTTTCGGTCAAAAAAATCAAATTTAATTGGGGACTACTTGAAATGATACGAAACTTTTTAGATCATTTATATATGTTAAGGGGAAGGTTATGCTGGAAGTCCATGCAGAAAATCATCTGAAAATTAGATTTTATGACACTTTTCGAAATGCAAGTTTCGGTCAAAAATCAGTATATTATACACTAGTTTCGGTCAAAAAAAATTAAATTTAATAGGGGACTACTTGAAATGATATGAAACATTTTAGATCATTTATATATGTTAAGAGGGAAGGTTATGATGGAAGTCCTTGCAGAAAATCATCTGAAAATTAGATTTTATGTAACTTTTCGAAATGCAAGTTTCGGTAAAAAAATCGTAGTATATTATACACTAGTTTCGGTCAAAAAAATCAAATTTAATTGGGGACTACTTGAAATGATACGAAACTTTTTAGATCATATATATATGTTAAGAGGGTAGGTTATGCTGGAAGTCAATGCAGAAAATCATCTGAAAATTAGATTTTATTAAACTTTCCGTAATGCAAGTTTCGGTCAAAAATCGTAGTATATTATACACTAGTTTCAGTCAAAAAAATCAAATTTAATTGGGGACTATTTGAAATTATACGAAACTTTTCAGATCATTTATATATGTTAAGAGGGAAGGTTATGATGGAAGTTCATGCAAAAAATCATCTGAAAATTAGATTTTATGAAACTTTTCGAAATACAAGTTTCGGTCAAAAATCATAGTATATTATACACTAGTTTCGGTCAAAAATTCAAATTTAATTGGGGACTATTTGAAATGATACAAAAATTTTTAGATCATTTATGTATGTTAAGAGGGAAGGTTATGATGGAAGTCCATGCAGAAAATTATCTGAAAATTAGATTTTATGAAACTTTTCGAAATGTAAGTTTCGGTCAAAAATTGTAGTATATTATACCCTAGTTTCGGTAAAAAAAAATAAAATTTAATCGGGGACTATTTGAAATGATATGAAACTTTTCAGATCATTTATATATGTTAGGAGGGAAGGTTATGATGGAAGTCCATGCAGAAAATCATCAAAAAATTAGATTTTATGAAACTTTTCAAAATGCAAGTTTCGGTCAAAAACCGTAGTATATTATACACTAGTTTCAGTCAAAAAAATAATATTTAATCGGGGACTATTTGAAATTATACGAAACTTTTCAGATCATTTATATATGTTAAGAGGAAAGGTTATGATGGAAGTACATACAAAAAATCGTCTGAAAATTAGATTTTATGAAATTTTTATAAATGCAAGTTTCGGTCAAAAATTAGTATATTATATACTAGTTTCGGTCAAAAAAATCAAATTTAATTGGGGACTACTTGAAATGATACGAAACTTTTTAGATCATTTATATATGTTAAGAGGGAAGGTTATGATGGAAGTTCATGCAAAAAATCATCTGTAAATTAGATTTTATGAAACTTTTCGAAATGCAAGTTTCGGTCAAAAATCATAGTATATATTATAAACTAGTTTCGGTCAAAAAATCAAATTTAATTGGGGACTATTTGAAATGATACGAAACTTTTTAGATCATTTATATATGTTAAGAGGGAAGGTTATGATGGAAGTCCATGCAGAAAATCATCTGAATATTAGATTTCATGAAACTTTTCGAAATGCAAGTTTCGGTCAAAAACCGTAGTATATTATACACTAGTTTCGGTCAAAAAAATCAAATTTAATCGGGGACTATTTGAAATTATACGAAACTTTTCAGAACATTTATATATGTTTAGAGGGAAGGTTATGATGGAAATTCATTCAAAAAATCATCTAAAAATTAGATTTTATGAAACTTTTCGAAATGCAAATTTCGGTCAAAAATTGTAGTATATTATACCCTAGTTTCGGTCAAAAAAAATAAAATTTAATCGGGGACTATTTGAAATGATATGAAACTTTTCAGATCATTTATATATGTTAGGAGGGAAGGTTATGATGGAAGTCCATGCAGAAAATCATCAAAAAATTAGATTTTATGAAACTTTTCAAAATGCAAGTTTCGGTCAAAAACCGTAGTATATTATACACTAGTTTCAGTCAAAAAAATAATATTTAATCGGGGACTATTTGAAATTATACGAAACTTTTCAGATCATTTATATATGTTAAGAGGAAAGGTTATGATGGAAGTACATACAAAAAATCGTCTGAAAATTAGATTTTATGAAATTTTTATAAATGCAAGTTTCGGTCAAAAATTAGTATATTATATACTAGTTTCGGTCAAAAAAATCAAATTTAATTGGGGACTACTTGAAATGATACGAAACTTTTTAGATCATTTATATATGTTAAGAGGGAAGGTTATGATGGAAGTTCATGCAAAAAATCATCTGTAAATTAGATTTTATGAAACTTTTCGAAATGCAAGTTTCGGTCAAAAATCATAGTATATATTATAAACTAGTTTCGGTCAAAAAATCAAATTTAATTGGGGACTATTTGAAATGATACGAAACTTTTTAGATCATTTATATATTTTAAGAGGGAAGGTTATGATGGAAGTCCATGCAGAAAATCATCTGAATATTAGATTTCATGAAACTTTTCGAAATGCAAGTTTCGGTCAAAAACCGTAGTATATTATACACTAGTTTCGGTCAAAAAAATCAAATTTAATCGGGGACTATTTGAAATTATACGAAACTTTTCAGAACATTTATATATGTTTAGAGGGAAGGTTATGATGGAAATTCATTCAAAAAATCATCTAAAAATTAGATTTTATGAAACTTTTCGAAATGCAAATTTCGGTCAATAATCACTATATTATACACTAGTTTCGGTCAAAAATATCAAATTTAATTGGGGACTATTTGAAAGGATACGAAACTTTACAGATCATTTATATATGTTAGGAGGGAAGGTAATGATGGAAGTCCATGCAGAAAATCATCTGAAAATTAGATTTTATGAAACTTTTCGAAATGCAAGTTTCGGTCAAAAATCATAGTATATTATACACTAGTTTCGGTCAAAAATTCAAATTTAATTGGGGACTATTTGAAATGATACGAAACTTTTTAGATCATTTATATATGTTAAGAGGGGAGGTTATGATGGAAGTCCATGCAGAAAATCATCTGAATATTAGATTTCATGAAACTTTTCGAAATGCAAGTTTCGGTCAAAAATCAGTATATTATACACTAGTTTCGGTCAAAAAAATCAAATTTAATTGGGGACTACTTGAAATGATACGAAACATTTTAGAGCATTTATATATGTTAAGAGGGAAGCTTATGCTGGAAATCAATGCAGAAAATTATCTGAAAATTAGATTTTATGAAACTTTTTGAAATGCAAGTTTCGGTCAAAAACCGCAGTATATTATACACTAGTTTCGGTCAAAAAAATCAAATTTAATCGGGGACTATTTGAAATTATAGGAAACTTTTCAAATCATTTATATATGTTAAGAGGGAAGGTTATGATGGAAGTTCATTCAAAAAATCATCTAAAAATTAGATTTTATGAAACTTTTCAAAATGCAAGTTTCTGTCAAAAATCATAGTATATTATACACTAGTTTCAGTCAAAAATTCAAATTTAATTGGGGACTATTTGAAATGATTCGAAACTTTTTAGATCATTTATATATGTTAAGAGGGAAGGTTATGTTGGAAGTTCATTCAAAAAATCATCTGAAAATTAGATTTTCTGAAACTTTTCGAAATGCAAGTTTCAGTCAAAAATCAGTATATTATACACTAGTTTCGGTGAAAAAACTTAAATTTAATTGGGGACTACTTGAAATGATACGAAACATGTTAGATCATTTATATATGTTAAGAGGGAAGGTTATGCTGGAAGTCCATGCAGAAAATCATCTGAAAATTAGATTTTATCAAACTTTTTGAAATGCAAGTTTCGGTAAAAAATCGTAGTATATTATACACTAGTTTCGGTCAAAAATATCAAATTTAATTGGGGACTATTTGAAAGGATACGAAACTTTACAGATCATTTATATATGTTAGGAGGGAAGGTTATGATGGAAGTCCATGCAGAAAATCATCTGAAAATTAGATTTTATGAAACTTTTCGAAATGCAAGTTTCGGTCAAAAATCATAGTATATTATACACTAGTTTCGGTCAAAAATTCAAATTTAATTGGGGACTATTTGAAATGATACGAAACTTTTTAGATCATTTATATATGTTAAGAGGGGAGGTTATGATGGAAGTCCATGCAGAAAATCATCTGAATATTAGATTTCATGAAACTTTTCGAAATGCAAGTTTCGGTCAAAAACCGTAGTATATTATACACTAGTTTCGGTCAAAAAAATCAAATTTAATCGGGGACTATTTGAAATTATACGAAACTTTTCAGAACATTTATATATGTTTAGAGGGAAGGTTATGATGGAAATTCATTCAAAAAATCATCTAAAAATTAGATTTTATGAAACTTTTCGAAATGCAAATTTCGGTCAATAATCACTATATTATACACTAGTTCGGTCAAAAAAATCAAATTTAATTGGGGACTACTTGAAATGATACGAAACATTTTAGATCATTTATATATGTTAAGAGGGAAGGTTATGCTGGAAATCAATGCAGAAAATTATCTGAAAATAAGATTTTAAGAAACTTTTCGAAATGCAAGTTTCGGTCAAAAACCGTAGTATATTATACACTAGTTTCGGTCAAAAAAATCAAATTTAATCGGGGACTATTTGAAATTATAGGAAACTTTTCAGATTATTTATATATGTTAAGAGGGAAGGTTATGATGGAAGTTCATTCAAAAAATCATCTAAAAATTAGATTTTATGAAACTTTTCGAAATGCAAGTTTCTGTCAAAAATCATAGTATGTTATACACTAGTTTCGGTCAAAAATTCAAATTTAATTGGGGACTATTTGAAATGATACGAAACTTTTTAGATCATATATATGTTAAGAGGGAAGGTTATGATGGAAGTTCATTCAAAAAATCATCTGAAAATTAGATTTTATGAAACTTTTGGAAATGCAAGTTTCAGTCAAAAATCAGTATATTATACACTAGTTTCGGTCAAAAAACTTAAATTTAATTGGGGACTACTTGAAATGATACGAAACATTTTAGATCATTTATATATGTTAAGAGGGAAGGTTATGCTGGAAGTCCTTGCAGAAAATCATCTGAAAATTAGATTTTATCAAACTTTTCGAAATGCAAGTTTCGGTAAAAAATCGTAATATATTATACACCAGTTTCGGTCAAAAATATCAAATTTAATTGGGGACTATTTGAAATGATACGAAACTTTACAGATCATTTATATATGTTAGGAGGGAAGGTTATGATGGAAGTCCATGCAGAAAATCATCTGAAAATTAGATTTTATGAAACTTTTCGAAATGCATGTTTTGGTCAAAAATCGTAGTATATTATACACTAGTTTCGGTCAAAAAATCAAATTTAATCGGGGACTATTTGAAATTATACGAAACTTTTCAGATCATTTATATATGTTAAGAGGAAAGGTTATGATGGAAGTTCATTCAAAAAATCATCTGAAAATTAGATTTTATGAAATTTTTCTAAATGCATGTTTCGGTCAAAAATCAGTATATTATACACTAGTTTCAGTCTAAAAAATCAAATTTAATTGGGGACTACTTGAAATGATACGAAACATTATAGATCATTTATATGTGTTAAGAGGGAAGGTTATGCTGGAAGTCCATGCAGAAAATCATCTGAAAATTAGATTTTATGAAACTTTTCGAAATGCAAGTTTCGGTCAAAAATCGTAGTATATTATACACTAGTTTCGGTCAAAAAAATCAAATTTAATTGGGGACTATTTGAAATTATACGAAAATTTGAAGATCATTTATATATGTTAAGAGGGAAGGTTATGATGGAAGTCCATGCAAAAAATCATATGAAAATTAGATTTTATGAAACTTTTCGAAATGCAAGTTTCGGTCAAAAATCATAGTATATTATACACTAGGTTCGGTCAAAAATTCAAATTTAATTTAAGACTATTTGAAATGATACAAAAATTTTTAGATCATTTATATATGTTAAGAGGGAAGGTTATGATGGAAGGCAATGCAGAAAATCATCTAAATATTAGATTTCATGAAACTTTTCGAAATGCAAGTTTCGGTCAAAAACCGTAGTATAATATACACTAGTTTCAGTCAAAAAAATCAAAATTAATTGGGCACTATTTGAAATGATACGAAACTTTTTAGATCATTTATATTTTTTAAGAGGGAAGGTTATGCTGGAAGTCCATGCAGAAAATCATCTGAAAATTAGATTTTATGACACTTTTCGAAATGCAAGTTTCGGTCAAAAATCAGTATATTATACACTAGTTTCGGTCAAAAAAATTAAATTTAATAGGGGACTACTTGAAATGATACGAAACATTTTAGATCATTTATATATGTTAAGAGGGAAGGTTATGATGGAAGTCCTTGCAGAAAATCATCTGAAAATTAGATTTTATGAAACTTTTCGAAATGCAAGTTTCGGTAAAAAAATCGTAGTATATTATACACTAGTTTCAGTCAAAAAAATCAAATTTAATTGGGGACTACTTGAAATGATACGAAACTTTTTAGATCATATATATATGTTAAGAGGGTAGGTTATGCTGGAAGTCCATGCAGAAAATCATCTGAAAATTAGATTTTATTAAACTTTCCGTAATGCAAGTTTCGGTCAAAAATCGTAGTATATTATACACTAGTTTCGGTCAAAAAAATCAAATTTAATTAGGGACTATTTGAAATGGTACGAAAATTTTCTGATCATTTATATATGTTACGAGGGAAGGTTATGATGGAAGTTCATGCAAAAAATCATCTGAAAATTAGATTTTATGAAACTTTTCGAAATACAAGTTTCGGTCAAAAATCATAGTATATTATACACTAGTTTCGGTCAAAAATTCAAATTTAATTGGGGACTATTTGAAATGATACGAAATTTTTTAGATCATTTATGTATGTTAAGAGGGAAGGTTATGATGGAAGTCCATGCAGAAAATCAACTGAATATTAGATTTCATGAAACTTTTCGAAATGCAAGTTTCGGTCAAAACCGTAGTATATTATACAATAGTTTCGGTCAAAAAAATCAAATTTAATCGGGGACTATTTGAAATTATACGAATCTTTTCAGATCATTTATATATGTTAAGAGGGAAGGTTATGATGGAAGTTCATTCAAAAAATCATCTAAAAATTAGATTTGATGAAACTTTTCGAAATGCAAGTTTCGGTCAAAAATTAGTATATTATACACTAGTTTCGGTCAAAAAAATCAAATTTAATTGGGGACTACTTGAAATGATACGAAACATTTTAGATCATTTATATATGTTAAGAGGGAAGGTTATGCTGGAAGTCCATGCAGAAAATCATCTGAAAATTAGATTTTATGAAACTTTTCGAAATGCAAGTTTCGGTCAAAAATCGTAGTATATTATACACTAGTTTCGGTCAAAAAAATCAAATTTAATCGGGGACTATTGAAATGATACGAAAATTTTAAGATCATTTATATATGTTAAGAGGGAAGGTTATGATGGAAGTCCATGCAAAAAATCATATGAAAATTAGATTTTATGAAACTTTTCGAAATGCAAGTTTCGGTCAAAAATCATAGTATATTATACACTAATTTCGGTCAAAAATTCAAATTTAATTGGGGACTATTTGAAATGATACGAAACTTTTTAGATCATTTATATATGTTAAGAGGGAAGGTTATGATGGAAGTCCATAGAGAAAATCATCTGAATATTAGATTTTATGAAACTTTTCGAAATGCAAGTTTCGGTCAAAAACCGTAGTATATTATACACTAGTTTCGGGCAAAAAAATCAAATTTAATCGGGGACTATTTGAAATTATACGAAACTTTTCAGATCATTTATATATGTTAAGAGGGAAGGTTATGATGGAAGTTCATTCAAAAAATCATCTAAAAATTAGATTTTATGAAACTTTTCGAAATGCAAGTTTCGGTCAAAGATCAGTATATTATACACTAGTTTCGGTCAAAAAATCAAATTTAATTGGGGACTATTTGAAATGATATGAAACTTTTCAGATCATTTATATATGTTAGGAGGGAAGGTTATGATGGAAGACCATGCAGAAAATCATCTGAAAATTAGATTTTATGAAACTTTTCGAAATGCAAGTTTCGGTCAAAAACCGTAGTATATTATACACTAGTTTCAGTCAAAAAAATAAAATTTAATCGGGGACTATTTGAAATTATACGAAACTTTTCAGATCATTTATATATGTTAAGAGGAAAGGTTATGATGGAAATTCATTCAAAAAATCATCTGAAAATAAGATTTTATGAAATTTTTCTAAATGCAAGTTTCGGTCAAATATCAGTATATTATACACTAGTTTCGGTCAAAAAAATCAAATTTAATTGGGGACTACTTGAAATGATACGAAACTTTTTAGATCATTTATATATGTTAAGAGGGAAGGTTATGTTGGAAGTCCATGCAGAAAATCATCTGAAAATTACATTTTATTAAACTTTTCGTAATGCAAGTTTCGGTCAAAAATCGTAGTATATTATACACTAGTTTCAGTCAAAAAAATCAAATTTAATTGGGGACTATTTGAAATTGTACGAAAATTTTCAGATCATTTATATATATTAAAAGGGAAGGTTATGATGGAAGTTCATGCAAAAAATCATCTGAAAATTAGATTTTATGAAACTTTTCGAAATGCAAGTTTAGGTCAAAAATCATAGTATATTATACACTAGTTTCGGTCAAAAATTCAAATTTAATTGGGGACTATTTGAAATGTTAAGAAACTTTTTAGATCATTTAAATATGTTAAAAGGGAAGGTTATGATGGAAGTCCATGCAGAAAATCATCCGAATATTAGAATTCATGAAACTTTTCGAAATGCAAGTTTCGGTCAAAAACCGTAGTATATTATACACTAGTTTCGGTCAAAAAAATCAAATTTAATCGGGGACTATTTGAAATTATACGAAACTTTTCAGATCATTTATATGTTTAGAGGGAAGGTTATGATGGAAGTTCATTCAAAAAATCATCTAAAAATTAGATTTTATGAAACTTTTCGAAATGCAAGTTTCGGTCAAAAATTAGTATATTATACACTAGTTTCGGTCAAAAAAATCAAATTTAATTGGGGACTACTTGAAATGATACGAAACATTTTAGATCATTTATATATGTTAAGAGGGAAGGTTATGCTGGAAGTCCATGCAGAAAATCATCTGAAAATTAGATTTTATGAAACTTTTCGAAATGCAAGTTTCGGTCAAAAATCGTAGTATATTATACACTAGTTTCGGTCAAAAAAATCAAATTTAATCGGGGACTATTGAAATGATACGAAAATTTTAAGATCATTTATATATGTTAAGAGGGAAGGTTATGATGGAAGTCCATGCAAAAAATCATATGAAAATTAGATTTTATGAAACTTTTCGAAATGCAAGTTTCGGTCAAAAATCATAGTATATTATACACTAATTTCGGTCAAAAATTCAAATTTAATTGGGGACTATTTGAAATGATACGAAACTTTTTAGATCATTTATATATGTTAAGAGGGAAGGTTATGATGGAAGTCCATAGAGAAAATCATCTGAATATTAGATTTTATGAAACTTTTCGAAATGCAAGTTTCGGTCAAAAACCGTAGTATGTTATACACTAGTTTCGGTCAAAAAAATCAAATTTAATCGGGGACTATTTGAAATTATACGAAACTTTTCAGATCATTTATATATGTTAAGAGGGAAGGTTATGATGGAAGTTCATTCAAAAAATCATCTAAAAATTAGAATTTATGAAACTTTTCGAAATGCAAGTTTCGGTCAAAGATCAGTATATTATACACTAGTTTCGGTCAAAAAATCAAATTTAATTGGGGACTATTTGAAATGATATGAAACTTTTCAGATCATTTATATATGTTAGGAGGGAAGGTTATGATGGAAGACCATGCAGAAAATCATCAGAAAATTAGATTTTATGAAACTTTTCGAAATGCAAGTTTCGGTCAAAAACCGTAGTATATTATACACTAGTTTCAGTCAAAAAAATAAAATTTAATCGGGGACAATTTGAAATTATACGAAACTTTTCAGATCATTTATATATGTTAAGAGGAAAGGTTATGATGGAAATTCATTCAAAAAATCATCTGAAAATAAGATTTTATGAAATTTTTCTAAATGCAAGTTTCGGTCAAATATCAGTATATTATACACTAGTTTCGGTCAAAAAAATCAAATTTAATTGGGGACTACTTGAAATGATACGAAACTTTTTAGATCATTTATATATGTTAAGAGGGAAGGTTATGTTGGAAGTCCATGCAGAAAATCATCTGAAAATTACATTTTATTAAACTTTTCGTAATGCAAGTTTCGGTCAAAAATCGTAGTATATTATACACTAGTTTCAGTCAAAAAAATCAAATTTAATTGGGGACTATTTGAAATTGTACGAAAATTTTCAGATCATTTATATATATTAAAAGGGAAGGTTATGATGGAAGTTCATGCAAAAAATCATCTGAAAATTAGATTTTATGAAACTTTTCGAAATGCAAGTTTAGGTCAAAAATCATAGTATATTATACACTAGTTTCGGTCAAAAATTCAAATTTAATTGGGGACTATTTGAAATGTTAAGAAACTTTTTAGATCATTTAAATATGTTAAAAGGGAAGGTTATGATGGAAGTCCATGCAGAAAATCATCCGAATATTAGAATTCATGAAACTTTTCGAAATGCAAGTTTCGGTCAAAAACCGTAGTATATTATACACTAGTTTCGGTCAAAAAAATCAAATTTAATCGGGGACTATTTGAAATTATACGAAACTTTTCAGATCATTTATATATGTTTAGAGGGAAGGTTATGATGGAAGTTCATTCAAAAAATCATCTAAAAATTAGATTTTATGAAACTTTTCGAAATGCAAGTTTCGGTCAAAAATTAGTATATTATACACTAGTTTCGGTCAAAAAAATCAAATTTAATTGGGGACTACTTGAAATGATACGAAACATTTTAGATCATTTATATATGTTAAGAGGGAAGGTTATGCTGGAAGTCCATGCAGAAAATCATCTGAAAATTAGATTTTATGAAACTTTTCGAAATGCAAGTTTCGGTCAAAAATCGTAGTATATTATACACTAGTTTCGGTCAAAAAAATCAAATTTAATCGGGGACTATTGAAATGATACGAAAATTTTAAGATCATTTATATATGTTAAGAGGGAAGGTTATGATGGAAGTCCATGCAAAAAATCATATGAAAATTAGATTTTATGAAACTTTTCGAAATGCAAGTTTCGGTCAAAAATCATAGTATATTATACACTAATTTCGGTCAAAAATTCAAATTTAATTGGGGACTATTTGAAATGATACGAAACTTTTTAGATCATTTATATATGTTAAGAGGGAAGGTTATGATGGAAGTCCATAGAGAAAATCATCTGAATATTAGATTTTATGAAACTTTTCGAAATGCAAGTTTCGGTCAAAAACCGTAGTATATTATACACTAGTTTCGGTCAAAAAAATCAAATTTAATCGGGGACTATTTGAAATTATACGAAACTTTTCAGATCATTTATATATGTTAAGAGGGAAGGTTATGATGGAAGTTCATTCAAAAAATCATCTAAAAATTAGAATTTATGAAACTTTTCGAAATGCAAGTTTCGGTCAAAGATCAGTATATTATACACTAGTTTCGGTCAAAAAATCAAATTTAATTGGGGACTATTTGAAATGATATGAAACTTTTCAGATCATTTATATATGTTAGGAGGGAAGGTTATGATGGAAGACCATGCAGAAAATCATCTGAAAATTAGATTTTATGAAACTTTTCGAAATGCAAGTTTCGATCAAAAACCGTAGTATATTATACACTAGTTTCAGTCAAAAAAATAAAATTTAATCGGGGACTATTTGAAATTATACGAAACTTTTCAGATCATTTATATATGTTAAGAGGAAAGGTTATGATGGAAATTCATTCAAAAAATCATCTGAAAATAAGATTTTATGAAATTTTTCTAAATGCAAGTTTCGGTCAAATATCAGTATATTATACACTAGTTTCGGTCAAAAAAATCAAATTTAATTGGGGACTACTTGAAATGATACGAAACTTTTTAGATCATTTATATATGTTAAGAGGGAAGGTTATGTTGGAAGTCCATGCAAAAAATCATCTGAAAATTACATTTTATTAAACTTTTCGTAATGCAAGTTTCGGTCAAAAATCGTAGTATATTATACACTAGTTTCAGTCAAAAAAATCAAATTTAATTGGGGACTATTTGAAATTGTACGAAAATTTTCAGATCATTTATATATATTAAAAGGGAAGGTTATGATGGAAGTTCATGCAAAAAATCATCTGAAAATTAGATTTTATGAAACTTTTCGAAATGCAAGTTTAGGTCAAAAATCATAGTATATTATACACTAGTTTCGGTCAAAAATTCAAATTTAATTGGGGACTATTTGAAATGTTAAGAAACTTTTTAGATCATTTAAATATGTTAAAAGGGAAGGTTATGATGGAAGTCCATGCAGAAAATCATCCGAATATTAGAATTCATGAAACTTTTCGAAATGCAAGTTTCGGTCAAAAACCGTAGTATATTATACACTAGTTTCGGTCAAAAAAATCAAATTTAATCGGGGACTATTTGAAATTATACGAAACTTTTCAGATCATTTATATATGTTTAGAGGGAAGGTTATGATGGAAGTTCATTCAAAAAATCATCTAAAAATTAGATTTTATGAAACTTTTCGAAATGCAAGTTTCGGTCAAAAATCAGTATATTATACACTAGTTTCGGTCAAAAAAATCAAATTTAATTGGGGACTACTTGAAATGATACGAAACTTTTTAGATCGTTTATATATGTTAAGAGGGAAGGTTATACTGGAAGTCCATGCATAAAATCATCTGAAAATTAGATTTTATTAAACTTTTCGTAATGCAAGTTTCGGTCAAAAATCGTAGTATATTATACACTAGTTTCAGTCAAAAAAATCAAATTTAATTGGGGACTATTTGAAATTGTACGAAAATTTTCAGATCATTTATATATATTAAAAGGGAAGGTTATGATGGAAATTCATGCAAAAAATCATCTGAAAATCAGATTTTATGAAACTTTTCGAAATGCAAGTTTCGGTCAAAAATCATAGTATATTATACACTAGTTTCGGTCAAAAATTCAAATTTAATTGGCGACTATTTGAAATGTTAAGAAACTTTTTAGATCATTTAAATATGTTAAGAGGGAAGGTTATGATGGAAGTCCATGCAGAAAATCATCCGAATATTAGAATTCATGAAACTTTTCGAAATGCAAGTTTCGGTCAAAAACCGTAGTATATTATACACTAGTTTCAGTCAAAAAAATAAAATTTAATCGGGGACTATTTGAAATTATACGAAACTTTTCAGATCATTTATATATGTTAAGAGGAAAGGTTATGATGGAAGTTCATTCAAAAAATCATCTGAAAATTAGATTTTATGAAATTTTTCTAAATGCAAGTTTCGGTCAAATATCAGTATATTATACACTAGTTTCGGTCAAAAAAATCAAATTTAATTGGGGACTACTTGAAATGATACGAAACTTTTTAGATCATTTATATATGTTAAGAGGGAAGGTTAGGTTGGAAGGCCATGCAGAAAATCATCTGAAAATTAGATTTTATTAAACTTTTCGTAATGCAAGTTTCGGTCAAAAATCGTAGTATATTATACACTAGTTTCAGTCAAAAAAATCAAATTTAATTGGGGACTATTTGAAATTGTACAAAAATTTTCTGATCATTTATATATATTAAAAGGGAAGGTGATGATGGAAGTTCATGCAAAAAATCATCTGAAAATTAGATTTTATGAAACTTTTCGAAATGCAAGTTTCGGTCAAAAATCATAGTATATTATACACTAGTTTCGGTCAAAAATTCAAATTTAATTGGGGACTATTTGAAATGTTAAGAAACTTTTTAGATTATTTAAATATGTTAAGAGGGAAGGTTATGATGGAAGTCCATGCAGAAAATCATCCGAATATTAGAATTCATGAAACTTTTCGAAATGCAAGTTTCTGTCAAAAACCGTAGTATATTATACACTAGTTTCGGTCAAAAAAATTAAATTTAATCGGGGACTATTTGAAATTATACGAAACTTTTCAGATCATTTTTATATGTTTAGAGGGAAGGTTATGATGGAAGTTCATTCAAAAAATCATCTAAAAATTAGATTTTATGAAACTTTTCGAAATGCAAGTTTCGGACAAAAATCAGTATATTATACACTAGTTTCGGTCAAAAAAATCAAATTTAATTGGGGACTACTTGAAATGATACGAAACTTTTTAGATCGTTTATATATGTTAAGAGGGAAGGTTATGCTGGAAGTCCATGCAGAAAATCATCTGAAAATTAGATTTTATTAAACTTTTCGTAATGCAAGTTTCGGTCAAAAATCGTAGTATATTATACACTAGTTTCAGGCAAAAAAATCAAATTTAATTGGGGACTATTTGAAATTGTACGAAAATTTTCAGATCATTTATATATATTAAAAGGGAAGGTTATGATGGAAGTTCATGCAAAAAATCATCTGAAAATTAGATTTTATGAAACTTTTCGAAATGCAAGTTTCGGTCAAAAATCATAGTATATTATACACTAGTTTCGGTCAAAAATTCAAATTTAATTGGGGACTATTTGAAATGTTAAGAAACTTTTTAGATCATTTAAATATGTTAAGAGGGAAGGTTATGATGGAAGTCCATGCAGAAAATCATCCGAATATTAGAATTCATGAAACTTTTCGAAATGCAAGTTTCGGTCAAAAACCGTAGTATATTATACACTAGTTTCAGTCAAAAAAATAAAATTTAATCGGGGACTATTTGAAATTATACGAAACTTTTCAGATCATTTATATATGTTTAGAGGGAAGGTTATGATGGAAGTTCATTCAAAAAATCATCTAAAAATTAGATTTTATGAAACTTTTCGAAATGCAAGTTTCGGTAAAAAATCAGTATATTATACACTAGTTTCGGTCAAAAAAATCAAATTTAATTGGGGACTACTTGAAATGATACGAAACTTTTTAGATCGTTTATATATGTTAAGAGGGAAGGTTATGCTGGAAGTCCATGCATAAAATCATCTGAAAATTAGATTTTATTAAACTTTTCGTAATGCAAGTTTCGGTCAAAAACCGTAGTATATTATACACTAGTTTCAGTCAAAAAAATAAAATTTAATCGGGGACTATTTGAAATTATACGAAACTTTTCAGATCATTTATATATGTTAAGAGGAAAGGTTATGATGGAAGTTCATTCAAAAAATCATCTGAAAATTAGATTTTATGAAATTTTTCTAAATGCAAGTTTCGGTCAAATATCAGTATATTATACACTAGTTTCGGTCAAAAAAATCAAATTTAATTGGGGACTACTTGAAATGATACGAAACTTTTTAGATCATTTATATATGTTAAGAGGGAAGGTTAGGTTGGAAGGCCATGCAGAAAATCATCTGAAAATTAGATTTTATTAAACTTTTCGTAATGCAAGTTTCGGTCAAAAATCGTAGTATATTATACACTAGTTTCAGTCAAAAAAATCAAATTTAATTGGGGACTATTTGAAATTGTACAAAAATTTTCTGATCATTTATATATATTAAAAGGGAAGGTGATGATGGAAGTTCATGCAAAAAATCATCTGAAAATTAGATTTTATGAAACTTTTCGAAATGCAAGTTTCGGTCAAAAATCATAGTATATTATACACTAGTTTCGGTCAAAAATTCAAATTTAATTGGGGACTATTTGAAATGTTAAGAAACTTTTTAGATTATTTAAATATGTTAAGAGGGAAGGTTATGATGGAAGTCCATGCAGAAAATCATCCGAATATTAGAATTCATGAAACTTTTCGAAATGCAAGTTTCTGTCAAAAACCGTAGTATATTATACACTAGTTTCGGTCAAAAAAATTAAATTTAATCGGGGACTATTTGAAATTATACGAAACTTTTCAGATCATTTTTATATGTTTAGAGGGAAGGTTATGATGGAAGTTCATTCAAAAAATCATCTAAAAATTAGATTTTATGAAACTTTTCGAAATGCAAGTTTCGGACAAAAATCAGTATATTATACACTAGTTTCGGTCAAAAAAATCAAATTTAATTGGGGACTACTTGAAATGATACGAAACTTTTTAGATCGTTTATATATGTTAAGAGGGAAGGTTATGCTGGAAGTCCATGCAGAAAATCATCTGAAAATTAGATTTTATTAAACTTTTCGTAATGCAAGTTTCGGTCAAAAATCGTAGTATATTATACACTAGTTTCAGGCAAAAAAATCAAATTTAATTGGGGACTATTTGAAATTGTACGAAAATTTTCAGATCATTTATATATATTAAAAGGGAAGGTTATGATGGAAGTTCATGCAAAAAATCATCTGAAAATTAGATTTTATGAAACTTTTCGAAATGCAAGTTTCGGTCAAAAATCATAGTATATTATACACTAGTTTCGGTCAAAAATTCAAATTTAATTGGGGACTATTTGAAATGTTAAGAAACTTTTTAGATCATTTAAATATGTTAAGAGGGAAGGTTATGATGGAAGTCCATGCAGAAAATCATCCGAATATTAGAAATCATGAAACTTTTCGAAATGCAAGTTTCGGTCAAAAACCGTAGTATATTATACACTAGTTTCAGTCAAAAAAATAAAATTTAATCGGGGACTAATTGAAATTATACGAAACTTTTCAGATCATTTATATATGTTTAGAGGGAAGGTTATGATGGAAGTTCATTCAAAAAATCATCTAAAAATTAGATTTTATGAAACTTTTCGAAATGCAAGTTTCGGTCAAAAATCAGTATATTATACACTAGTTTCGGTCAAAAAAATCAAATTTAATTGGGGACTACTTGAAATGATACGAAACTTTTTAGATCGTTTATATATGTTAAGAGGGAAGGTTATGCTGGAAGTCCATGCATAAAATCATCTGAAAATTAGATTTTATTAAACTTTTCGTAATGCAAGTTTCGGTCAAAAATCGTAGTATATTATACACTAGTTTCAGTCAAAAAAATCAAATTTAATTGGGGACTATTTGAAATTGTACGAAAATTTTCAGATCATTTATATATATTAAAAGGGAAGGTTATGATGGAAATTCATGCAAAAAATCATCTGAAAATCAGATTTTATGAAACTTTTCGAAATGCAAGTTTCGGTCAAAAATCATAGTATATTATACACTAGTTTCGGTCAAAAATTTAAATTTAATTGGCGACTATTTGAAATGTTAAGAAACTTTTTAGATCATTTAAATATGTTAAGAGGGAAGGTTATGATGGAAGTCCATGCAGAAAATCATCCGAATATTAGAATTCATGAAACTTTTCGAAATGCAAGTTTCGGTCAAAAACCGTAGTATATTATACACTAGTTTCAGTCAAAAAAATAAAATTTAATCGGGGACTATTTGAAATTATACGAAACTTTTCAGATCATTTATATATGTTAAGAGGAAAGGTTATGATGGAAGTTCATTCAAAAAATCATCTGAAAATTAGATTTTATGAAATTTTTCTAAATGCAAGTTTCGGTCAAATATCAGTATATTATACACTAGTTTCGGTCAAAAAAATCAAATTTAATTGGGGACTACTTGAAATGATACGAAACTTTTTAGATCATTTATATATGTTAAGAGGGAAGGTTAGGTTGGAAGGCCATCCAGAAAATCATCTGAAAATTAGATTTTATTAAACTTTTCGTAATGCAAGTTTCGGTCAAAAATCGTAGTATATTATACACTAGTTTCAGTCAAAAAAATCAAATTTAATTGGGGACTATTTGAAATTGTACAAAAATTTTCAGATCATTTATATATATTAAAAGGGAAGGTGATGATGGAAGTTCATGCAAAAAATCATCTGAAAATTAGATTTTATGAAACTTTTCGAAATGCAAGTTTCGGTCAAAAATCATAGTATATTATACACTAGTTTCGGTCAAAAATTCAAATTTAATTGGGGAGTATTTGAAATGTTAAGAAACTTTTTAGATTATTTAAATATGTTAAGAGGGAAGGTTATGATGGAAGTCCATGCAGAAAATCATCCGAATATTAGAATTCATGAAACTTTTCGAAATGCAAGTTTCTGTCAAAAACCGTAGTATATTATACACTAGTTTCGGTCAAAAAAATTAAATTTAATCGGGGACTATTTGAAATTATACGAAACTTTTCAGATCATTTTTATATGTTTAGAGGGAAGGTTATGATGGAAGTTCATTCAAAAAATCATCTAAAAATTAGATTTTATGAAACTTTTCGAAATGCATGTTTCGGTCAAAAATCAGTATATTATACACTAGATTCGGTCAAAAAAATCAAATTTAATTGGGGACTACTTGAAATGATACGAAACTTTTTAGATCGCTTATATATGTTAAGAGGGAAGGTTATGCTGGAAGTCCATGCAGAAAATCATCTGAAAATTAGATTTTATTAAACTTTTCTTAATGCAAGTTTCGGTCAAAAATCGTAGTATATTATACACTAGTTTCAGGCAAAAAAATCAAATTTAATTGGGGACTATTTGAAATTGTACGAAAATTTTCAGATCATTTATATATATTAAAAGGGAAGGTTATGATGGAAGTTCATGCAAAAAATCATCTGAAAATTAGATTTTATGAAACTTTTCGAAATGCAAGTTTCGGTCAAAAATCATAGTATATTATACACTAGTTTCGGTCAAAAATTCAAATTTAATTGGGGACTATTTGAAATGTTAAGAAACTTTTTAGATCATTTAAATATGTTAAGAGGGAAGGTTATGATGGAAGTCCATGCAGAAAATCATCCGAATATTAGAATTCATGAAACTTTTCGAAATGCAAGTTTCGGTCAAAAACCGTAGTATATTATACACTAGTTTCAGTCAAAAAAATAAAATTTAATCGGGGACTATTTGAAATTATACGAAACTTTTCAGATCATTTATATATGTTAAGAGGAAAGGTTATGATGGAAGTTCATTCAAAAAATCATCTGAAAATTAGATTTTATGAAATTTTTCTAAATGCAAGTTTCGGTCAAATATCAGTATATTATACACTAGTTTCGGTCAAAAAAATCAAATTTAATTGGGGACTACTTGAAATGATACGAAACTTTTTAGATCATTTATATATGTTAAGAGGGAAGGTTAGGTTGGAAGGCCATGCAGAAAATCATCTGAAAATTAGATTTTATTAAACTTTTCGTAATGCAAGTTTCGGTCAAAAATCGTAGTATATTATACACTAGTTTCAGTCAAAAAATATCAAATTTAATTGGGGACTATTTGAAATTGTACGAAAATTTTCAGATCATTTATATATATTAAAAGGGAAGGTGATGATGGAAGTTCATGCAAAAAATCATCTGAAAATTAGATTTTATGAAACTTTTCGAAATGCAAGTTTCGGTCAAAAATCATAGTATATTATACACTAGTTTCGGTCAAAAATTCAAATTTAATTGGGGACTATTTGAAATGTTAAGAAACTTTTTAGATTATTTAAACATGTTAAGAGGGAAGGTTATGATGGAAGTCCATGCAGAAAATCATCCGAATATTAGAATTCATGAAACTTTTCGAAATGCAAGTTTCTGTCAAAAACCGTAGTATATTATACACTAGTTTCGGTCAAAAAAATTAAATTTAATCGGGGACTATTTGAAATTATACGAAACTTTTCAGATCATTTTTATATGTTTAGAGGGAAGGTTATGATGGAAGTTCATTCAAAAAATCATCTAAAAATTAGATTTTATGAAACTTTTCGAAATGCAAGTTTCGGTCAAAAATCAGTATATTATACACTAGTTTCGGTCAAAAAAATCAAATTTAATTGGGGACTACTTGAAATGATACGAAACTTTTTAGATCGTTTATATATGTTAAGAGGGAAGGTTATGCTGGAAGTCCATGCATAAAATCATCTGAAAATTAGATTTTATTAAACTTTTCGTAATGCAAGTTTCGGTCAAAAATCGTAGTATATTATACACTAGTTTCAGTCAAAAAAATCAAATTTAATTGGGGACTATTTGAAATTGTACGAAAATTTTCAGATCATTTATATATATTAAAAGGGAAGGTTATGATGGAAATTCATGCAAAAAATCATCTGAAAATCAGATTTTATGAAACTTTTCGAAATGCAAGTTTCGGTCAAAAATCATAGTATATTATACACTAGTTTCGGTCAAAAATTCAAATTTAATTGGCGACTATTTGAAATGTTAAGAAACTTTTTAGATCATTTAAATATGTTAAGAGGGAAGGTTATGATGGAAGTCCATGCAGAAAATCATCCGAATATTAGAATTCATGAAACTTTTCGAAATGCAAGTTTCGGTCAAAAACCGTAGTATATTATACACTAGTTTCAGTCAAAAAAATAAAATTTAATCGGGGACTATTTGAAATTATACGAAACTTTTCAGATCATTTATATATGTTAAGAGGAAAGGTTATGATGGAAGTTCATTCAAAAAATCATCTGAAAATTAGATTTTATGAAATTTTTCTAAATGCAAGTTTCGGTCAAATATCAGTATATTATACACTAGTTTCGGTCAAAAAAATCAAATTTAATTGGGGACTACTTGAAATGATACGAAACTTTTTAGATCATTTATATATGTTAAGAGGGAAGGTTAGGTTGGAAGGCCATGCAGAAAATCATCTGAAAATTAGATTTTATTAAACTTTTCGTAATGCAAGTTTCGGTCAAAAATCGTAGTATATTATACACTAGTTTCAGTCAAAAAATATCAAATTTAATTGGGGACTATTTGAAATTGTACGAAAATTTTCAGATCATTTATATATATTAAAAGGGAAGGTGATGATGGAAGTTCATGCAAAAAATCATCTGAAAATTAGATTTTATGAAACTTTTCGAAATGCAAGTTTCGGTCAAAAATCATAGTATATTATACACTAGTTTCGGTCAAAAATTCAAATTTAATTGGGGACTATTTGAAATGTTAAGAAACTTTTTAGATTATTTAAATATGTTAAGAGGGAAGGTTATGATGGAAGTCCATGCAGAAAATCATCCGAATATTAGAATTCATGAAACTTTTCGAAATGCAAGTTTCTGTCAAAAACCGTAGTATATTATACACTAGTTTCGGTCAAAAAAATTAAATTTAATCGGGGACTATTTGAAATTATACGAAACTTTTCAGATCATTTTTATATGTTTAGAGGGAAGGTTATGATGGAAGTTCATTCAAAAAATCATCTAAAAATTAGATTTTATGAAACTTTTCGAAATGCATGTTTCGGTCAAAAATCAGTATATTATACACTAGTTTCGGTCAAAAAAATCAAATTTAATTGGGGACTACTTGAAATGATACGAAACTTTTTAGATCGCTTATATATGTTAAGAGGGAAGGTTATGCTGGAAGTCCATGCAGAAAATCATCTGAAAATTAGATTTTATTAAACTTTTCGTAATGCAAGTTTCGGTCAAAAATCGTAGTATATTATACACTAGTTTCAGGCAAAAAAATCAAATTTAATTGGGGACTATTTGAAATTGTACGAAAATTTTCAGATCATTTATATATATTAAAAGGGAAGGTTATGATGGAAGTTCATGCAAAAAATCATCTGAAAATTAGATTTTATGAAACTTTTCGAAATGCAAGTTTCGGTCAAAAATCATAGTATATTATACACTAGTTTCGGTCAAAAATTCAAATTTAATTGGGGACTATTTGAAATGTTAAGAAACTTTTTAGATCATTTAAATATGTTAAGAGGGAAGGTTATGATGGAAGTCCATGCAGAAAATCATCCGAATATTAGAATTCATGAAACTTTTCGAAATGCAAGTTTCGGTCAAAAACCGTAGTATATTATACACTAGTTTCAGTCAAAAAAATAAAATTTAATCGGGGACTATTTGAAATTATACGAAACTTTTCAGATCATTTATATATGTTAAGAGGAAAGGTTATGATGGAAGTTCATTCAAAAAATCATCTGAAAATTAGATTTTATGAAATTTTTCTAAATGCAAGTTTCGGTCAAATATCAGTATATTATACACTAGTTTCGGTCAAAAAAATCAAATTTAATTGGGGACTACTTGAAATGATACGAAACTTTTTAGATCATTTATATATGTTAAGAGGGAAGGTTAGGTTGGAAGGCCATGCAGAAAATCATCTGAAAATTAGATTTTATTAAACTTTTCGTAATGCAAGTTTCGGTCAAAAATCGTAGTATATTATACACTAGTTTCAGTCAAAAAATATCAAATTTAATTGGGGACTATTTGAAATTGTACGAAAATTTTCAGATCATTTATATATATTAAAAGGGAAGGTGATGATGGAAGTTCATGCAAAAAATCATCTGAAAATTAGATTTTATGAAACTTTTCGAAATGCAAGTTTCGGTCAAAAATCATAGTATATTATACACTAGTTTCGGTCAAAAATTCAAATTTAATTGGGGACTATTTGAAATGTTAAGAAACTTTTTAGATTATTTAAACATGTTAAGAGGGAAGGTTATGATGGAAGTCCATGCAGAAAATCATCCGAATATTAGAATTCATGAAACTTTTCGAAATGCAAGTTTCTGTCAAAAACCGTAGTATATTATACACTAGTTTCGGTCAAAAAAATTAAATTTAATCGGGGACTATTTGAAATTATACGAAACTTTTCAGATCATTTTTATATGTTTAGAGGGAAGGTTATGATGGAAGTTCATTCAAAAAATCATCTAAAAATTAGATTTTATGAAACTTTTCGAAATGCAAGTTTCGGTCAAAAATCAGTATATTATACACTAGTTTCGGTCAAAAAAATCAAATTTAATTGGGGACTACTTGAAATGATACGAAACTTTTTAGATCGTTTATATATGTTAAGAGGGAAGGTTATGCTGGAAGTCCATGCAGAAAATCATCTGAAAATTAGATTTTATTAAACTTTTCGTAATGCAAGTTTCGGTCAAAAATCGTAGTATATTATACACTAGTTTCAGGCAAAAAAATCAAATTTAATTGGGGACTATTTGAAATTGTACGAAAATTTTCAGATCATTTATATATATTAAAAGGGAAGGTTATGATGGAAGTTCATGCAAAAAATCATCTGAAAATTAGATTTTATGAAACTTTTCGAAATGCAAGTTTCGGTCAAAAATCATAGTATATTATACACTAGTTTCGGTCAAAAATTCAAATTTAATTGGGGACTATTTGAAATGTTAAGAAACTTTTTAGATCATTTAAATATGTTAAGAGGGAAGGTTATGATGGAAGTCCATGCAGAAAATCATCCGAATATTAGAAATCATGAAACTTTTCGAAATGCAAGTTTCGGTCAAAAACCGTAGTATATTATACACTAGTTTCAGTCAAAAAAATAAAATTTAATCGGGGACTATTTGAAATTATACGAAACTTTTCAGATCATTTATATATGTTAAGAGGAAAGGTTATGATGGAAGTTCATTCAAAAAAACATCTGAAAATTAGATTTTATGAAATTTTTCTAAATGCAAGTTTCGGTCAAATATCAGTATATTATACACTAGTTTCGGTCAAAAAAATCAAATTTAATTGGGGACTACTTGAAATGATACGAAACTTTTTAGATCATTTATATATGTTAAGAGGGAAGGTTAGGTTGGAAGGCCATGCAGAAAATCATCTGAAAATTAGATTTTATTAAACTTTTCGTAATGCATGTTTCGGTCAAAAATCGTAGTATATTATACACTAGTTTCAGTCAAAAAATATCAAATTTAATTGGGGACTATTTGAAATTGTACGAAAATTTTCAGATCATTTATATATATTAAAAGGGAAGGTGATGATGGAAGTTCATGCAAAAAATCATCTGAAAATTAGATTTTATGAAACTTTTCGAAATGCAAGTTTCGGTCAAAAATCATAGTATATTATACACTAGTTTCGGTCAAAAATTCAAATTTAATTGGGGACTATTTGAAATGTTAAGAAACTTTTTAGATTATTTAAATATGTTAAGAGGGAAGGTTATGATGGAAGTCCATGCAGAAAATCATCCGAATATTAGAATTCATGAAACTTTTCGAAATGCAAGTTTCTGTCAAAAACCGTAGTATATTATACACTAGTTTCGGTCAAAAAAATTAAATTTAATCGGGGACTATTTGAAATTATACGAAACTTTTCAGATCATTTTTATATGTTTAGAGGGAAGGTTATGATGGAAGTTCATTCAAAAAATCATCTAAAAATTAGATTTTATGAAACTTTTCGAAATGCATGTTTCGGTCAAAAATCAGTATATTATACACTAGTTTCGGTCAAAAAAATCAAATTTAATTGGGGACTACTTGAAATGATACGAAACTTTTTAGATCGTTTATATATGTTAAGAGGGAAGGTTATGCTGGAAGTCCATGCAGAAAATCATCTGAAAATTAGATTTTATTAAACTTTTCGTAATGCAAGTTTCGGTCAAAAATCGTAGTATATTATACACTAGTTTCAGGCAAAAAAATCAAATTTAATTGGGGACTATTTGAAATTGTACGAAAATTTTCAGATCATTTATATATATTAAAAGGGAAGGTTATGATGGAAGTTCATGCAAAAAATCATCTGAAAATAAGATTTTATGAAACTTTTCGAAATGCAAGTTTCGGTCAAAAATCATAGTATATTATACACTAGTTTCGGTCAAAAATTCAAATTTAATTGGCGACTATTTGAAATGTTAAGAAACTTTTTAGATCATTTAAATATGTTAAGAGGGAAGGTTATGATGGAAGTCCATGCAGAAAATCATCAGAATATTAGAATTCATGAAATTTTTAGAAATGCAAGTTTCGGTCAAAAACCGTAGTATATTATACACTAGTTTCAGTCAAAAAAATAAAATTTAATCGGGGACTATTTGAAATTATACGAAACTTTTCAGATCATTTATATATGTTAAGAGGAAAGGTTATGATGGAAGTTCATTCAAAAAAGCATCTGAAAATTAGATTTTATGAAATTTTTCTAAATGCAAGTTTCGGTCAAATATCAGTATATTATACACTAGTTTCGGTCAAAAAAATCAAATTTAATTGGGGACTACTTGAAATGATACGAAACTTTTTAGATCATTTATATATGTTAAGAGGGAAGGTTATGTTGGAAGTCCATGCAGAAAATCATCTGAAAATTAGATTTTATTAAACTTTTCGTAATGCAAGTTTCGGTCAAAAATCGTAGTATATTATACACTAGTTTCAGTCAAAAAAATCAAATTTAATTGGGGACTATTTGAAATTGTACGAAAATTTTCAGATCATTTATATATATTAAAAGGGAAGGTTATGATAGAAGTTCATGTAAAAAATCATCTGAAAATTAGATTTTATGAAACTTTTCGAAATGCAAGTTTCGGTCAAAAATCATAGTATATTATACACTAGTTTCGGTCAAAAATTCAAATTTAATTGGGGACTATTTGAAATGTTAAGAAACTTTTTAGATCATTTAAATATGTTAAGAGGGAAGGTTATGATGGAAGTCCATGCAGAAAATCATCCGAATATTAGAATTCATGAAACTTTTCGAAATGCAAGTTTCGGTCAAAAACCGTAGTATATTATACACTAGTTTCGGTCAAAAAAATCAAATTTAATCGGGGACTATTTGAAATTATACGAAATTTTTCAGATCATTTATATATGTTTAGAGGGAAGGTTATGATGGAAGTTCATTCAACAAATCATCTAAAAATTAGATTTTATGAAACTTTTCGAAATGCAAGTTTCGGTCAAAAATCAGTATATTATACACTAGTTTCGGTCAAAAAAAGCAAATTTAATTGGGGACTACTTGAAATGATACGAAACTTTTTTAGATCGTTTATATATGTTAAGAGGGAAGGTTATGCTGGAATTCCATGCAGAAAATCATCTGAAAATTAGATTTTATTAAACTTTTCGTAATGCAAGTTTCGGTCAAAAATCGTAGTATATTATACACTAGTTTCAGTCAAAAAAATCAAATTTAATTGGGGACTATTTGAAATTGTACGAAAATTTTCAGATCATTTATATATATTAAAAGGGAAGGTTATGATGGAAGTTCATGCAAAAAATCATCTGAAAATTAGATTTTATGAAACTTTTCGAAATGCAAGTTTCGGTCAAAAATCATAGTATATTATACACTAGTTTCGGTCAAAAATTCAAATTTAATTGGGGACTATTTGAAATGTTAAGAAACTTTTTAGATCATTTAAATATGTTAAAAGGGAAGGTTATGATGGAAGTCCATGCAGAAAATCATCCGAGTATTAGAATTCATGAAACTTTTCGAAATGCAAGTTTCGGTCAAAAACCGTAGTATATTATACACTAGTTTCGGTCAAAAAAATCAAATTTAATCGGGGACTATTTGAAATTATAAGAAACTTTTCAGATCATTTATATATGTTTAGAGGGAAGGTTATGATGGAAGTTCATTCAAAAAATCATCTAAAAATTAGATTTTATGAAACTTTTCGAAATGCAAGTTTCTGTCAAAAATCATAGTATATTATACACTAGTTTCGGTCAAAAATTCAAATTTAATTGGGGACTATTTGAAATGTTAAGAAACTTTTTAGATCATTTAAATATGTTAAGAGGGAAGGTTATGATGGAAGTCCATGCAGAAAATCATCCGAATATTAGAATTCATGAAACTTTTCGAAATGCAAGTTTCGGTCAAAAATCGTAGTATATTATACACTAGTTTCGGTCAAAAAAATCAAATTTAATCGGGGACTATTTGAAATTATACGAAACTTTTCAGATCATTTATATATGTTTAGAGGGAAGGTTATGATGGAAGTTCATTCAAAAAATCATCTAAAAATTAGATTTTATGAAACTTTTCGAAATGCAAGTTTCGGTCAAAAATCAGTATATTATACACTAGTTTCGGTCAAAAAAATCAAATTTAATTGGGGACTACTTGAAATGATACGAAACTTTTTAGATCGTTTATATATGTTAAGAGGGAAGGTTATGCTGGAAGTCCATGCAGAAAATCATCTGAAAATTAGATTTTCTTAAACTTTTCGTAATGCAAGTTTCGGTCAAAAATCGTAGTATATTATACACTAGTTTCAGTCAAAAAAATCAAATTTAATTGGGGACTATTTGAAATTGTACGAAAATTTTCAGATCATTTATATATATTAAAAGGGAAGGTTATGATGGAAGTTCATTCAAAAAATCATCTGAAAATTAGATTTTATGAAACTTTTCGAAATGCAAGTTTCGGTCAAAAATCAAAGTATATTATACACTAGTTTCGGTCAAAAATTCAAATTTAATTGGGGACTATTTGAAATGTTAAGAAACTTTTTAGATCATTTAAATATGTTAAGAGGGAAGGTTATGATGGAAGTCCATGCAGAAAATCATCCGAATATTAGAATTCATGAAACTTTTCGAAATGCAAGTTTCGGTCAAAAACCGTAGTATATTATACACTAGTTTCGGTCAAAAAAATCAAATTTAATCGGGGACTATTTGAAATTATACGAAACTTTTCAGATCATTTATATATGTTTAGAGGGAAGGTTATTATGGAAGTTCATTCAAAAAATCCTCTAAAAACTAGATTTTATGAAACTTTTCGAAATGCAAGTTTCGGTCAAAAATCAGTATATTATACACTAGTTTCAGTCAAAAAAATCAAATTTAATTGGGGACTACTTGAAATGATACGAAACTTTTTAGATCATTTATATATGTTAAGAGGGAAGGTTATGCTGGAAGTCCATGCAGAAAATCATCTGAAAATTAGATTTTATTAAACTTTTCGTAATGCAAGTTTCGGTCAAAAATCGTAGTATATTATACACTAGTTTCAGTCAAAAAAATCAAATTTAATTGGGGACTATTTGAAATTGTACGAAAATTTTCAGATCATTTATATATATTAAAAGGGAAGGTTATGATGGAAGTTCATGCAAAAAATCATCTGAAAATTAGATTTTATGAAACTTTTCGAAATGCAAGTTTCGGTCAAAAATCAAAGTATATTATACACTAGTTTCGGTCAAAAATTCAAATTTAATTGGGGACTATTTGAAATGTTAAGAAACTTTTAAGATCATTTAAATATGTTAAGAGGGAAGGTTATGATGGAAGTCCATGCAGAAAACCATCTGAATATTAGAATTCATGAAACTTTTCGAAATTCAAGTTTCGGTCAAAAACCGTAGTATATTATACACTAGTTTCGGTCAAAAAAATCAAATTTAATCGGGGACTATTTGAAATTATACGAAACTTTTCAGATCATTTATATATGTTTAGAGGGAAGGTTATTATGGAAGTTCATTCAAAAAATCCTCTAAAAACTAGATTTTATGAAACTTTTCGAAATGCAAGTTTCGGTCAAAAATCAGTATATTATACACTAGTTTCAGTCAAAAAAATCAAATTTAATTGGGGACTACTTGAAATGATACGAAACTTTTTAGATCATTTATATATGTTAAGAGGGAAGGTTATGCTGGAAGTCCATGCAGAAAATCATCTGAAAATTAGATTTTATTAAACTTTTCGTAATGCAAGTTTCGGTCAAAAATCGTAGTATATTATACACTAGTTTCAGTCAAAAAAATCAAATTTAATTGGGGACTATTTGAAATTGTACGAAAATTTTCAGATCATTTATATATATTAAAAGGGAAGGTTATGATGGAAGTTCATGCAAAAAATCATCTGAAAATTAGATTTTATGAAACTTTTCGAAATGCAAGTTTCGGTCAAAAATCAAAGTATATTATACACTAGTTTCGGTCAAAAATTCAAATTTAATTGGGGACTATTTGAAATGTTAAGAAACTTTTAAGATCATTTAAATATGTTAAGAGGGAAGGTTATGATGGAAGTCCATGCAGAAAACCATCTGAATATTAGAATTCATGAAACTTTTCGAAATTCAAGTTTCGGTCAAAAACCGTAGTATATTATACACTAGTTTCGGTCAAAAAAATCAAATTTAATCGGGGACTATTTGAAATTATACGAAACTTTTCAGATCATTTATATATGTTTAGAGGGAAGGTTATTATGGAAGTTCATTCAAAAAATCCTCTAAAAACTAGATTTTATGAAACTTTTCGAAATGCAAGTTTCGGTCAAAAATCAGTATATTATACACTAGTTTCAGTCAAAAAAATCAAATTTAATTGGGGACTACTTGAAATGATACGAAACTTTTTAGATCATTTATATATGTTAAGAGGGAAGGTTATGCTGGAAGTCCATGCAGAAAATCATCTGAAAATTAGATTTTATTAAACTTTTCGTAATGCAAGTTTCGGTCAAAAATCGTAGTATATTATACACTAGTTTCAGTCAAAAAAATCAAATTTAATTGGGGACTATTTGAAATTGTACGAAAATTTTCAGATCATTTATATATATTAAAAGGGAAGGTTATGATGGAAGTTCATGCAAAAAATCATCTGAAAATTAGATTTTATCGAAATGCAAGTTTCGGTCAAAAATCAAAGTATATTATACACTAGTTTCGGTCAAAAATTCAAATTTAATTGGGGACTATTTGAAATGTTAAGAAACTTTTTAGATCATTTAAATATGTTAAAAGGGAAGGTTATGATGGAAGTCCATGCAGAAAACCATCTGAATATTAGAATTCATGAAACTTTTCGAAATGCAAGTTTCGGTCAAAAACCGTAGTATATTATACACTAGTTTCGGTCAAAAAAATCAAATTTAATCGGGGACTATTTGAAATTATACGAAACTTTTCAGATCATTTATATATGTTTAGAGGGAAGGTTATGATGGAAGTTCATTCAAAAAATCATCTAAAAATTAGATTTTATGAAACTTTTCGAAATGCAAGTTTCGGTCAAAAATCAGTATATTATACACTAGTTTCGGTCAAAAAAATCAAATTTAATTGGGGACTACTTGAAATGATACGAAACTTTTTTAGATCGTTAATATATGTTAAGAGGGAAGGTTATGCTGGAATTCCATGCAGAAAATCATCTGAAAATTAGATTTTATTAAACTTTTCATAATGCAAGTTTCGGTCAAAAATCGTAGTATATTATACACTAGTTTCAGTCAAAAAAATCAAATTTAATTGGGGACTATTTGAAATTGTACGAAAATTTTCAGATCATTTATATATATTAAAAGGGAAGGTTATTATGGAAGTTCATGCAAAAAATCATCTGAAAATAAGATTTTATGAAACTTTTGAAAATGCAAGTTTCGGTCAAAAATCTTAGTATATTATACACTAGTTTCGGTCAAAAATTCAAATTTAATTGGCGACAATTTGAAATGTTAAGAAACTTTTTAGATCATTTAAGTATGTTAAGAGGGAAGGTTATGATGGAAGTCCATGCAGAAAATCATCCGAATATTAGAATTCATGAAACTTTTCGAAATGCAAGTTTCGGTCAAAAACCGTAGTATATTATACACTAGTTTCGGTCAAAAAAATCAAATTTAATCGGGGACTATTTGAAATTATACGAAACTTTTCAGATCATTTATATATGTTTAGAGGGAAGTTTATGATGGAAGTTCATTCAAAAAATCATCTAAAAATTAGATTTTATGAAACTTTTCGAAATGCAAGTTTCGGTCAAAAATCAGTATATTATACACTAGTTTCGGTCAAAAAAATCAAATTTAATTGGGGACTACTTGAAATGATACGAAACTTTTTTAGATCGTTTATATATGTTAAGAGGGAAGGTTATGCTGGAATTCCATGCAGAAAATCATCTGAAAATTAGATTTTATTAAACTTTTCATAATGCAAGTTTCGGTCAAAAATCGTAGTATATTATACACTAGTTTCAGTCAAAAAAATCAAATTTAATTGGGGACTATTTGAAATTGTACGAAAATTTTCAGATCATTTATATATATTAAAAGGGAAGGTTATGATGGAAGTTCATGCAAAAAATCATCTGAAAATTAGATTTTATGAAACTTTTCGAAATGCAAGTTTCGGTCAAAAATCATAGTATATTATACACTAGTTTCGGTCAAAAATTCAAATTTAATTGGGAACTATTTGAAATGTTAAGAATCTTTTTAGATCATTTAAATATGTTAAAAGGGAAGGTTATGATGGAAGTCCATGCAGAAAATCATCCGAGTATTAGAATTCATGAAACTTTTCGAAATGCAAGTTTCGGTCAAAAACCGTAGTATATTATACACTAGTTTCGGTCAAAAAAATCAAATTTAATCGGGGACTATTTGAAATTATAAGAAACTTTTCAGATCATTTATATATGTTTAGAGGGAAGGTTATGATGGAAGTTCATTCAAAAAATCATCTAAAAATTAGATTTAGTGAAACTTTTCGAAATGCAAGTTTCTGTCAAAAATCATAGTATATTATACACTAGTTTCGGTCAAAAATTCAAATTTAATTGGGGACTATTTGAAATATTAAGAAACTTTTTAGATCATTTAAATATGTTAAGAGGGAAGGTTATGATGGAAGTCCATGCAGAAAATCATCCGAATATTAGAATTCATGAAACTTTTCGAAATGCAAGTTTCGGTCAAAAACCGTAGTATATTATACACTAGTTTCGGTCAAAAAAATCAAATTTAATCGGGGACTATTTGAAATTATACGAAACTTTTCAGATCATTTATATATGTTTAGAGGGAAGGTTATGATGGAAGTTCATTCAAAAAATCATCTAAAAATTAGATTTTAGGAAATTTTTCGAAATGCAAGTTTCGGTCAAAAATCAGTATATTATACACTAGTTTCGGTCAAAAAAATCAAATTAAATTGGGGACTACTTGAAATGATACGAAACTTTTTAGATCGTTTATATATGTTAAGAGGGAAGGTTATGCTGGAAGTCCATGCAGAAAATCATCTGAAAATTAGATTTTATTAAACTTTTCGTAATGCAAGTTTCGGTCAAAAATCGTAGTATATTATACACTAGTTTCAGTCAAAAAAATCAAATTTAATTGGGGACTATTTGAAATTGTACGAAAATTTTCAGATCATTTATATATATTAAAAGGGAAGGTTATGATGGAAGTTCATGCAAAAAATCATCTGAAAATTAGATTTTATCGAAATGCAAGTTTCGGTCAAAAATCAAAGTATATTATACACTAGTTTCGGTCAAAAATTCAAATTTAATTGGGGACTATTTGAAATGTTAAGAAACTTTTTAGATCATTTAAATATGTTAAGAGGGAAGGTTATGATGGAAGTCCATGCAGAAAACCATCTGAATATTAGAATTCATGAAACTTTTCGAAATGCAAGTTTTGGTCAAAAACCGTAGTATATTATACACTAGTTTCGGTCAAAAAAATCAAATTTAATCGGGGACTATTTGAAATTATACGAAACTTTTCAGATCATTTATATATGTTTAGAGGGAAGGTTATGATGGAAGTTCATTCAAAAAATCATCTAAAAATTAGATTTTATGAAACTTTTCGAAATGCAAGTTTCGGTCAAAAATCAGTATATTATACACTAGTTTCGGTCAAAAAAATCAAATTTAATTGGGGACTACTTGAAATGATACGAAACTTTTTTAGATCGTTTATATATGTTAAGAGGGAAGGTTATGCTGGAATTCCATGCAGAAAATCATCTGAAAATTAGATTTTATTAAACTTTTCATAATGCAAGTTTCGGTCAAAAATCGTAGTATATTATACACTAGTTTCAGTCAAAAAAATCAAATTTAATTGGGGACTATTTGAAATTGTACGAAAATTTTCAGATCATTTATATATATTAAAAGGGAAGGTTATGATGGAAGTTCATGCAAAAAATCATCTGAAAATTAGATTTTATGAAACTTTTCGAAATGCAAGTTTCGGTCAAAAATCATAGTATATTATACACTAGTTTCGGTCAAAAATTCAAATTTAATTGGGAACTATTTGAAATGTTAAGAATCTTTTTAGATCATTTAAATATGTTAAAAGGGAAGGTTATGATGGAAGTCCATGCAGAAAATCATCCGAGTATTAGAATTCATGAAACTTTTCGAAATGCAAGTTTCGGTCAAAAACCGTAGTATATTATACACTAGTTTCGGTCAAAAAAATCAAATTTAATCGGGGACTATTTGAAATTATAAGAAACTTTTCAGATCATTTATATATGTTTAGAGGGAAGGTTATGATGGAAGTTCATTCAAAAAATCATCTAAAAATTAGATTTTATGAAACTTTTCGAAATGCAAGTTTCTGTCAAAAATCATAGTATATTATACACTAGTTTCGGTCAAAAATTCAAATTTAATTGGGGACTATTTGAAATGTTAAGAAACTTTTTAGATCATTTAAATATGTTAAGAGGGAAGGTTATGATGGAAGTCCATGCAGAAAATCATCCGAATATTAGAATTCATGAAACTTTTCGAAATGCAAGTTTCGGTCAAAAACCGTAATATATTATACACTAGTTTCGGTCAAAAAAATCAAATTTAATCGGGGACTATTTGAAATTATACGAAACTTTTCAGATCATTTATATATGTTTAGAGGGAAGGTTATGATGGAAGTTCATTCAAAAAATCATCTAAAAATTAGATTTTATGAAACTTTTCGAAATGCAAGTTTCGGTCAAAAATCAGTATATTATACACTAGTTTCGGTCAAAAAAATCAAATTTAATTGGGGACTACTTGAAATGATACGAAACTTTTTAGATCGTTTATATATGTTAAGAGGGAAGGTTATGCTGGAAGTCCATGCAGAAAATCATCTGAAAATTAGATTTTATTAAACTTTTCGTAATGCAAGTTTCGGTCAAAAATCGTAGTATATTATACACTAGTTTCTGTCAAAAAAATCAAATTTAATTGGGGACTATTTGATATTGTACGAAAATTTTCAGATCATTTATATATATTAAAAGGGAAGGTTATGATGGAAGTTCATGCAAAAAATCATCTGAAAATTAGATTTTATCGAAATGCAAGTTTCGGTCAAAAATCAAAGTATATTATACACTAGTTTCGGTCAAAAATTCAAATTTAATTGGGGACTATTTGAAATGTTAAGAAACTTTTTAGATCATTTAAATATGTTAAGAGGGAAGGTTATGATGGAAGTCCATGCAGAAAACCATCTGAATATTAGAATTCATGAAACTTTTCGAAATGCAAGTTTCGGTCAAAAACCGTAGTATATTATACACTAGTTTCGGTCAAAAAAATCAAATTTAATCGGGGACTATTTGAAATTATACGAAACTTTTCAGATCATTTATATATGTTTAGAGGGAAGGTTATGATGGAAGTTCATTCAAAAAATCATCTAAAAATTAGATTTTATGAAACTTTTCGAAATGCAAGTTTCGGTCAAAAATCAGTATATTATACACTAGTTTCGGTCAAAAAAATCAAATTTAATT
The DNA here is from genome assembly GCA_963966055.1 of Lathyrus aphaca. Taxonomy (NCBI): domain Eukaryota; kingdom Viridiplantae; phylum Streptophyta; class Magnoliopsida; order Fabales; family Fabaceae; genus Lathyrus; species Lathyrus aphaca. The sequence continues at coordinate 211,052,582 of OZ014522.1, forward strand.
GGGGACTACTTGAAATGATACGAAACTTTTTTAGATCGTTTATATATGTTAAGAGGGAAGGTTATGCTGGAATTCCATGCAGAAAATCATCTGAAAATTAGATTTTATTAAACTTTTCATAATGCAAGTTTCGGTCAAAAATCGTAGTATATTATACACTAGTTTCAGTCAAAAAAATCAAATTTAATTGGGGACTATTTGAAATTGTACGAAAGTTTTCAGATCATTTATATATATTAAAAGGGAAGGTTATGATGGAAGTTCATGCAAAAAATCATCTGAAAATTAGATTTTATGAAACTTTTCGAAATGCAAGTTTCGGTCAAAAATCATAGTATATTATACACTAGTTTCAGTCAAAAATTCAAATTTAATTGGGAACTATTTGAAATGTTAAGAATCTTTTTAGATCATTTAAATATGTTAAAAGGGAAGGTTATGATGGAAGTCCATGCAGAAAATCATCCGAGTATTAGAATTCATGAAACTTTTCGAAATGCAAGTTTCGGTCAAAAACCGTAGTATATTATACACTAGTTTCGGTCAAAAAAATCAAATTTAATCGGGGACTATTTGAAATTATAAGAAACTTTTCAGATCATTTATATATGTTTAGAGGGAAGGTTATGATGGAAGTTCATTCAAAAAATCATCTAAAAATTAGATTTTATGAAACTTTTCGAAATGCAAGTTTCTGTCAAAAATCATAGTATATTATACACTAGTTTCGGTCAAAAATTCAAATTTAATTGGGGACTATTTGAAATGTTAAGAAACTTTTTAGATCATTTAAATATGTTAAGAGGGAAGGTTATGATGGAAGTCCATGCAGAAAATCATCCGAATATTAGAATTCATGAAACTTTTCGAAATGCAAGTTTCGGTCAAAAACCGTAGTATATTATACACTAGTTTCGGTCAAAAAAATCAAATTTAATCGGGGACTATTTGAAATTATACGAAACTTTTCAGATCATTTATATATGTTTAGAGGGAAGGTTATGATGGAAGTTCATTCAAAAAATCATCTAAAAATTAGATTTTATGAAACTTTTCGAAATGCAAGTTTCGGTCAACAATCAGTATATTATACACTAGTTTCGGTCAAAAAAATCAAATTTAATTGGGGACTACTTGAAATGATACGAAACTTTTTAGATCGTTTATATATGTTAAGAGGGAAGGTTATGCTGGAAGTCCATGCAGAAAATCATCTGAAAATTAGATTTTATTAAACTTTTCGTAATGCAAGTTTCGGTCAAAAATCGTAGTATATTATACACTAGTTTCAGTCAAAAAAATCAAATTTAATTGGGGACTATTTGAAATTGTACGAAAATTTTCAGATCATTTATATATATTAAAAGGGAAGGTTATGATGGAAGTTCATGCAAAAAATCATCTGAAAATTAGATTTTATCGAAATGCAAGTTTCGGTCAAAAATCAAAGTATATTATACACTAGTTTCGGTCAAAAATTCAAATTTAATTGGGGACTATTTGAAATGTTAAGAAACTTTTTAGATCATTTAAATATGTTAAGAGGGAAGGTTATGATGGAAGTCCATGCAGAAAACCATCTGAATATTAGAATTCATGAAACTTTTCGAAATGCAAGTTTCGGTCAAAAACCGTAGTATATTATACACTAGTTTCGGTCAAAAAAATCAAATTTAATCGGGGACTATTTGAAATTATACGAAACTTTTCAGATCATTTATATATGTTTAGAGGGAAGGTTATGATGGAAGTTCATTCAAAAAATCATCTAAAAATTAGATTTTATGAAACTTTTCGAAATGCAAGTTTCGGTCAAAAATCAGTATATTATACACTAGTTTCGGTCAAAAAAATCAAATTTAATTGGGGACTACTTGAAATGATACGAAACTTTTTTAGATCGTTTATATATGTTAAGAGGGAAGGTTATGCTGGAATTCCATGCAGAAAATCATCTGAAAATTAGATTTTATTAAACTTTTCATAATGCAAGTTTCGGTCAAAAATCGTAGTATATTATACACTAGTTTCAGTCAAAAAAATCAAATTTAATTGGGGACTATTTGAAATTGTACGAAAATTTTCAGATCATTTATATATATTAAAAGGGAAGGTTATGATGGAAGTTCATGCAAAAAATCATCTGAAAATTAGATTTTATGAAACTTTTCGAAATGCAAGTTTCGGTCAAAAATCATAGTATATTATACACTAGTTTCGGTCAAAAATTCAAATTTAATTGGGGACTATTTGAAATGTTACGAAACTTTTTAAATCATTTAAATATGTTAAGAGGGAAGGTTATGATGGAAGTCCATGCAGAAAATCATCTGAATATTAGAATTTATGAAACTTTTCGAAATGCAAGTTTCGGTCAAAAACCGTAATATATTATACACTAGTTTCGGTCAAAAAAATTAAATTTAATCGGGGACTATTTGAAATTATACGAAACTTTTCAGATCATTTATATATGTTTAGAGGGAAGGTTATGATGGAAGTTCATTCAAAAAATCATCTAAAAATTAGATTTTATGAATCTTTTAAAAATGCAAGTTTCGGTCAAAAAAAAGTATATTATACACTAGTTTCTGTCAAAAAAATCAAATTTAATTGGGGACTACTTGAAATGATACGAAACATTTTAGATTATTTATATATGTTAAGTGGGAAGGTTATGCTGGAAGTCCATGAAGAAAATCATCTAAAAATTAGATTTTATGAAACTTTTCGAAATGCAAGTTCCGGTCAAAAATTGTAGTATAATATACACTAGTTTCGGTCAAAAAAATCAAATTTAATTGGGGACTATTTGAAATGATATGAAACTTTTCAGATCATTTATATATGTTAGGAGGGAAGGTTATGATGGAAGTCCATGCAGAAAATCATCTGAAAATTAGATTTTATGAAACTTTTCGAAATGCAAGTTTCGGTCAAAAACCGTAGTATATTATACACTAGTTTCATTCAAAAAAATAAAATTTAATCGGGGATTATTTGAAATTATACGAAACTTTTCAGATCATTTATATATGTTAAGATGAAAGGTTATGATGGAAGTTCATTCAAAAAATCATCTGAAAATTAGATTTTATGAAATTTTTCTAAATGAAAGTTTCGGTCAAAAATCAGTATATTATACACAAGTTTCGGTCAAAAAAATCAAATTTAATTGGGGACTACTTGAAATGATACGAAATTTTTTAGATCATTTATATATGTTAAGAGGGAAGGTTATGCTGGAAGTCCATGCAGAAAATCATCTGAAAATTAGATTTTATTAAACTTTTCGTAATGCAAGTTTCGGTCAAAAATCGTAGTATATTATACACTAGTTTCAGTCAAAAAAATCAAATTTAATTGTGGACTATTTGAAATTGTACGAAAATTTTCAGATCATTTATATATATTAAAAGGGAAGGTTATGATGGAAGTTCATGCAAAAAATCATCTGAAAATTAGATTTTATGAAACTTTTCGAAATGCAAGTTTCGGTCAAAAATCATAGTATATTATACACTAGTTTCGGTCAAAAATTCAAATTTAATTGGGGACTATTTGAAATGTTACGAAACTTTTTAAACATTTAAATATGTTAAGAGGGAAGGTTATGATGGAAGTCCATGCAGAAAATCATCTGAATATTAGAATTCATGAAACTTTTCGAAATGCAAGTTTCGGTCAAAAACCGTAGTATATTATACACTAGTTTCGGTCAAAAAAATCAAATTTAATCGGGGACTATTTGAAATTATACGAAACTTTTCAGATCATTTATATATGTTTAGAGGGAAGGTTATGATGGAAGTTCATTCAAAAAATCCTCTAAAAACTAGATTTTATGAAACTTTTCGAAATGCAAGTTTCGGTCAAAAATCAGTATATTATACACTAGTTTCAGTCAAAAAAATCAAATTTAATTGGGGACTACTTGAAATGATACGAAACTTTTTAGATCATTTATATATGTTAAGAGGGAAGGTTATGCTGGAAGTCCATGCAGAAAATCATCTGAAAATTAGATTTTATTAAACTTTTCGTAATGCAAGTTTCGGTCAAAAATCGTAGTATATTATACACTAGTTTCAGTCAATAAAATAAAATTTAATTGTGGACTATTTGAAATTGTACGAAAATTTTCAGATCATTTATATATATTAAAAGGGAAGGTTATGATGGAAGTTCATGCAAAAAATCATCTGAAAATTAGATTTTATGAAACTTTTCGAAATGCAAGTTTCGGTCAAAAATCATAGTATATTATACACTAGTGTCGGTCAAAAATTCAAATTTAATTGGGGACTATTTGAAATGTTACGAAACTTTTTAAATCATTTAAATATGTTAAGAGGGAAGGTTATGATGGAAGTCCATGCAGAAAATCATCTGAATATTAGAATTTATGAAAGTTTTCGAAATGCAAGTTTCGGTCAAAAACCGTAGTATATTATACACTAGTTTCGGTCAAAAAAATTAAATTTAATCGGGGACTATTTGAAATTATACGAAACTTTTCAGATCATTTATATATGTTTAGAGGGAAGGTTATGATGGAAGTTCATTCAAAAAATCATCTAAAAATTAGATTTTATGAAACTTTTCAAAATGCAAGTTTCGGTCAAAAAAAAGTATATTATACACTAGTTTCTGTCAAAAAAATCAAATTTAATTGGGGACTACTTGAAATGATACGAAACATTTTAGATTATTTATATATGTTAAGTGGGAAGGTTATGCTGGAAGTCCATGAAGAAAATCATCAAAAAATTAGATTTTATGAAACTTTTCGAAATGCAAGTTCCGGTCAAAAATTGTAGTATAATATACACTAGTTTCGGTCAAAAAAATCAAATTTAATTGGGGACTATTTGAAATGATATGAAACTTTTCAGATCATTTATATATGTTAGGAGGGAAGGTTATGATGGAAGTCCATGCAGAAAATCATCTGAAAATTAGATTTTATGAAACTTTTCGAAATGCAAGTTTCGGTCAAAAACCGTAGTATATTATACACTAGTTTCATTCAAAAAAATAAAATTTAATCGGGGATTATTTGAAATTATACGAAACTTTTCAGATCATTTATATATGTTAAGATGAAAGGTTATGATGGAAGTTCATTCAAAAAATCATCTGAAAATTAGATTTTATGAAACTTTTCGAAATGCAAGTTTCGGTCAAAAATCATAGTATATTATACACTAGTTTCGGTCAAAAATTCAAATTTAATTGGGGACTATTTGAAATGTTACGAAACTTTTTAAATCATTTAAATATGTTAAGAGGGAAGGTTATGATGGAAGTCCATGCAGAAAATCATCTGAATATTAGAATTCATGAAACTTTTCGAAATGCAAGTTTCGGTCAAAAACCGTAGTATATTATACACTAGTTTCGGTCAAAAAAATCAAATTTAATCGGGGAGTATTTGAAATTATACGAAACTTTTCAGATCATTTATATATGTTTAGAGGGAAGGTTATGATGGAAGTTCATTCAAAAAATCCTCTAAAAACTAGATTTTATGAAACTTTTCGAAATGCAAGTTTCGGTCAAAAATCAGTATATTATACACTAGTTTCAGTCAAAAAAATCAAATTTAATTGGGGACTACTTGAAATGATACGAAACTTTTTAGATCATTTATATATGTTAAGAGGGAAGGTTATGCTGGAAGTCCATGCAGAAAATCATCTGAAAATTAGATTTTATTAAACTTTTCGTAATGCAAGTTTCGGTCAAAAATCGTAGTATATTATACACTAGTTTCAGTCAATAAAATAAAATTTAATTGTGGACTATTTGAAATTGTACGAAAATTTTCAGATCATTTATATATATTAAAAGGGAAGGTTATGATGGAAGTTCATGCAAAAAATCATCTGAAAATTAGATTTTATGAAACTTTTCGAAATGCAAGTTTCGGTCAAAAATCATAGTATGTTATACACTAGTTTCGGTCAAAAATTCAAATTTAATTGGGGACTATTTGAAATGTTACGAAACTTTTTAAATCATTTAAATATGTTAAGAGGGAAGGTTATGATGGAAGTCCATGCAGAAAATCATCTGAATATTAGAATTTATGAAACTTTTCGAAATGCAAGTTTCGGTCAAAAACCGTAGTATATTATACACTAGTTTCGGTCAAAAAAATTAAATTTAATCGGGGACTATTTGAAATTATACGAAACTTTTCAGATCATTTATATATGTTTAGAGGGAAGGTTATGATGGAAGTTCATTCAAAAAATCATCTAAAAATTAGATTTTATGAAACTTTTAAAAATGCAAGTTTCGGTCAAAAAAAAGTATATTATACACTAGTTTCTGTCAAAAAAATCAAATTTAATTGGGGACTACTTGAAATGATACGAAACATTTTAGATTATTTATATATGTTAAGTGGGAAGGTTATGCTGGAAGCCCATGAAGAAAATCATCTAAAAATTAGATTTTATGAAACTTTTCGAAATGCAAGTTCCGGTCAAAAATTGTAGTATAATATACACTAGTTTCGGTCAAAAAAATCAAATTTAATTGGGGACTATTTGAAATGATATGAAACTTTTCAGATCATTTATATATGTTAGGAGGGAAGGTTATGATGGAAGTCCATGCAGAAAATCATCTGAAAATTAGATTTTATGAAACTTTTCGAAATGCAAGTTTCGGTCAAAAACCGTAGTATATTATACACTAGTTTCATTCAAAAAAATAAAATTTAATCGGGGATTATTTGAAATTATACGAAACTTTTCAGATCATTTATATATGTTAAGATGAAAGGTTATGATGGAAGTTCATTCAAAAAATCATCTGAAAATTAGAATTTATGAAATTTTTCTAAATGAAAGTTTCGGTCAAAAATCAGTATATTATACACTAGTTTCGGTCAAAAAAATCAAATTTAATTGGGGACTACTTGAAATGATACGAAATTTTTTAGATCATTTATATATGTTAAGAGGGAAGGTTATGCTGGAAGTCCATGCAGAAAATCATCTGAAAATTAAATTTTATTAAACTTTTCGTAATGCAAGTTTCGGTCAAAAATCGTAGTATATTATACACTAGTTTCAGTCAAAAAAATCAAATTTAATCGGGGACTGATTAAAATTATACGAAACTTTTTAGATCATTTATATATGTTAAGAGGGAAGGTTATGATGGAAGTTCATTCAAAAAATCATCTAAAAATTAGATTTTATGAAACTTTTCGAAATGCAAGTTTCGGTCAAAAATCATAGTATATTATACACTAGTTTCGGTCAAAAATTCAAATTTAATTGGGGACTATTTGAAATGATACGAAACTTTTTAGATCATTTATATATGTTAAGAGGGAAGGTTATGATGGAAGTTCATTCAAAAAATCATCTGAAAATTAGATTTTATGAAACTTTTCGAAATGCAAGTTTCGGTCAAATATCAGTATATTATATACTAGTTTCGGTCAAAAAAATTAAATTTAATTGGGGACTACTTGAAATGATACGAAACATTTTAGATCATTTATATATGTTAAGAGGGAAGGTTATTCTGGAAGTCTTTGCAGAAAATCATCTGAAAATTATATTTTATGAAACTTTTCGAAATGCAAGTTTCGGTAAAAAAATCGTAGTAAATTATACACTAGTTTCGGTCAAAAATATCAAATTTAATTGGGGACTATTTGAAATTATACGAATCTTTACAGATCATTTATATATGTTAGGAGGGAAGATTATGATGGAAGTCCATGCAGAAAATCATATGAAAATTAGATTTTATGAAACTTTTTAAAATGCAGGTTTCGGTCAAAAATTGTATTATATTATACACTAGTTTCGGTCAAAAAATCAACTTTAATCGGGGACTATTTGAAATTATACGAAACTTTTCAGATCATTTATATATGTTAAGAGGAAAGGTTATGATGGAAGTTCATTCAAAAAATCATCTGAAAATTAAATTTTATGAAATTTTTCTAAATGCAAGTTTCGGTCAAAAATCAGTATATTATACACTAATTTCGGTCAAAAAAATCAAATTTAATTGGGGACTACTTGAAATGATACGAAACTTTTTAGATCATTTATATATGTTAAGAGGGAAGGTTATGCTGGAAGTCCATGCAGAAAATCATCTGAAAATTAGATTTTATGAAACTTTTCGAAATGCAAGTTTTGGTCAAAAATCGTAGTATATTATACACTAGTTTCGGTCAAAAAAATCAAATTTAATCGGGGACTGATTAAAATTATACGAAACTTTTTAGATCATTTATATATGTTAAGAGGGAAGGTTATGATGGAAGTTCATTCAAAAAATCATCTAAAAATTAGATTTTATGAAACTTTTAGAAATGCAAGTTTCGGTCAAAAATCATAGTATATTATACACTAGTTTCGGTCAAAAATTCAAATTTAATTGGGGACTATTTGAAATGATACGAAACTTTTTAGATCATTTATATATGTTAAGAGGGAAGGTTATGATGGAAGTTCATTCAAAAAATCATCTGAAAATTAGATTTTATGAAACTTTTCGAAATGCAAGTTTCGGTCAAATATCAGTATATTATATACTAGTTTCGGTCAAAAAAATTAAATTTAATTGGGGACTACTTGAAATGATACGAAACATTTTAGATAATTTATATATGTTAAGAGGGAAGGTTATTCTGGAAGTCTTTGCAGAAAATCATCTGAAAATTATATTTTATGAAACTTTTCGAAATGCAAGTTTCGGTAAAAAAATCGTAGTAAATTATACACTAGTTTCGGTCAAAAATATCAAATTTAATTGGGGACTATTTGAAATTATACGAATCTTTACAGATCATTTATATATGTTAGGAGGGAAGATTATGATGGAAGTCCATGCAGAAAATCATATGAAAATTAGATTTTATGAAACTTTTTAAAATGCAGGTTTCGGTCAAAAATTGTATTATATTATACACTAGTTTCGGTCAAAAAATCAACTTTAATCGGGGACTATTTGAAATTATACGAAACTTTTCAGATCATTTATATATGTTAAGAGGAAAGGTTATGATGGAAGTTCATTCAAAAAATCATCTGAAAATTAAATTTTATGAAATTTTTCTAAATGCAAGTTTCGGTCAAAAATCAGTATATTATACACTAATTTCGGTCAAAAAAATCAAATTTAATTGGGGACTACTTGAAATGATACGAAACTTTTTAGATCATTTATATATGTTAAGAGGGAAGGTTATGCTGGAAGTCCATGCAGAAAATCATCTGAAAATTAGATTTTATGAAACTTTTCGAAATGCAAGTTTTGGTCAAAAATCGTAGTATATTATACACTAGTTTCGGTCAAAAAAATCAAATTTAATCGGGGACTGATTAAAATTATACGAAACTTTTTAGATCATTTATATATGTTAAGAGGGAAGGTTATGATGGAAGTTCATTCAAAAAATCATCTAAAAATTAGATTTTATGAAACTTTTCGAAATGCAAGTTTCGGTCAAAAATCATAGTATATTATACACTAGTTTCGGTCAAAAATTCAAATTTAATTGGGGACTATTTGAAATGATACGAAACTTTTTAGATCATTTATATATGTTAAGAGGGAAGGTTATGATGGAAGTTCATTCAAAAAATCATCTGAAAATTAGATTTTATGAAACTTTTCGAAATGCAAGTTTCGGTCAAATATCAGTATATTATATACTAGTTTCGGTCAAAAAAATTAAATTTAATTGGGGACTACTTGAAATGATACGAAACATTTTAGATCATTTATATATGTTAAGAGGGAAGGTTATTCTGGAAGTCTTTGCAGAAAATCATCTGAAAATTAGATTTTATGAAACTTTTCGAAATGCAAGTTTCGGTAAAAAAATCGTAGTAAATTATACACTAGTTTCGGTCAAAAATATCAAATTTAATTGGGGACTATTTGAAATTATACGAATCTTTACAGATCATTTATATATGTTAGGAAGGAAGATTATGATGGAAGTCCATGCAGAAAATCATATGAAAATTAGATTTTATGAAACTTTTTAAAATGCAGGTTTCGGTCAAAAATTGTATTATATTATACACTAGTTTCGGTCAAAAAATCAACTTTAATCGGGGACTATTTGAAATTATACGAAACTTTTCAGATCATTTATATATGTTAAGAGGAAAGGTTATGATGGAAGTTCATTCAAAAAATCATCTGAAAATTAAATTTTATGAAATTTTTCTAAATGCAAGTTTCGGTCAAAAATCAGTATATTATACACTAATTTCGGTCAAAAAAATCAAATTTAATTGGGGACTACTTGAAATGATACGAAACTTTTTAGATCATTTATATATGTTAAGAGGGAAGGTTATGTTGGAAGTCCATGCAGAAAATCATCTGAAAATTAGATTTTATGAAACTTTTCGAAATGCAAGTTTCGGTCCAAAATCGTAGTATATTATACACTAGTTTCGGTCAAAAAAATCAAATTTAATTGGGGGCTATTTGAAATGATACGAAAATTTTCAGATCATTTATATATGTTAAGAGGGAAGGTTATGATGGAAGTCCATGCAAAAAATCATATGAAAATTAGATTTTATGAAACTTTTCGAAATGCAAGTTTCGGTCAAAAACCGTAGTATATTATACACTAGTTTCGGTCAAAAATATCAAATTTAATCGGGGACTATTTGAAATTATACGAAACTTTTCAGATCATTTATATATGTTTAGAGGGAAGGTTATGATGGAAGTTCATTCAAAAAATCATCTAAAAATTAGATTTTATGAAACTTTTCGAAATGCAAATTTCGGTCAAATATCAGTATATTATACACTAGTTCGGTCAAAAAAATCAAATTTAATTGGGGACTACTTGAAATGATACGAAACATTTTAGATCATTTATATATGTTAAGAGGGAAGGTTATGCTTGAAGTCCATGTAGAAAATCATCTGAAAATTAGATTTTATGAAACTTTTCGAAATGCAAGTTTCGGTCAAAAACCGTAGTATATTATACACTAGTTTCGGTCAAAAAAATCAAATTTAATCGGGGACTATTTGAAATTATACGAAACTTTTCAGATCATTTATATATGTTAAGAGGGAAGGTTATGATGGAAGTTCATTCAAAAAATCATCTAAAAATTAGATTTTATAAAACTTTTCAAAATGCAAGTTTCGGTCAAAAATCAATATATTATACACTAGTTTCGGTCAAAAAAATTAAATTTCATTAGGGACTACTTGAAATGATACGAAACATTTTAGATCATTTATATATGTTAAGAGGGAAGGTTATGCTGGAAGTCCTTGCAGAAAATCATCTGAAAATTAGATTTTATGAAACTTTTCGAAATGCAAGTTTCGGTACAAAATCGTAGTATATATACTGGTTTCGGTCAAAAAAATTTAATTTAATTGGGGACTATTTGAAATGATACGAAACTTTTCAGATCATTTATATATGTTAAGAGGGAAGGTTATGATGGAAGTTCATTCAAAAAATCATCTAAAAATTAGATTTTATAAAACTTTTCAAAATGCAAGTTTCGGTCAAAAATCATAGTATATTATACACTAGTTTCGGTCAAAAATTCAAATTTAATTGGGGACTATTTGAAATGATACGAAACTTTTTAGATCATTTATATATGTTAAGAGGGAAGGTTATGATGGAAGTTCATTCAAAAAATCATCTGAAAATTAGATTTTATGAAACTTTTTGAAATGCAAGTTTCGGTCAAAAATCAATATATTATACACTAGTTTCGGTCAAAAAAATTAAATTTCATTGGGGACTACTTGAAATGATACGAAACATTTTAGATCATTTATATATGTTAAGAGGGAAGGTTATGCTGGAAGTCCTTGCAGAAAATCATCTAAAAATTAGATTTTATGAAACTTTTCGAAATGCAAGTTTCGGTACAAAATCGTAGTATATACGCTAGTTTCGGTCAAAAAAATTAAATTTAATTGGGGACTATTTGAAATGATACGAAACTTTACAGATCATTTATATATGTTAGGAGGGAAGATTATGATGCAAGTCCATGCAGAAAATCATCTGAAAATTAGATTTTATGAAACTTTTCGAAATGCATGTTTCGGTCAAAAATCGTAGTATAATATACACTAGTTTCGGTCAAAAATATCAAATTTAATTGGGGACTATTTGAAATGATACGAAACTTTTTAGATCATTTATATATGTTAAGAGGGAAGGTTATGATGGAAGTTCATTCAAAAAATCATCTAAAAATTAGATTTTATGAAACTTTTCGAAATGCAAGTTTCGGTCAAAAATCAATATATTATACACTAGTTTCGGTCAAAAAAAATTAAATTTCATTGGGGACTACTTGAAATGATACGAAACATTTTAGATCATTTATATATGTTAAGAGGGAAGGTTATGCTGGAAGTCCTTGCAGAAAATCATCTGAAAATTAGATTTTATGAAACTTTTCGAAATGCAAGTTTCGGTACAAAATCGTAGTATATACACTAGTTTCGGTCAAAAAAATTAAATTTAATTGGGGACTATTTGAAATGATACGAAACTTTTTAGATCATTTATATATGTTAAGAGGGAAGGTTATGATGGAAGTTCATTCAAAAAATCATCTGAAAATTAGATTTTATGAAACTTTTTGAAATGCAAGTTTCGGTCAAAAATCAATATATTATACACTAGTTTCGGTCAAAAAAATTAAATTTCATTGGGGACTACTTGAAATGATACGAAACATTTTAGATCATTTATATATGTTAAGAGGGGAGGTTATGCTGGAAGTCCTTGCAGAAAATCATCTAAAAATTAGATTTTATGAAACTTTTCGAAATGCAAGTTTCGGTACAAAATCGTAGTATATACGCTAGTTTCGGTCAAAAAAATTAAATTTAATTGGGGACTATTTGAAATGATACGAAACTTTACAGATCATTTATATATGTTAGGAGGGAAGATTATGATGCAAGTCCATGCAGAAAATCATCTGAAAATTAGATTTTATGAAACTTTTCGAAATGCATGTTTCGGTCAAAAATCGTAGTATAATATACACTAGTTTCGGTCAAAAATATCAAATTTAATTGGGGACTATTTGAAATGATACGAAACTTTTTAGATCATTTATATATGTTAAGAGGGAAGGTTATGATGGAAGTTCATTCAAAAAATCATCTAAAAATTAGATTTTATGAAACTTTTCGAAATGCAAGTTTCGGTCAAAAATCAATATATTATACACTAGTTTCGGTCAAAAAAAATTAAATTTCATTGGGGACTACTTGAAATGATACGAAACATTTTAGATCATTTATATATGTTAAGAGGGAAGGTTATGCTGGAAGTCCTTGCAGAAAATCATCTGAAAATTAGATTTTATGAAACTTTTCGAAATGCAAGTTTCGGTACAAAATCGTAGTATATACACTAGTTTCGGTCAAAAAAATTAAATTTAATTGGGGACTATTTGAAATGATACGAAACTTTACAGATCATTTATATATGTTAGGAGGGAAGATTATGATGCAAGTCCATGCAGAAAATCATCTGAAAATTAGATTTTATGAAACTTTTCGAAATGCATGTTTCGGTCAAAAATCGTAGTATATTATACACTAGTTTCGGTCAAAAATATCAAATTTAATCGTGGACTATTTGAAATTATACGAAACTTTTCAGATCATTTATATATGTTAAGAGGAAAGGTTATGATGGAAGTTCATTCAAAAAATCATCTGAAGATTAGATTTTATGAAATTTTTCTAAATGCAAGTTTTGGTCAAAAATCAGTATATTATACACTAATTTCGGTCAAAAAAATCAAATTTAATTGGGGACTACTTGAAATGATACGAAACTTTTTAGATCATTTATATATGTTAAGAGGGAAGGTTATGCTGGAAGTCCATGCAGAAATCATCTGAAAATTAGATTTTATGAAACTTTTCGAAATGCAAGTTTCGATAAAAAATCGTAGTATATTATACACTAGTTTCGGTCAAAAAAATCCAATTTAATTGGGGACTATTTGAAATGATACGAAACTTTTCAGATCATTTATATATGTTAAGAGGGAAGGTTATGATTGAAGTCCATGCAAAAAATCATATGAAAATTAGATTTTATGAAACTTTTCGAAATGCAAGTTTCGGTCAAAAATCATAGTATATTATACACTAGTTTCGGTCAAAAATTCAAATTTAATTGGGGACTATTTGAAATGATACGAAACTTTTTAGATCATTTATATATGTTAAGAGGGAAGGTTTTGATGGAAGTCCATGCAGAAAATCATCTGAATATTAGATTACATGAAACTTTTCGAAATGCAAGTTTCGGTCAAAAACCGTAGTATATTATACACTAGTTTCGGTCAAAAATTCAAATTTAATTGGGGACTATTTGATATGATACGAAACTTTTTAGATCATTTATATATGTTAAGAGGGAAGGTTATGATGGAAGTTTATTCAAAAAATCATCTGATAATTAGATTTTATGAAACTTTTCGAAATGCAAGTTTCGGTCAAAAATCAGTATATTATACACTAGTTTCGGTCAAAAAAATCAAATTTAATTGGGGACTACTTGAAATGATACGAAACTTTTTAGATCATTTATATATGTTAAGGGGAAGGTTATGATGGAAGTCCATGCAGAAAATCATCTGAAAATTAGATTTTATGACACTTTTCGAAATTCAAGTTTCGGTAAAAAAATCGGTATATTATACACTAGTTTCGGTCAAAAAAATCAAATTTAATCGGGAACTATTTAAAATTATAGGAAACTTTTCAGATCATTTATATATGTTAAGAGGGAAGTTTATGATGGAAGTTCATTCAAAAAATCATCTGAAAATTAGATTTTATGACACTTTTCGAAATGCAAGTTTCGGTCAAAAATCAGTATTTTATACACTAGTTTCGGTCAAAAAAATCAAATTTAATTGGGGACTACTTGAAATGATACGAGTTATTTAGATCATTTATATATGTTAAGAGGGAAGGTTATGATCGAAGTCCTTGCAGAAAATCATCTGAAAATTAGATTTTATGAAAATTAGATTTTATAAAAAACGTAGTATATTATACACTAGTTTTGGTCAAAAAAATCAAATTTAATTGGGGACTATTTGAAATTATACGAAACTTTACAGATCATTTATATATGTTAAGGGGAAGGTTATGCTGGAAGTACATGCAGAAAATCATCTGAAAATTAGATTTTATGACACTTTTCGAAATGCAAGTTTCGTTCAAAAATCAGTATATTATACACTAGTTTCGGTCAAAAAAAATCAAATTTAATTGGGGACTACATGAAATGATACGAAACTTTTTAGATCATTTATATATGTTAAGAGGGAAGGTTATGCTGGAATTCAATGCAGAAAATCATCTGAAAATTAGATTTTATGAAACTTTTCGAAATGCAAGTTTCGGTCAAAAATCATAGTATATTATACACTAGTTTTGGTCAAAAAAATCAAATTTAATTGGGGACTATTTGAAATGATACGAAAATATTCGGATCATTTATATATATTAAGAGGGAAGGTTATGATGGAAGTCCATGCAAAAAATCATATGAAAATTAGATATTATGAAACTTTTCGAAATGCAAGTTTCGGTCAAAAATCATAGTATATTATACACTAGTTTCGGTCAAAAATTCAAATTTAATTGGGGACTATTTGAAATGATACGAAACTTTTTAGATCATTTATATATGTTAAGAGGGAAGGTTATGATGGAAGTCCATGCAGAAAATCATTTGAATATTAGATTTCATGAAACTTTTCGAAATGAAAGTTTCGGTCAAAAACCGTAGTATATTATACACTAGTTTCGGTCAAAAAAATCATATTTAATCGGGTACTATTTGAAATTATACGAAACTTTTCAGATCATTTATATTTGTTAAGAGGGAAGGTTATGATGGAAGTTAATTCAAAAAATCATCTGAAATTTAGATTTTATGAAACTTTTCGAAATGCAAGTTTCGGTCAAAAATCAGTATATTATACACTAGTTTCGGTCAAAAAAATCAAATTTAATTGGGGACTACTTGAAATGATACGAAACTTTTTAGATCATTTATATATGTTAAGAGGGAAGGTTATGTTGGAAGTCCATGCAGAAAATCATCTGAAAATTAGATTTTATGACACTTTTCAAAATGCATGTTTCGGTCAAAAATCGTAGTATATTATACACTAGTTTCGGTCAAAAAAATCAAATTTAGTTGGGGACTATTTGAAATGAAACGAAAATTTCCAGATCATTTATATATGTTAAGAGGGAAGGTTATGATGGAAGTTCATGCAAAAAATCATCTGAAAATTAGATTTTATGAAACTTTTCGAAATGCATGTTTCGGTCAAAAATCATAGTATATTATACACTAGTTTCGGTCAAAAATTCAAATTTTATTGGGGACTATTTGAAATGATCTAAACATTTTAGATCATTTATATATGTTAAGAGGGAAGGTTATGCTGGAAGTCCTTGCAGAAAATCATCTGAAAATTAGATTTTGTGAAACTTTTCGAAATGCAAGTTTCGGTAAAAAAATCGTAGTATATTATACACTAGTTTCGGTCAAAAAAATCAAATTTAATTGGGGACTATTTGAAATGATACGAAACTTTACAGATCATTTATATATGTTAGGAGGGAAGGTTATGATGGATGTCCTTGCAGAATATCATCTGAAAATTAGATTTTATGAAACTTTTCGAAATGCAAGTTTCGGTCAAAAATCAGTATATTATACACTAGTTTCGGTCAAAAAAATCAAATTTAATTGGGGACTACTTGAAATGATACAAAACTTTTTAGATCTTTTATATATGTTAAGGGGAAGGTTATGCTAGAAGTACATGCAGAAAATCATCTGAAAATTAGATTTTATGACACTTTTCGAAATGCAAGTTTCGGTCAAAAATCAGTATTTTATACACTAGTTTCGGTCAAAAAAATCAAATTTAATTGGGGACTACTTGAAATGATACGAGTTATTTAGATCATTTATATATGTTAAGAGGGAAGGTTATGATCGAAGTCCTTGCAGAAAATCATCTGAAAATTAGATTTTATGAAACTTTTCGAAATGCAAGTTTCGGTAAAAAATCGTAGTATATTATACACTAGTTTTGGTCAAAAAAATCAAATTTAATTGGGGACTATTTGAAATGATACGAAACTTTACAAATCATTTATATATGTTAAGGAGAAGGTTATGCTGGAAGTACATGCAGAAAATCATCTGAAAATTAGATTTTATGACACTTTTCGAAATGCAAGTTTCGTTCAAAAATCAGTATATTATACACTAGTTTCGGTCAAAAAAATCAAATTTAATTGGGGACTACATGAAATGATACGAAACTTTTTAGATCATTTATATATGTTAAGAGGGAAGGTTATGCTGGAATTCAATGCAGAAAATCATCTGAAAATTAGATTTTATGAAACTTTTCGAAATGCAAGTTTCGGTCAAAAATCGTAGTATATTATACACTAGTTTTGGTCAAAAAAATCAAATTTAATTGGGGACTATTTGAAATGATACGAAAATATTCGGATCATTTATATATATTAAGAGGGAAGGTTATGATGGAAGTCCATGCAAAAAATCATATGAAAATTAGATATTATGAAACTTTTCGAAATGCAAGTTTCGGTCAAAAATCATAGTATATTATACACTAGTTTCGGTCAAAAATTCAAATTTAATTGGGGACTATTTGAAATGATACGAAACTTTTTAGATCATTTATATATGTTAAGAGGGAAGGTTATGATGGAAGTCCATGCAGAAAATCATCTGGATATTAGATTTCATGAAACTTTTCGAAATGCAAGTTTCGGTCAAAAACCGTAGTATATTATACACTAGTTTCGGTCAAAAAAATCATATTTAATCGGGTACTATTTGAAATTATACGAAACTTTTCAGATCATTTATATTTGTTATGAGGGAAGGTTATGATGGAAGTTAATTCAAAAAATCATCTGAAAATTAGATTTTATGAAACTTTTCGAAATGCAAGTTTCGGTCAAAAATCAGTATATTATACACTAGTTTCGGTCAAAAAAATCAAATTTAATTGGGGACTACTTGAAATGATACGAAACTTTTTAGATCATTTATATATGTTAAGAGGGAAGGTTATGCTGGAAGTCCATGCAGAAAATCATCTGAAAATTAGATTTTATGACACTTTTCAAAATGCATGTTTCGGTCAAAAATCGTAGTATATTATACACTAGTTTCGGTCAAAAAAATCAAATTTAGTTGGGGACTATTTGAAATGAAACGAAAATTTTCAGATCATTTATATATGTTAAGAGGGAAGGTTATGATGGAAGTCCATGCAAAAAATCATCTGAAAATTAGATTTTATGAAACTTTTCGAAATGCAAGTTTCGGTCAAAAATCATAGTAAATTATACACTAGTTTCGGTCAAAAATTCAAATTTAATTGGGGACTATTTGAAATGATCTAAACATTTTAGATCATTTATATATGTTAAGAGGGAAGGTTATGATGGAAGTCCATGCAGAAAATCATTTGAATATTAGATTTCGTGAAACTTTTCGAAATGCTAGTTTCGGTCAAAAACCATAGTATATTATACACTAGTTTCGGTCAAAAAAATCAAATTTAATCGGGGACTATTTGAAATTATACGAAACTTTTCAGATCATTTATATTTGTTAAGAGGGAAGGTTATGATGGAAGTTCATTCAAAAAATCATCTGTAAAGTAGATTTTATGAAACTTTTCGAAATGCAAGTTTCGGTCAAAAATAAATATATTATACACTAGTTTCGGTCAAAAAAATCAAATTTAAGTGGGGACTACTTGAAATGATACGAAACATTTTAGATCATTTATATATGTTAAGAGGGAAGGTTATGCTGGAAGTCCATGCAGAAAATCATCTGAAAATTAGATTTTGTGAAACTTTTCAAAATGCAAGTTTCGTTCAAAAATCGTAGTATATTATACACTAGTTTCGCTCAAATAAATTAACTTTAATTGGGGACTACTTGAAATGATACGAAACATTTTAGATCATATATATATGTTAAGAGGGAAGGTTATGCTGGAAGTCCATGCAGAAAATCATCTGAAAATTAGATTTTATGAAACTTTTCGAAATGCAAGTTTCGGTAAAAAAATCGTAGTATATTATACACTAGTTTCGGTCAAAAAATCAAATTTAATTGGGGACTATTTGGAATGATACGAAACTTTACAAATCATTTATATATGTTAGGAGGGAAGGTTATGATGGAAGTCCATGCAGAAAATCATCTGAAAATTAGATTTTATGAAACTTTTCGAAATGCAAGTTTAGGTCAAAAATCGTAGTATATTATACACTAGTTTCGGTCAAAAAAATCAAATATAATCGAGGACTATTTGAAATTATACGAAACTTTTCAGATCATTTATATATGTTAAGAGGAAAGGTTATGATGGAAGTTCATTCAAAAAATCATCTGAAAATAAGATTTTATGAAATTTTTCTAAATGCAAGTTTCGGTCAAAAATCAGTATATTATACACTAGTTTCGGTCAAAAAAATCAAATTTAATTGGGGACTACATGAAATGATACGAAACTTTTTAGATCATTTATATATGTTAAGAGGGAAGGTTATGCTGGAATTCAATGCAGAAAATCATCTGAAAATTAGATTTTATGAAACTTTTCGAAATGCAAGTTTCGGTCAAAAATCGTAGTATATTATACACTAGTTTTGGTCAAAAAAATCAAATTTAATTGGGGACTATTTGAAATGATACGAAAATATTCGGATCATTTATATATATTAAGAGGGAAGGTTATGATGGAAGTCCATGCAAAAAATCATATGAAAATTAGATATTATGAAACTTTTCGAAATGCAAGTTTCGGTCAAAAATCATAGTATATTATACACTAGTTTCGGTCAAAAATTCAAATTTAATTGGGGACTATTTGAAATGATACGAAACTTTTTAGATCATTTATATATGTTAAGAGGGAAGGTTATGATGGAAGTCCATGCAGAAAATCATCTGGATATTAGATTTCATGAAACTTTTCGAAATGCAAGTTTCGGTCAAAAACCGTAGTATATTATACACTAGTTTCGGTCAAAAAAATCATATTTAATCGGGTACTATTTGAAATTATACGAAACTTTTCAGATCATTTATATTTGTTATGAGGGAAGGTTATGATGGAAGTTAATTCAAAAAATCATCTGAAAATTAGATTTTATGAAACTTTTCGAAATGCAAGTTTCGGTCAAAAATCAGTATATTATACACTAGTTTCGGTCAAAAAAATCAAATTTAATTGGGGACTACTTGAAATGATACGAAACTTTTTAGATCATTTATATATGTTAAGAGGGAAGGTTATGCTGGAAGTCCATGCAGAAAATCATCTGAAAATTAGATTTTATGACACTTTTCAAAATGCATGTTTCGGTCAAAAATCGTAGTATATTATACACTAGTTTCGGTCAAAAAAATCAAATTTAGTTGGGGACTATTTGAAATGAAACGAAAATTTTCAGATCATTTATATATGTTAAGAGGGAAGGTTATGATGGAAGTCCATGCAAAAAATCATCTGAAAATTAGATTTTATGAAACTTTTCGAAATGCAAGTTTCGGTCAAAAATCATAGTAAATTATACACTAGTTTCGGTCAAAAATTCAAATTTAATTGGGGACTATTTGAAATGATCTAAACATTTTAGATCATTTATATATGTTAAGAGGGAAGGTTATGATGGAAGTCCATGCAGAAAATCATTTGAATATTAGATTTCGTGAAACTTTTCGAAATGCTAGTTTCGGTCAAAAACCATAGTATATTATACACTAGTTTCGGTCAAAAAAATCAAATTTAATCGGGGACTATTTGAAATTATACGAAACTTTTCAGATCATTTATATTTGTTAAGAGGGAAGGTTATGATGGAAGTTCATTCAAAAAATCATCTGTAAAGTAGATTTTATGAAACTTTTCGAAATGCAAGTTTCGGTCAAAAATAAGTATATTATACACTAGTTTCGGTCAAAAAAATCAAATTTAAGTGGGGACTACTTGAAATGATACGAAACATTTTAGATCATTTATATATGTTAAGAGGGAAGGTTATGCTGGAAGTCCATGCAGAAAATCATCTGAAAATTAGATTTTGTGAAACTTTTCAAAATGCAAGTTTCGTTCAAAAATCGTAGTATATTATACACTAGTTTCGCTCAAATAAATTAACTTTAATTGGGGACTACTTGAAATGATACGAAACATTTTAGATCATTTATATATGTTAAGAGGGAAGGTTATGCTGGAAGTCCATGCAGAAAATCATCTGAAAATTAGATTTTATGAAACTTTTCGAAATGCAAGTTTCGGTAAAAAAATCGTAGTATATTATACACTAGTTTCGGTCAAAAAATCAAATTTAATTGGGGGCTATTTGGAATGATACGAAACTTTACAAATCATTTATATATGTTAGGAGGGAAGGTTATGATGGAAGTCCATGCAGAAAATCATCTGAAAATTAGATTTTATGAAACTTTTCGAAATGCAAGTTTAGGTCAAAAATCGTAGTATATTATACACTAGTTTCGGTCAAAAAAATCAAATATAATCGAGGACTATTTGAAATTATACGAAACTTTTCAGATCATTTATATATGTTAAGAGGAAAGGTTATGATGGAAGTTCATTCAAAAAATCATCTGAAAATAAGATTTTATGAAATTTTTCTAAATGCAAGTTTCGGTCAAAAATCAGTATATTATACACTAGTTTCGGTCAAAAAAATCAAATTTAATTGGGCACTACATGAAATAATACGAAACTTTTTAGATCATTTATATATGTTAAGAGAGAAGGTTATGCTGGAAGTCCATGCAGAAAATAATCTGAAAATTAGATTTTATGAAACTTTTCGAAATGCAAGTTTCGGTCAAAAATCGTAGTATATTATACAATAGTTTCGGTCAAAAATTCAAATTTAATTGAGGACTATTTGAAATGATACGAAACTTTTTAGATCATTTATATATGTTAAGAGGGAAGGTTATGATGGAAGTCCATGTAGAAAATCATCTGAATATTTGATTTCATGAAACTTTTCGAAATGCAAGTTTCGGTCAAAAACCGTAGTATATTATACACTAGTTTCGGTCAAAAAAATCAAGTTTAATCAGGTACTATTTGAAATTATACGAAACTTTTCAGATCATTTATGTTTGTTAAGAGGGAAGGTTATGATGGAAGTTCATTCAAAAAATCATCTGAAAATTAGATTTTATGAAACTTTACGAAATGCAAGTTTCGGTCAAAAATCATTATATTAATAATACACTAGTTTCGGTCATAAAAATCAAATTTAATTGGGGACTACTTGAAATGATACGAAACTTTTTAGATCATTTATATATGTTAAGAGGGAAGGTTATGCTGGAAGTCCTTGCAAAAAATCATCTGAAAATTAGATTTTATGACACTTTTCAAAATGCAAGTTTCAGTCTAAAATCGTAGTATATTATACACTAGTTTCGGTCAAAAAAATCAAATTTAGTTGGGGACTATTTGAAATGATACGAAAATTTTCAGATCATTTATATATGTTAAGAGGGGAGGTTATGATGGAAGTCCATGCAAAAAATCATCTGAAAATTAGATTTTATGAAACTTTTCGAAATGCAAGTTTCGGTCAAAAATCATAGTATATTATACACTAGTTTCGGTCAAAAATTCAAATTTAATTGGGGACTATTTGAAATGATACGAAAAATTTTAGATCATTTATATATGTTAAGAGGGAAGGTTATGATGGAAGTCCATGCAGAAAATCATCTGAATATTAGATTTCATGAAACTTTTCGAAATGCAAGTTTCGGTCAAAAATCGTAGTATATTATACACTAGTTTCGGTCAAAAAAATCAAATTTTATTGGGGACTAATTGAAATGATACGAAACTTATCAGATCATATATATATGTCAGGAGGGAAGGTTATGATGGAAGTCCATGCAGAAAATCATCTGAAAATTAGATTTTATGAAACTTTTCGAAATGCAAGTTTCGGTCAAAAACCGTAGTATATTATACACTAGTTTCAGTCAAAAAAATAAAATTTAATCGGGGACTATTTGAAATTATACGAAACTTTTTAGATCATTTATATTTGTTAAGAGGGAAGGTTATGATGGAAGTTCATTCAAAAAATCATCTGAAAATTAGATTTTATGAAACTTTTCGAAATGCAAGTTTCGGTCAAAAATCAGTATATTATACACTAGTTTCGGTCAAAAAAATCAAATTTAATTGGGGACTACTTGAAATGATACGAAACATTTTAGATCATTTATATATGTTAAGAGGGAAGGTTATGCTGGAAGTCCATGCAGAAAATCATCTGAAAATTAGATTTTATGAAACTTTTCAAAATGCAAGTTTCGGTCAAAAATCAAAGTATATTATACACTAGTTTCGGTCAAAAAAATCAAATTTAATTGGGGACTATTTGAAATGATACGAAACTTTTCAGATCATTTATATATGTTAAGAGGGAAGGTTATGATGGAAGTCCATGCAGAAAATCATCTGAATATTAAATTTTATGAAACTTTTCGAAATGCAAGTTTCGGTCAAAAATCGTAGTATATTATACACTAGTTTCGGTCAAAAAAATCAAATTTAATTGGGGAATATTTGAAATGATACGAAACTTTTTAGATCATTTATATATGTTAACAGTGAAGGTTATGATGGAAGTCCATGCAGAAAATCATCTGAATATTTGATTTCATGAAACTTTTCGAAATCCAAGTTTTGGTCAAAAACCGTAGTATATTATACACTAGTTTGGGTCAAAAAAATCAAATTTAATCGGGGACTATTTGAAATTATACGAAACTTTTTAGATCATTTATATTTGTTAAGAGGGAAGGTTATGATGGAAGTTCATTCAAAAAATCATCTAAAAATTAGATTTTATGAAACTTTTCGAAATGCAAGTTTCGGTCAAAAACCGTAGTATATTATACACTAGTTTCGGTCAAAAAAATCAAGTTTAATCAGGTACTATTTGAAATTATACGAAACTTTTCAGATCATTTATATTTGTTAAGAGGGAAGGTTATAATGGAAGTTCATTCAAAAAATCATCTGAAAATTAGATTTTATGACACTTTTCGAAATGCAAGTTTCGGTCTAAAATCGTAGTATATTATACACTAGTTTCGGTCAAAAAAATCAAATTTAGTTGGGGACTATTTGAAATGATACAAAAATTTTCAGATCATTTATATATGTTAAGAGGGAAGTTTATGATGGAAGTCCATGCAAAAAAATCATCTGAAAATTAGATTTTATGAAACTTTTCGAAATGCAAGTTTCGGTCAAAAATCATAGTATATTATACACTAGTTTCGGTCAAAAATTTAAATTTAATTGGGGACTATTTGAAATGATACGAAACTTTTTAGATCATTTATATATGTTAAGAGGGAAGGTTATGATGGAAGTCCATGCAGAAAATCATCTGAATATTAGATTTCATGAAACTTTTCGAAATGCAAGTTTCGGTCAAAAATCGTAGTATATTATACACTAGTTTCGGTCAAAAAAATCAAATTTTATTGGGAACTAATTGAAATTATACGAAACTTATCAGATCATTTATATATTTTAGGAGGGAAGGTTATGATGGAAGTCCATGCAGAAAATCATCTGAAAATTAGATTTTATGAAACTTTTTGAAATGCAAGTTTCGGTCAAAAACCGTAGTATATTATACACTAGTTTCAGTCAAAAAAATAAAATTTAATCGGGGACTATTTGAAATTAAACGAAACTTTTTAGATCATTTATATATGTTAAGAGGGAATGTTATTATGAAAGTCCATGCAGAAAATCATCTGAATATTAGATTTCATGAAACATTTTGAAATGCAAGTTTCGGTAAAAAAACTATAGTATATTATACACTAGTTTCGGTCAAAAAAATCAAATTTAATTGGGGACTATTTGAAATTATACGAAACTTTTCAGATCATTTATATATGTTAAGAGGGAAGGTTATGATGGAAGTTCATTCAAAAAATTATTTGAAAATTAGATTTTATGAAACTTTTCGAAATGCAAGTTTCGGTCAAAAATCGTAGTATATTATACACTAATTTCGGTCAAAAAATCAAATTTAATTGGGGACTATTTGAAATGATACGAAACTTTTAAGATCATTTATATATGTTAAGAGGGAAGGTTATGATGGAAGTCCATGCAGAAAATCATCTGAAAATTAAATTTTATGAAACTTTTTGAAATGCAAGTTTCGGTCAATAATCGTAGTATATTATACACTAGTTTCGGTCAAAAAAATCAAATTTAATTGGGGAATATTTGAAATTATACGAAACTTTTTAGATCATTTATATATGTTAACTTGGAAGGTTATGATGGAAGTCCATGCAGAAAATCATCTGAATATTAGATTTCATGAAACTTTTTGAAATGCAAGTTTCGGTCAAAAACCGTAGTATATTATACACTAGTTTGGGTCAAAAAAATCAAATTTAATCGGGGACTATTTGAAATTATACGAAACTTTTCAGATCATTTATATATGTTAAGAGGGAAGGTTATGATGGAAGTTCATTCAAAAAATCATTTGAAAATTAGATTTTATGAAACTTTTCGAAATGCAAGTTTCGGTCAAAAATTATTATATTATACACTAGTTTCGGTCAAAAAAATACAATTTAATTGGGGACTACTTGAAATGATACGAAACATTTTAGATCATTTATATATGTTAAGAGGGAAGGTTATGCTGGAAGTCCATGCAGAAAATCATCTGAAAAATAGATTTTATGAAATTTTCGAAATGCAAGTTTCGGTCAAAAATCGTAGTATATTATACACTAGTTTCGGTCAAAAAAAATCAAATTTAATTGGGGACTATTTGAAATGATACGAAACTTTTCAGATCATTTATATATGTTGAGAGGGAAGGTTATGATGGAAGTCCATGCCGAAAATCATCTGAAAATTAGATTTTATGAAACTTTTCGAAATGCATGTTTCGGTCAATAATCGTAGTATATTATACACTACTTTCGGTCAAAAAAATCAAATTTAATAGCGAAATATTTGAAATGATACGAAACTTTTCAGATCATTTATATATTTTAAGAGGGAAGGTTATGATGGAAGTCCATGCAGAAAATCTTCTGAATATTAGATTTCATGAAACGTTTCGAAATGCAAGTTTCGGTCAAAAACCGTAGTATATTATACACTAGTTTGGTTCAAAAAAATCAAATTTAATCAGGGACTATTTGAAATTATACGAAACCTTTCAGATCATTTATATATGTTAAGAGGGAAGGTTATGATGGAAGTCCATTCAAACAATCTTCTGAAAATTAGATTTTATGAAACTTTTCGAAATGCAAGTTTCGGTCAAAAATCAGTATATTATACACTAGTTTCGGTCAAAAAAATCAAATTAAATTGGAGACTACTTGAAATGATACGAAACATTTCAGATCATTTATATATGTTAAGAGGGAAGGTTATGCTGGAAGTCCATGCAGAAAATCATCTGAAAATTAGATTTTATGAAACTTTTCTAAATGCAAGTTTCGGTCAAAAATCGTAGTATATTATTATACACTAGTTTCGGTCATAAAAATCAAATTTAATTGGGGACTATTTGAAATGATACGAAACTTTTCAAAATGCAATTTTCGGTCAAAAAAATTAAATTTTATTGGGGAATATTAGAAATGATACGATACTTTTCAGATCATTTATATATGTTAAGAGGGAAGGTTATGCTGGAAGTCCATGCAGAAAATCATCTGAAAATTAGATTTTATGAAACTTTTCGAAATGCAAGTTTCGGTCAAAAAAATAAAATTTAATCGGGGACTATTTGAAATTATACGAAACTTTTCAGATCATTTATATATGTTAAGAGGAAAGGTTATAAAGGAAGTTCATTCAAAAAATCATCTGAAAATTAGATTTTATGAAACTTTTTGAAATGCAAGTTTCAGTCAAAAATCAGTATAGTATACACTAGTTTCAGTCAAAAAAATAAAATTTAATTGGGGACTACTTGAAATGATACGAAACTTTTTAGATCATTTATATATATTAAGAGGGAAGGTTATGCTGGAAGACCATACAGAAAATCATCTGAAAATTAGATTTTATGAAACTTTTCGAAATGCAAGTTTCGGTCAAAAATCGTAGTATATTATACACTAGTTTCGGTCAAAAAATCAAATTTAGTTGGGGACTATTTGAAATGATACGAAAATTTTCAGATCATTTATATATGTTAAGAGGGAAGGTTATGATGGAAGTCCATGCAAAAAATCATCTGAAAATTAGATTTTATGAAACTTTTCTAAATGCAAGTTTCGGTTAAAAATCATAGTATATTATACACTAGTTTCGGTCAAAAATTGACATTTAATTGGGGACTATTTGAAATGATACTAAACTTTTTAGATCATTTATATATGTTAAGAGGGTAGGTTATGATGGAAGTCCATGCAGAAAATCATCTGAATATTAGATTTCGTGAAACTTTTCGAAATGCAAGTTTCGGTCATAAACCATAGTATATTATACACTAGGTTCGGTCAAAAAAATCAAATTTAATCGGGGACTATTTGAAATTATACGAAACTTTTCAGATCATTTATATTTGTTAAGAGGGAAGGTTATGATGGAAGTTCATTCAAAAAATCATCTGAAAAGTAGATTTTATGAAACTTTTCGAAATGCAAGTTTCGGTCAAAAATCAGTATATTATACACTAGTTTAGGTCAAAAAAAATCAAATTTAATTGGAGACTACTTGAAATGATACGAAACATTTTAGATCATTTATATATGTTAAGAGGAAAGGTTATGCTGGAAGTCCATGCAGAAAATCATCTGAAAATTAGATTTTATGAAACTTTTCAAAATGCAAGTTTCGGTCAAAAATCGTAGTATATTATACACTAGTTTCGCTAAAATAAATTAAATTTAATTGGGGACTACTTGAAATGATACAAAACATTTTACATCATTTATATATGTTAAGAGGGAAGGTTATGCTGGAAGTCCATGCAGAAAATCATCTGAAAATTAGATTTTATGAAACTTTTCGAAATGCAAGTTTCGGTAAAAAAATCGTAGTATATTATACACTAGTTTCGGTCAAAAAAATCAAATTTAATTGGGGACTATTTGGAATGATAAGAAACTTTACAAATCATTTATATATGTTAGGAGGGAAGGTTATGATGGAAGTCCATGCAGAAAATCATCTGAAAATTAGATTTTATGAAACTTTTCGAAATGCAAGTTTCGTTCAAAAATCGTTGTATATTATACACTAGTTTCGGTCCAAAAAATCAAATTTAATCCAGGACTATTTGAAATTATACGAAACTTTTCAGATCATTTATATATGTTAAGAGGAAAGGTTATGATGGAAGTTCATTCAAAAAATCATCTGAAAATAAGATTTTATGAAATTTTTCTAAATGCAAGTTTCGGTCAAAAATCAGTATATTATACACTAGTTTCGGTCAAAAAAATCAAATTTAATTGGGCACTACATGAAATAATACGAAACTTTTTAGATCATTTATATATGTTAAGAGGGAAGGTTATGCTGGAAGTCCATGCAGAAAATCATCTAAAATTAGATTTTATGAAACTTTTCGAAATGCAAGTTTCGATCAAAATTCGTAGTATATTATACACTAGTTTCGGTCAAAAAAATCAAATTTAATTGGGGACTATTTGAAATGATACGAAACTTTTCAGATCATTTATATATGTTAAGAGGGAAGGTTATGATGGAAGTCCATGCCGAAAATCATCTGAAAATTAGATTTTATGAAACTTTTCGAAATGCATGTTTCGGTCAATAATCGTAATATATTATACACTAGTTTCGGTCAAAAAAATAAAATTTAATTGGGGAATATTTGAAATGATATGAAACTTTTCAGATCACTTATATATTTTAATAGGGAAGGTTATGATGGAAGTCCATGCAGAAAATCTTCTGAATATTAGATTTCATGAAACGTTTCGAAATGCAAGTTTCGGTCAAAAACCGTAGTATATTATACACTAGTTTGGTTCAAAAAAATCAAATTTAATCAGGGACTATTTGAAATTATACGAAACTTTTCAGATCATTTATATATGTTAAGAGGGAAGGTTATGATGGAAGTCCATTCAAACAATCTTCTGAAAATTAGATTTTATGAAACTTTTCGAAATGCAAGTTTCGGTCAAAAATCAGTATATTATACACTAGTTTCGGTCAAAAAAATCAAATTAAATTGGAGACTACTTGAAATGATACGAAACATTTCAGATCATTTATATATGTTAAGAGGGAAGGTTATGCTGGAAGTCCATGCAGAAAATCATCTGAATATTAGATTTCATGAAACTTTTTGAAATGCAAGTTTCGGTAAAAAATCGTAGTATATTATACAATAGTTTCAGTCAAAAAAATCAAATTTAATCAGGGACTATTTGAAATTATACAAAACTTTTTAGATCATTTATATATGTTAAGAGGGAAGGTTATGCTGGAAGTCATGCAGAAAATCATCTGAAAATTAGATTTTATGACACTTTTCGAAATGCAAGTTTCGGTCTAAAATCGTAGTATATTATACACTAGTTTCGGTCAAAAAAATCAAATTTAGTTGGGGACTATTTAAAATGATACAAAAATTTTCAGATCATTTATATATGTTAAGAGGGAAGTTTATGATGGAAGTCCATGCAAAAAAATCATCTGAAAATTAGATTTTATGAAACTTTTCGAAATGCAAGTTTCGGTCAAAAATCATAGTATATTATACACTAGTTTCGGTCAAAAATTTAAATTTAATTGGGGACTATTTGAAATGATACGAAACTTTTTAGATCATTTATATATGTTAAGAGGGAAGGTTATGATGGAAGTCCATGCAGAAAATCATCTGAATATTAGATTTCATGAAACTTTTCGAAATGCAAGTTTCGGTCAAAAATCGTAGTATATTATACACTAGTTTCGGTCAAAAAAATCAAATTTTATTGGGAACTAATTGAAATTATACGAAACTTATCAGATCATTTATATATTTTAGGAGGGAAGGTTATGATGGAAGTCCATGCAGAAAATCATCTGAAAATTAGATTTTATGAAACTTTTTGAAATGCAAGTTTCGGTCAAAAACCGTAGTATATTATACACTAGTTTCAGTCAAAAAAATAAAATTTAATCGGGGACTATTTGAAATTAAACGAAACTTTTTAGATCATTTATATATGTTAAGAGGGAAGGTTATTATGAAAGTCCATGCAGAAAATCATCTGAATATTAGATTTCATGAAACATTTCGAAATGCAAGTTTCGGTAAAAAAAAACTATAGTATATTATACACTAGTTTCGGTCAAAAAAATCAAATTTAATTGGGGACTATTTGAAATTATACGAAACTTTTCAGATCATTTATATATGTTAAGAGGGAAGGTTATGATGGAAGTTCATTCAAAAAATTATTTGAAAATTAGATTTTATGAAACTTTTCGAAATGCAAGTTTCGGTCAAAAATTAGTATATTATACACTAGTTTCGGTCAAAAAAATAAAATTTAATTGGGGACTACTTGAAATGATACGAAACTTTTTAGATCATTTATATATGTTAAGAGGGAAGGTTATGCTGGAAGTTCATGCATAAAATCATCTGAAAATTAGATTTTATTAAACTTTTCGAAATGCAAGTTTTGGTCAAAAATCGTAGTATATTATACACTAGTTTCGGTCAAAAAAATCAAATTTAATTGGGGACTATTTGAAATGATACGAAACTTTTAAGATCATTTATATATGTTAAGAGGGAAGGTTATGATGGAAGTCCATGCAGAAAATCATCTGAAAATTAAATTTTATGAAACTTTTTGAAATGCAAGTTTCGGTCAATAATCGTAGTATATTATACACTAGTTTCGGTCAAAAAAATCAAATTTAATTGGGGAATATTTGAAATGATACGAAACTTTTTAGATCATTTATATATGTTAACTGGGAAGGTTATGATGGAAGTCCATGCAGAAAATCATCTGAATATTAGATTTCATGAAACTTTTCGAAATGCAAGTTTCGGTCAAAAACCGTAGTATATTATACACTAGTTTGGGTCAAAAAATCAAATTTAATCGGGGACTATTTGAAATTATACGAAACTTTTCAGATCATTTATATATGTTAAGAGGGAAGGTTATGATGGAAGTTCATTCAAAAAATCATTTGAAAATTAGATTTTATGAAACTTTTCGAAATGCAAGTTTCGGTCAAAAATTATTATATTATACACTAGTTTCGGTCAAAAAAATACAATTTAATTGGGGACTACTTGAAATGATACGAAACATTTTAGATCATTTATATATGTTAAGAGGGAAGGTTATGCTGGAAGTCCATGCAGAAAATCATCTGAAAAATAGATTTTATGAAATTTTCGAAATGCAAGTTTCGGTCAAAAATCGTAGTATATTATACACTAGTTTTGGTCAAAAAAAATCAAATTTAATTGGGGACTATTTGAAATGATACGAAACTTTTCAGATCATTTATATATGTTAAGAGGGAAGGTTATGATGGAAGTCCATGCCGAAAATCATCTGAAAATTAGATTTTATGAAACTTTTCGAAATGCATGTTTCGGTCAATAATCGTAGTATATTATACACTACTTTCGGTCAAAAAAATCAAATTTAATTGCGGAATATTTGAAATGATACGAAACTTTTCAGATCATTTATATATTTTAAGAGGGAAGGTTATGATGGAAGTCCATGCAGAAAATCTTCTGAATATTAGATTTCATGAAACGTTTCGAAATGCAAGTTTCGGTCAAAAACCGTAGTATATTATACACTAGTTTGGTTCAAAAAAATCAAATTTAATCAGGGACTATTTGAAATTATACGAAACTTTTCAGATCATTTATATATGTTAAGAGGGAAGGTTATGATGGAAGTCCATTCAAACAATCTTCTGAAAATTAGATTTTATGAAACTTTTCGAAATGCAAGTTTCGGTCAAAAATCAGTATATTATACACTAGTTTCGGTCAAAAAAATCAAATTAAATTGGAGACTACTTGAAATGATACGAAACATTTCAGATCATTTATATATGTTAAGAGGGAAGGTTATGCTGGAAGTCCATGCAGAAAATCATCTGAATATTAGATTTCATGAAACTTTTTGAAATGCAAGTTTCGGTAAAAAATCGTAGTATATTATACAATAGTTTCAGTCAAAAAAATCAAATTTAATCAGGGACTATTTGAAATTATACAAAACTTTTTAGATCATTTATATATGTTAAGAGGGAAGGTTATGCTGGAAGTCATGCAGAAAATCATCTGAAAATTAGATTTTATGACACTTTTCGAAATGCAAGTTTCGGTCTAAAATCGTAGTATATTATACACTAGTTTCGGTCAAAAAAATCAAATTTAGTTGGGGACTATTTAAAATGATACAAAAATTTTCAGATCATTTATATATGTTAAGAGGGAAGTTTATGATGGAAGTCCATGCAAAAAAATCATCTGAAAATTAGATTTTATGAAACTTTTCGAAATGCAAGTTTCGGTCAAAAATCATAGTATATTATACACTAGTTTCGGTCAAAAATTTAAATTTAATTGGGGACTATTTGAAATGATACGAAACTTTTTAGATCATTTATATATGTTAAGAGGGAAGGTTATGATGGAAGTCCATGCAGAAAATCATCTGAATATTAGATTTCATGAAACTTTTCGAAATGCAAGTTTCGGTCAAAAATCGTAGTATATTATACACTAGTTTCGGTCAAAAAAATCAAATTTTATTGGGAACTAATTGAAATTATACGAAACTTATCAGATCATTTATATATTTTAGGAGGGAAGGTTATGATGGAAGTCCATGCAGAAAATCATCTGAAAATTAGATTTTATGAAACTTTTTGAAATGCAAGTTTCGGTCAAAAACCGTAGTATATTATACACTAGTTTCAGTCAAAAAAATAAAATTTAATCGGGGACTATTTGAAATTAAACGAAACTTTTTAGATCATTTATATATGTTAAGAGGGAAGGTTATTATGAAAGTCCATGCAGAAAATCATCTGAATATTAGATTTCATGAAACATTTCGAAATGCAAGTTTCGGTAAAAAAAAAACTATAGTATATTATACACTAGTTTCGGTCAAAAAAATCAAATTTAATTGGGGACTATTTGAAATTATACGAAACTTTTCAGATCATTTATATATGTTAAGAGGGAAGGTTATGATGGAAGTTCATTCAAAAAATTATTTGAAAATTAGATTTTATGAAACTTTTCGAAATGCAAGTTTCGGTCAAAAATTAGTATATTATACACTAGTTTCGGTCAAAAAAATAAAATTTAATTGGGGACTACTTGAAATGATACGAAACTTTTTAGATCATTTATATATGTTAAGAGGGAAGGTTATGCTGGAAGTTCATGCATAAAATCATCTGAAAATTAGATTTTATTAAACTTTTCGAAATGCAAGTTTTGGTCAAAAATCGTAGTATATTATACACTAGTTTCGGTCAAAAAAATCAAATTTAATTGGGGACTATTTGAAATGATACGAAACTTTTAAGATCATTTATATATGTTAAGAGGGAAGGTTATGATGGAAGTCCATGCAGAAAATCATCTGAAAATTAAATTTTATGAAACTTTTTGAAATGCAAGTTTCGGTCAATAATCGTAGTATATTATACACTAGTTTCGGTCAAAAAAATCAAATTTAATTGGGGAATATTTGAAATGATACGAAACTTTTTAGATCATTTATATATGTTAACTGGGAAGGTTATGATGGAAGTCCATGCAGAAAATCATCTGAATATTAGATTTCATGAAACTTTTCGAAATGCAAGTTTCGGTCAAAAACCGTAGTATATTATACACTAGTTTGGGTCAAAAAATCAAATTTAATCGGGGACTATTTGAAATTATACGAAACTTTTCAGATCATTTATATATGTTAAGAGGGAAGGTTATGATGGAAGTTCATTCAAAAAATCATTTGAAAATTAGATTTTATGAAACTTTTCGAAATGCAAGTTTCGGTCAAAAATTATTATATTATACACTAGTTTCGGTCAAAAAAATACAATTTAATTGGGGACTACTTGAAATGATACGAAACATTTTAGATCATTTATATATGTTAAGAGGGAAGGTTATGCTGGAAGTCCATGCAGAAAATCATCTGAAAAATAGATTTTATGAAATTTTCGAAATGCAAGTTTCGGTCAAAAATCGTAGTATATTATACACTAGTTTCGGTCAAAAAAAATCAAATTTAATTGGGGACTATTTGAAATGATACGAAACTTTTCAGATCATTTATATATGTTAAGAGGGAAGGTTATGATGGAAGTCCATGCCGAAAATCATCTGAAAATTAGATTTTATGAAACTTTTCGAAATGCATGTTTCGGTCAATAATCGTAGTATATTATACACTACTTTCGGTCAAAAAAATCAAATTTAATTGCGGAATATTTGAAATGATACGAAACTTTTCAGATCATTTATATATTTTAAGAGGGAAGGTTATGATGGAAGTCCATGCAGAAAATCTTCTGAATATTAGATTTCATGAAACGTTTCGAAATGCAAGTTTCGGTCAAAAACCGTAGTATATTATACACTAGTTTGGTTCAAAAAAATCAAATTTAATCAGGGACTATTTGAAATTATACGAAACCTTTCAGATCATTTATATATGTTAAGAGGGAAGGTTATGATGGAAGTCCATTCAAACAATCTTCTGAAAATTAGATTTTATGAAACTTTTCGAAATGCAAGTTTCGGTCAAAAATTAGTATATTATACACTAGTTTCGGTCAAAAAAATCAAATTTAATTGGGGACTACTTGAAATGATACGAAACATTTCAGATCATTTATATATGTTAAGAGGGAAGGTTATGCTGGAAGTCCATGCAGAAAATCATCTGAAAATTAGATTTTATGAAACTTTTCTAAATGCAAGTTTCGGTCAAAAATCGTAGTATATTATTATACACTAGTTTCGGTCATAAAAATCAAATTTAATTGGGGACTATTTGAAATGATACGAAACTTTTCAGAACATTTATATATGTTAAGAGGGAAGTAATGATGGAAGTCCATGCAAAAAATCATCTGAAAATTAGATTTGATGAAACTTTTCAAAATGCAAGTTCCGGTCAAAAATCATAGTATATTATACACTAGTTTCGGTCAAAAAATTCAAATTTAATTGGGGACTATTTGAAATGATACGAAACTTTTCAGATCATTTATATATGTTAAGAGGGGAGGTTATGATGGAAGTCCATGCAGAAAATCATCTGAATATTAGATTTCATGAAACTTTTCGAAATGCAAGTTTCGGTAAAAAATCGTAGTATATTATAAACTAGTTTCAGTCAAAAAAATCAAATTTAATCAGGGACTATTTGAAATTATACAAAACTTTTCAGATCATTTATATATGTTAAGAGGGAAGGTTATACTGGAAGTCCATTCAAAAAATCATCTAAAAATTAGATTTTATGAAACTTTTCGAAATGCAAGTTTCGGTCAAAAATCAGTATATTATACACTAGTTTCGGTCAAAAAAATCAAATTTAATTGGGGACTACTTGAAATGATACGAAACATTTTAGATCATTTATATATGTTAAGAGGGAAGGTTATGATGGAAGTCCATGTAGAAAATCATTTGAAAATTAGATTTTATGAAACTTTTAGAAATGCAATTTTCGGTCAAAAATATATTATAAACTAGTTTCGGTCAAAAAAATCAAATTTAATTGGGGAGTATTTGAAATGATACGAAACATTTCAGATCATTTATATATGTTAAGAGGGAAGGTTATGATGGAAGTCCATGCAGAAAATCATCTGAAAAATTAGATATTATGAAACTTTTCGAAATGCAAGATTCGGTCAATAATCGTAATATATTATACACTAGTTTCGGTCAAAAAAATTAAATTTAATTGGGGACTAATTGAAATAATACGAAACTTTTTAGATCATTTATATATGTTAAGAGGGAAGGTTATTATGGAAGTCCATACAGAAAATCATATGAAAATTAGATTTTATGAAACTTTTCGAAATGCAAGTTTTGGTCAAAAATCGTAGTATATTATACACTAGTTTCGGTCAAAAAAATCAAATTTAATTGGGGACTATTTGAAATGATACGAAAAATTTTCAGATTATTTATATATGTTAAGAGGGAAGGTTATGATGGAAGTCCTTTCAAAAAATCATCTGAAAATTAGATTTTATGAAACTTTTCGAAATGCAAGTTTCGGTCAAAAATCATAGTATATTATACACTAGTTTCGGTCAAAAAAATCAAATTTAATTGGGGACTATTTGAAATGATACGAAACTTTTTAGATCATTTATATATGTTAAGAGGGAAGGTTATTATGGAAGTCCATGCAGAAAATCATCTGAATATTAGATTTCACAAAACTTTTCGAAATGCAAGTTTCGGTAAAAAACTGTAGTATATTATACACTAGTTTCGGTCAAAAAAATCAAATTTAATCGGGGACTATTTGAAATTATACGAAATCAGATCATTTATATATGTTAAGAGGGAAGGTTATGATGGAAGTTCATTCAAAAAATCATCTGAAAATTAGATTTTATGAAACTTTTCAAAATGCAATTTTCGGTCAAAAATCGTAGTATATTATACACTAGTTTCGGTCAAAAAAATTAAATTTTATTGGGGAATATTAGAAATGATACGATACTTTTCAGATCATTTATATATGTTAAGAGGGAAGGTTATGCTGGAAGTCCATGCAGAAAATCATCTGAAAATTAGATTTTATGAAACTTTTCGAAATGCAAGTTTCGGTCAAAAAAATAAAATTTAATCGGGGACTATTTGAAATTATACGAAACTTTTCAGATCATTTATATATGTTAAGAGGAAAGGTTATAAAGGAAGTTCATTCAAAAAATCATCTGAAAATTAGATTTTATGAAACTTTTTAAAATGCAAGTTTCAGTCAAAAATCAGTATAGTATACACTAGTTTCAGTCAAAAAAATAAAATTTAATTGGGGACTACTTGAAATGATACGAAACTTTTCAGATCATTTATATATGTTAAGAGGGAAGGTTATGCTGGAAGACCATACAGAAAATCATCTGAAAATTAGATTTTATGAAACTTTTCGAAATGCAAGTTTCGGTCAAAAATCGTAGTATATTATACACTAGTTTCGGTCAAAAAATCAAATTTAGTTGGGGACTATTTGAAATGATACGAAAATTTTCAGATCATTTATATATGTTAAGAGGGAAGGTTATGATGGAAGTCCATGCAAAAAATCATCTGAAAATTATATTTTATGAAACTTTTCTAAATGCAAGTTTCGGTCAAAAATCATAGTATATTATACACTAGTTTCGGTCAAAAATTCAAATTTAATTGGGGACTATTTGAAATGATACTAAACTTTTTAGATCATTTATATATGTTAAGAGGGTAGGTTATGATGGAAGTCCATGCAGAAAATCATCTGAATATTAGATTTCGTGAAACTTTTCGAAATGCAAGTTTCGGTCAAAAACCATAGTATATTATACACTAGGTTCGGTCAAAAAAATCAAATTTAATCGGGGACTATTTGAAATTATACGAAACTTTTCAGATCATTTATATTTGTTAAGAGGGAAGGTTATGATGGAAGTTCATTCAAAAAATCATCTGAAAAGTAGATTTTATGAAACTTTTCGAAATGCAAGTTTCGGTCAAAAATCAGTATATTATACACTAGTTTAGGTCAAAAAAAATCAAATTTAATTGGAGACTACTTGAAATGATACGAAACATTTTAGATCATTTATATATGTTAAGAGGAAAGGTTATGCTGGAAGTCCATGCAGAAAATCATCTGAAAATTAGATTTTATGAAACTTTTCAAAATGCAAGTTTCGGTCAAAAATCGTAGTATATTATACACTAGTTTCGCTAAAATAAATTAAATTTAATTGGGGACTACTTGAAATGATACAAAACATTTTACATCATTTATATATGTTAAGAGGGAAGGTTATGCTGGAAGTCCATGCAGAAAATCATCTGAAAATTAGATTTTATGAAACTTTTCGAAATGCAAGTTTCGGTAAAAAAATCGTAGTATATTATACACTAGTTTCGGTCAAAAAAATCAAATTTAATTGGGGACTATTTGGAATGTTACGAAACTTTACAAATCATTTATATATGTTAGGAGGGAAGGTTATGATGGAAGTCCATGCAGAAAATCATCTGAAAATTAGATTTTATGAAACTTTTCGAAATGCAAGTTTCGTTCAAAAATCGTTGTATATTATACACTAGTTTCGGTCAAAAAAATCAAATTTAATCGAGGACTATTTGAAATTATACGAAACTTTTCAGATCATTTATATATGTTAAGAGGAAAGGTTATGATGGAAGTTCATTCAAAAAATCATCTGAAAATAAGATTTTATGAAATTTTTCTAAATGCAAGTTTCGGTCAAAAATCAGTATATTATACACTAGTTTCGGTCAAAAAAATCAAATTTAATTGGGCACTACATGAAATAATACGAAACTTTTTAGATCATTTATATATGTTAAGAGGGAAGGTTATGCTGGAAGTCCATGCAGAAAATCATCTAAAATTAGATTTTATGAAACTTTTCGAAATGCAAGTTTCGGTCAAAATTCGTAGTATATTATACACTAGTTTCGGTCAAAAAAATCAAATTTAATTGGGGACTATTTGAAATGATACGAAACTTTTCAGATCATTTATATATGTTAAGAGGGAAGGTTATGATGGAAGTCCATGCCGAAAATCATCTGAAAATTAGATTTTATGAAACTTTTCGAAATGCATGTTTCGGTCAATAATCGTAATATATTATACACTAGTTTCGGTCAAAAAAATAAAATTTAATTGGGGAATATTTGAAATGATATGAAACTTTTCAGATCATTTATATATTTTAATAGGGAAGGTTATGATGGAAGTCCATGCAGAAAATCTTCTGAATATTAGATTTCATGAAACGTTTCGAAATGCAAGTTTCGGTCAAAAACCGTAGTATATTATACACTAGTTTCGGTCAAAGAAATCAAATTTAATTGGGGACTATTTGAAATGATACGAAACTTTTCAGATCAGTTATATATGTTAAGAGGGAAGGTTATGATGGAAGTCCATGCCGAAAATCATCTGAAAATTAGATTTTATGAAACTTTTCGAAATGCATGTTTCGGTCAATAATCGTAATATATTATACACTAGTTTCGGTCAAAAAAATAAAATTTAATTGGGGAATATTTGAAATGATATGAAACTTTTCAGATCATTTATATATTTTAATAGGGAAGGTTATGATGGAAGTCCATGCAGAAAATATTTTGAATATTAGATTTCATGAAACGTTTCGAAATGCAAGTTTCGGTCAAAAACCGTAGTATATTATACACTAGTTTGGTTCAAAAAAATCAAATTTAATCAGGGACTATTTGAAATTATACGAAACTTTTCAGATCATTTATATATGTTAAGAGGAAAGGTTATGATGGAAGTTCATTCAAAAAATCATCTGAAAATAAGATTTTATGAAATTTTTCTAAATGCAAGTTTCGGTCAAAAATCAGTATATTATACACTAGTTTCGGTCAAAAAAATCAAATTTAATTGGGCACTACATGAAATAATACGAAACTTTTTAGATCATTTATATATGTTAAGAGGGAAGGTTATGCTGGAAGTCCATGCAGAAAATCATCTAAAATTAGATTTTATGAAACTTTTCGAAATGCAAGTTTCGGTCAAAATTCGTAGTATATTATACACTAGTTTCGGTCAAAAAAATCAAATTTAATTGGGGACTATTTGAAATGATACGAAACTTTTCAGATCATTTATATATGTTAAGAGGGAAGGTTATGATGGAAGTCCATGCCGAAAATCATCTGAAAATTAGATTTTATGAAACTTTTCGAAATGCATGTTTCGGTCAATAATCGTAATATATTATACACTAGTTTCGGTCCAAAAAATAAAATTTAATTGGGGAATATTTGAAATGATATGAAACTTTTCAGATCATTTATATATTTTAATAGGGAAGGTTATGATGGAAGTCCATGCAGAAAATCTTCTGAATATTAGATTTCATGAAACGTTTCGAAATGCAAGTTTCGGTCAAAAACCGTAGTATATTATACACTAGTTTCGGTCAAAGAAATCAAATTTAATTGGGGAC
This sequence comes from Lathyrus aphaca, assembly GCA_963966055.1. Classification (NCBI taxonomy): domain Eukaryota; kingdom Viridiplantae; phylum Streptophyta; class Magnoliopsida; order Fabales; family Fabaceae; genus Lathyrus; species Lathyrus aphaca. Next base: position 211,093,024 of record OZ014522.1, read on the forward strand.
TATTTGAAATGATACGAAACTTTTCAGATCAGTTATATATGTTAAGAGGGAAGGTTATGATGGAAGTCCATGCCGAAAATCATCTGAAAATTAGATTTTATGAAACTTTTCGAAATGCATGTTTCGGTCAATAATCGTAATATATTATACACTAGTTTCGGTCAAAAAAATAAAATTTAATTGGGGAATATTTGAAATGATATGAAACTTTTCAGATCATTTATATATTTTAATAGGGAAGGTTATGATGGAAGTCCATGCAGAAAATATTCTGAATATTAGATTTCATGAAACGTTTCGAAATGCAAGTTTCGGTCAAAAACCGTAGTATATTATACACTAGTTTGGTTCAAAAAAATCAAATTTAATCAGGGACTATTTGAAATTATACGAAACTTTTCAGATCAATTATATATGTTAAGAGGGAAGGTTATGATGGAAGTCCATTCAAACAATCTTCTGAAAATTAGATTTTATGAAACTTTTCGAAATGCATGTTTCGGTCAAAAATCAGTATATTATACACTAGTTTCGGTCAAAAAAATCAAATTAAATTGGAGACTACTTGAAATGATACGAAACATTTCAGATCATTTATATATGTTAAGAGGGAAGGTTATGCTGGAAGTCCATGCAGAAAATCATCTGAAAATTAGATTTTATGAAACTTTTCTAAATAAAAGTTTCGGTCAAAAATCGTAGTATATTATTATGCACTAGTTTCGGTCATAAAAATCAAATTTAATTGGGGACTATTTGAAATGATACGAAACTTTTCAGATCATTTATATATGTTAAGAGGGAAGTAATGATGGAAGTCCATGCAAAAAATCATCTGAAAATTAGATTTGATGAAACTTTTCGAAATGCAAGTTCCGGTCAAAAATCATAGTATATTATACACTAGTTTCGGTCAAAAAATTCAAATTTAATTGGGGACTATTTGAAATGATACGAAACTTTTCAGATCATTTATATATGTTAAGAGGGGAGGTTATGATGGAAGTCCATGCAAAAAATCATCTGAATATTAGATTTCATGAAACTTTTCGAAATGCAAGTTTCGGTAAAAATTCGTAGTATATTATACACTAGTTTCAGTCAAAAAAATCAAATTTAATCAGGGACTATTTGCAATTATACAAAACTTTTCAGATCATTTATATATGTTAAGAGGGAAGGTTATGCTGGAAGTCCATTCAAAAAATCATCTAAAAATTAGATTTTATGAAACTTTTCGAAATGCAAGTTTCGGTCAAAAATCATAGTATATTATACACTAGTTTCGGTCAAAAAAATTAAATTTAAAAGGGGAATATTTGAAATGATACTAAACTTTTCAGATCATTTATATATGTTAAGAGGGAAGGTTATGATGGAAGTCCATGTAGAAAATCATCTGAAAATTAGATTTTATGAAACTTTTCGAAATGCATGTTTCGGTCAAAAACCGTAGTATATTATAAACTAGTTTCGGTCAAAAAAATCAAATTTAATTGGGGAGTATTTGAAATGATACTAAACTTTTCAGATCATTTATATATGTTAAGAGGGAAGGTTATGATGGAAGTCCATGCAGAAAATCATCTGAAAATTAGATTTTATGAAACTTTTCGAAATGCAAGATTCGGTCAATAATCGTAGTATATTATACACTAGTTTCGGTCAAAAAAATCAAATTTAATTGGGGACTACTTGAAATGATATGAAACTTTTTAGATCATTTATATATGTTAAGAGGGAAGGTTATTATGGAAGTCCATACAGAAAATCATATGAAAATTAGATTTTATGAAACTTTTCGAAATGCAAGTTTTGGTCAAAAATCGTAGTATATTATACACTAGTTTCGGTCAAAAAAATCAAATTTAATTGGGGACTATTTGAAATGATACGAAAATTTTTCAGATTATTTATATATGTTAAGAGGGAAGGTTATGATGGAAGTCCTTTCAAAAAATCATCTGAAAATTAGATTTTATGAAACTTTTCGAAATGCAAGTTTCGGTCAAAAATCATAGTATATTATACACAAGTTTCGGTCAAAAAAATCAAATTTAATTGGGGACTATTTGAAATGATACGAAACTTTTTAGATCATTTATATATGTTAAGAGGGAAGGTTATTATGGAAGTCCATGCAGAAAATCATCTGAATATTAGATTTCACGAAACTTTTCGAAATGCAAGTTTCGGTAAAAAACTGTAGTATATTATACACTAGTTTCGGTCAAAAAAATCAAATTTAAGATGGGACTATTTGAAATTATACGAAACTTTTCAGATCATTTATATATGTTAAGAGGGAAGGTTATGATGGAAGTTCATTCAAAAAATCATTTGAAAATTAGATTTTATGAAACTTTTAAAAATGCAATTTTCGGTCAAAAATCGTAGTATATTATACACTAGTTTCGGTCAAAAAAATTAAATTTTATTGGGGAATATTAGAAATGATACGATACTTTTCAGATCATTTATATATGTTAAGAGGGAAGGTTATGCTGGAAGTCCATGCAGAAAATCATCTGAAAATTAGATTTTATGAAACTTTTCGAAATGCAAGTTTCGGTCAAAAATCAATATAGTATACACTATTTTCAGTCAAAAAATAAAATTTAATTGGGGACTACTTGAAATGATACGAAACTTTTTAGATCATTTATATATGTTAAGAGGGAAGGTTATGCTGGAAGTCCATACAGAAAATCATCTGAAAATTAGATTTTATGAAACTTTTCGAAATGCAAGTTTCGGTCAAAAATCGTAGTATATTATACACTAGTATCGGTCAAAAAATCAAATTTAGTTGGGGACTATTTGAAATGATACGAAAATTTTCAGATCATTTATATATGTTAAGAGGGAAGGTTATGATGGAAGTCCATGCAAAAAATCATCTGAAAATTAGATTTTATGAAACTTTTCTAAATGCAAGTTTCGGTCAAAAATCATAGTATATTATACACTAGTTTCGGTCAAAAATTCAAATTTAATTGGGGACTATTTGAAATGATACTAAACTTTTTAGATCATTTATATATGTTAAGAGGGTAGGTTATGATGGAAGTCCATGCAGAAAATCATCTGAATATTAGATTTCGTGAAACTTTTCGAAATGCAAGTTTCGGTCAAAAACCATAGTATGTTATACACTAGTTTCGATCAAAAAAATCAAATTTAGTCGGGGACTATTTGAAATTATACGAAACTTTTCAGATCATTTATATTTGCTAAGAGGGAAGGTTATGATGGAAGTTCATTCAAAAAATCATCTGAAAAGTAGATTTTATGAAACTTTTCGAAATGCAAGTTTCGGTCAAAAATCAGTATATTATACACTAGTTTCGGTCAAAAAAATCAAATTTAATTGGGGACTACTTGAAATGATACGAAACAATTTAGATCATTTATATATATTAAGAGGGAAGGTTATGCTGGAAGTCCATGCAGAAAATCATCTGAAAATTAGATTTTATGAAACTTTTCAAAATGCAAGTTTCGGTCAAAAATCGTAGTATATTATACACTAGTTTCGCTAAAATAAATTAAATTTAATTGGGGACTACTTGAAATGATACGAAACATTTTAGATCATTTATATATGTTAAGAGGGAAGGTTATGCTGGAAGTCCATGCAGAAAATCATCTGAAAATTAGATTTTATGAAACTTTTCGAAATGCAAGTTTCGGTAAAAAAATCGTAGTATATTATACAATAGTTTCGGTCAAAAAAATAAAATTTAATTGGGGAGTATTTGGAATGATACGAAACTTTACAAATCATTTATATATGTTAGGAGGGAAGGTTATGATGGAAGTCCATGCAGAAAATCATCTGAAAATTAGATTTTATGAAACTTTTCGAAATGCAAGTTTCGGTCAAAAATCGTAGTATATTATACACTAGTTTCGGTCAAAAAAATCAAATTTAATTGGGGACTATTTGAAATGATTCGAAAATTTTCAGATCATTTATATATGTTAAGAGGGAAGGTTATGATGGAAGTCCATGCAGAAAATCATCTGAAAATAAGATTTTATGAAATTTTTCTAAATGCAAGTTTCGGTCAAAAATCAATATATTATACACTAGTTTCGGTCAAAAAAATCAAATTTAATTGGGAACTACATGAAATAATACGAAACTTTTTAGATCATTTATATATGTTAAGAGGGAAGGTTATGCTGGAAGTCCATGCAGAAAATCATCTGAAAATTAGATTTTATGAAACTTTTCGAAATGCAAGTTTCGGTCAAAAATCGTAGTATATTATACACTAGTTTCGGTCAAAAATTCAAATTTAATTGGGGACTATTTGAAATGATACGAAACTTTTTAGATCATTTATATATGTTAAGAGGGAAGGTTATGATGGAAGTCCATGCAGAAAATCATCTGAATATTAGATTTCATGAAACTTTTCGAAATGCAAGTTTCGGTCAAAAACGGTAGTATATTATACACTAGTTTCGGTCAAAAAAATCAAGTTTAATCAGGTACTATTTGAAATTATACGAAACTTTTCAGATCATTTATATTTGTTAAGAGGGAAGGTTATGATGGAAGTTCATTCAAAAAATCATCTGAAAATTAGATTTATGAAACTTTACGAAATGCAAGTTTCGGTCAAAAATCAGTATATTATACACTAGTTTCGGTCATAAAAATCAAATTTAATTGGGGACTACTTGAAATGATACGAAACTTTTTAGATCATTTATATATGTTAAGAGGGAAGGTTATGCTGGAAGTCCTTGCAGAAAATTATCTGAAAATTAGATTTTATGACACTTTTCGAAATGCAAGTTTCGGGCTAAAATCGTAGTATATTATACACTAGTTTCGGTCAAAAAAATCAAATTTAGTTGGGGACTATTTGAAATGATACGAAAATTTTCAGATCATTTATATATGTTAAGCGGGAAGGTTATGATGGAAGTCCATGTAAAAAATCATCTGAAAATTAGATTTTATGAAACTTTTCGAAATGCAAGTTTCGGTCAAAAATAATAGTATATTATACACTAGTTTCGGTCAAAAATTCAAATTTAATTGGGGATTATTTGAAATGATACGAAACTTTTTAGATCATTTATATATGTTAAGAGGGAAGGTTATGATGGAAGTCCATGCAGAAAATAATCTGAATATTAGATTTCATGAAACTTTTCGAAATGCAAGTTTCGGTCAAAAATCGTAGTATATTATACACTAGTTTCGGTCAAAAAAATCAAATTTTATTGGGGACTAATTGAAATGATACGAAACTTATCAGATCATTTATATATGTTAGGAGGGAAGGTTATGATGGAAGTCCATGCAGAAAATCATCTGAAAATTAGATTTTATGAAACTTTTCGAAATGCAAGTTTCGGTCAAAAACCGTAGTATATTATACACTAGTTTCAGTCAAAAAAATAAAATTTAATCGGGGACTATTTGAAATTATACGAAACTTTTTAGATCATTTATATTTGTTAAGAGGGAATGTTATGATGGAAGTTCATTCAAAAAATCATCTGAAAATTAGATTTTATGATACTTTTTGAAATGCAAGTTTCGGTCAAAAATCAGTATATTATACACTAGTTTCGGTCAAAAAAATCAAATTTAATTGGGGACTACTTGAAATGATACGAAACAATTTAGATCATTTATATATGTTAAGAGGGAAGGTTATGCTGGAAGTCCATGCAGAAAATCATCTGAAAATTAGATTTTATGAAACTTTTCAAAATGCAAGTTTCGGTCAAAAATCATAGTATATTATACACTAGTTTCGGTCAAAAAAATCAAATTTAATTGGGGACTATTTGAAATGATACGAAACTTTTTAGATCATTTATATATGTTAAGAGGGAAGGTTATTATGAAAGTCCATGCAGAAAATCATCTGAATTTTAGATTTCATGAAACATTTCGAAATGCAAGTTTCGGTAAAAAAACTATAGTATATTATACACTAGTTTCGGTCAAAAAAATCAAATTTAATCGGGGACTATTTGAAATTATACGAATCTTTTCAGATCATTTATATATGTTAAGAGGGAAGGTTATGATGGAAGTTCATTCAAAAAATTATTTGAAAATTATATTTTATGAAACTTTTCGAAATGCAAGTTTCGGTCAAAAATTAGTATAATATACACTAGTTTCGGTCAAAAAAATCAAATTTAATTGGGGACTACTTGAAATGATACGAAACTTTTTAGATCATTTATATATGTTAAGAGGGAAGGTTATGCTGGAAGTTCATGCAGAAAATCATCTGAAAATTAGATTTTATGAAACTTTTCGAAATGCAAGTTTCGGTCAAAAATCGTAGTATATTATACACTAGTTTCGGTCAAAAAATCAAATTTAATTGGGGACTATTTGAAATGATACGAAACTTTTCAGATCATTTATATATGTTAAGAGGGAAGGTTATGATGGAAGTCCATGCCGAAAATCATCTGAAAATTAGATTTTATGAAACTTTTCGAAATGCATGTTTCGTTCAATAATCGTAGTATATTATACACTAGTTTTGGTCAAAAAAATCAAATTTAATTGGGGAATATTTGAAATGATACCAAACTTTTCAGATCATTTATATTTTTTAAGAGGGAAGGTTATGATGGAAGTCCATGCAGAAAATCATCTGAATATTAGATTTCATGAAACGTTTCGAAATGCAAGTTTCGGTCAAAAACCGTAGTATATTATACACTAGTTTGGTTCAAAAAAATCAAATTTAATCAGGGACTATTTGAAATTATACGAAACTTTTCAGATCATTTATATATGTTAAGAGAGAAGGTTATGATGGAAGTCCATTCAAACAATCTTCTGAAAATTAGATTTTATGAAACTTTTCGAAATGCAAGTTTCGGTCAAAAATCAGTATATTATACACTAGTTTCGGTCAAAAAAATCAAATTTAATTGGGGACTACTTGAAATGATACGAAACATTTCAGATCATTTATATATGTTAAGAGGGAAGGTTATGCTGGAAGTCCATGCAGAAAATTATCTGAAAATTAGTTTTTATGAAACTTTTCGAAATGCAAGTTTCGGTCAAAAATCGTAGTATATTATTATACACTAGTTTCGGTCATAAAAATCAAATTTAATTGGGGACTATTTGAAATGATACGAAACTTTTCAGATCATTTATATATGTTAAGAGGGAAGTAATGATGGAAGTCCATGCAAAAAATCATCTGAAAATTAGATTTGATGAAACTTTTCGAAATGCAAGTTCCGGTCAAAAATCATAGTATATTATACACTAGTTTCGGTCAAAAAATTCAAATTTAATTGGGGACTATTTGAAATGATACGAAACTTTTCAGATCATTTATATATGTTAAGAGGGGAGGTTATGATGGAAATCCATGCAGAAAATCATCGTAATATTAGATTTCATGAAACTTTTCGAAATGCAAGTTTCGGTAAAAAATCGTTGTATATTATACACTAGTTTCAGTCATAAAAATCAAATTTAATCAGGGACTATTTGAAATTATACAAAACTTTTCAGATCATTTATGAATGTTAAGAGGGAAGGTTATGCTGGAAGTCCATTCAAAAACTCATCTAAAAATTAGATTTCATGAAACTATTCGAAATGCAAGTTTCGGTCAAAAATCGTAGTATATTATACACTAGTTTCGGTCAAAAAAATTAAATTTATAAGGGGAATATTTGAAATGATACGAAACTTTTCAGATCATTTATATATGTTAAGAGGGAAGGTTATGATAGAAGTCCATGCAGAAAATCATCTGAAAATTAGATTTTATGAAACTTTTCGAAATGCAAGTTTCGATCAATAATCGTAGTATATTATACACTAGTTTCGGTCAAAAAAATCAAATTTAATCGGGGACTATTTGAAATTATACGAAACTTTTCATATCATTTATATATGTTAAGAGGAAAGGTTATGATGGAAGTCCATGCAGAAAATCATCTGAAAATTAGATTTTATGAATGTTTTCGAAATGCAAGATTCGGTCAAAAATCGTAGTATATTATACACTAGTTTCGGTCAAAAATTCAAATTTAATTGGGGACTATTTGAAATGATACGAAACTTTTTAGATCATTTATATATGTTAAGAGGGAAGGTTATGATGGAAGTCCATGCAGAAAATCATCTGAATATTAGATTTCATGAAACTTTTCGAAATGCAAGTTTCGGTCAAAAATCGTAGTATATTATACACTAGTTTCGGTCAAAAAAATCAAATTTAATTGGGGACTATTTGAAATGATACGAAAATTTTCAGATCATTTATATATGTTAAGAGGGAGGTTATGATGGAAGTCCATGCAAAAAATCATCTGAAAATTAGATTTTATGAAAGTTTTCGAAATGCAAGTTCCGGTCAAAAATCATAGTATATTATACACTAGTTTCGGTCAAAAAAATCAAATTTAATTGGGGACTATTTGAAATAATACGAAACTTTTTAGATCATTTATATATGTTAAGAGGGAAGGTTATGATGGAAGTCCATGCAGAAAATCATCTGAATATTAGATTTCACGAAAAATTTTGAAATGCAAGTTTCGGTAAAAAAAACTGTAGTATATTATACACTAGTTTCGGTCAAAAAAATCAAATTTAATCGGGGACTATTTGAAATTATACGAAACTTTTCAGATCATTTATATATGTTAAGAGGGAAGGTTATGATGGAAGTTCATTCAAAAAATTATTTGAAAATTAGATTTTATGAAACTTCTCGAAATGCATGTTTCGGTCAAAAATTAGTATATTATACACTAGTTTCGGTCAAAAAAATCAAATTTAATTGGGGACTACTTGAAATGATACAAAACTTTTTAGATCATTTATATATGTTAAGAGGGAAGGTTATGCTGGAAGTTCATGCAGAAAATCATCTGAAAATTAGATTTTATGAAACTTTTCGAAATGCAAGTTTCTGTCAAAAATCGTAGTATATTATACACTAGTTTCGGTAAAAAAAATCAAATTTAATTGGGGACTATTTGAAATGATACGAAAATTTTTAGATCATTTATATATGTTAAGAGGGAAGTTATGATGGAAGTCCATGCAAAAAATCATCTGAAAATTAGATTTTATGAAACTTTTCGAAATGCATGTTTCGGTCAATAATCGTAGTATATTATACACTAGTTTCGGTCCAAAAAATCAAATTTAATTGGGGAATATTTGAAATGATACGAAACTTTTTAGATCATTTATATATGTTAACAGGGAAGGTTATGATGGAAGTCCAAGCAGAAAATTATCTGAATATTAGATTTCATGAAACTTTTCGAAATGCAAGTTTCGGTCAAAAACCGTAGTATATTATACACTAGTTTCGGTCAAAAAAATCAAATTTAGTTGGGGACTATTTGAAATGATACGAAACTTTTCAGATCATTTATATATGTTAAGAGGGAAGGTTATGATGGAAGTCCATGCAGAAAATCATCTGAAAATTAAATTTTATGAAACTTTTCGAAATGCATGTTTCGGTCAATAATCGTAGTATATTATACACTAGTTTCGGTCAAAAAAATCAAATTTAATTGGGGAATATTTGAAATGATACGAAACTTTTTAGATCATTTATATATGTTAACAGGGAAGGTTATGATGGAAGTCCATGCAGAAAATTATCTGAATATTAGATTTCATGAAACTTTTCGAAATGCAAGTTTCGGTCAAAAACCGTAGTATATTATACACTAGTTTGGGTTAAAAAAATTAAATTTAATCGGGGACTATTTGAAATTATACGAAACTTTTCAGATCATTTATATATGTTAAGAGGGAAGGTTATGATGGAAGTCCATGCCGAAAATCATCTGAAAATTAGATTTTATGAAACTTTTCGAAATGCATGTTTCGTTCAATAATCGTCGTATATTATACACTAGTTTCGGTCAAAAAAATCAAATTTAATTGGGGAATATTTGAAATGATACGAAACTTTCAGATCATTTATATATTTTAAGAGGGAAGGTTATGATGGAAGTCCATGCAGAAAATCATCTGAATATTAGATTTCATGAAACGTTTCGAAATGCAAGTTTCGGTCAAAAACCGTAGTATATTATACACTAGTTTGGTTCAAAAAAATCAAATTTAATCAGGGACTATTTGAAATTATACGAAACTTTTCAGATCATATATATATGTTAAGAGGGAAGGTTATGATGGAAGTCCATTCAAAAAATCATCTGAAAATTAGATTTTATGAAACTTTTCGAAATGCAAGTTTCGGTCAAAAATCATAGTATATTATACACTAGTTTCGGTCAAAAAAATCAAATTTAATTGGGGACTATTTGAAATGATAAGAAACTTTTTAGATCATTTATATATGTTAAGAGGGAAGGTTATTATGGAAGTCCATGCAGAAAATCATCTGAATATTAGATTTCACGAAACTTTTCGAAATGCAAGTTTCGGTAAAAAAAACTGTAGTATATTATACACTAGTTTCGGTCAAAAAAATCAAATTTAATCGGGGACTATTTGAAATTATACGAAACTTTTCAGATCATTTATATATGTTAAGAGGGAAGGTTATGATGGAAGTTCATTCAAAAAATAATCTGAAAATTAGATTTTATGAAACTTTTCAAAATGCAATTTTCGGTCAAAAATCATAGTATATTATACACTAGTTTTGGTCAAAAAAATTAAATTTTATTGGGGAATATTAGAAATGATACGATACTTTTCAGATCATTTATATATGTTAAGAGGGACGGTTATGCTGGAAGTCCATGCAGAAAATCATCTGAAAATTAGATTTTATGAAACTTTTCGAAATGCAAGTTTCGGTCAAAAAAAAAAATTTAATCGGGGACTATTTGAAATTATACGAAACTTTTCAGATCATTTATATATGTTAAGAGGAAAGGTTATGATGGAAGTTCATTCAAAAAAGCATCTGAAAATTAGATTTTATGAAACTTTTCGAAATGCAAGTTTCGGTCAAAAATCAGTATAGTATACACTATTTTCAGTCAAAAAAATAAAATTTAATTGGGGACTACATGAAATGATACAAAACTTTTTAGATCATTTATATATGTTAAGAGGGAAGGTTATGCTGGAAGTCCATACAGAAAATCATCTGAAAATTAGATTTTATGAAACTTTTCGAAATGCAAGTTTCGGTCAAAAATCGTAGTATATTATACACTAGTTTCGGTCAAAAAAATCAAATTTAATTGGGAACTATTTGAAATGATACGAAAATTTTCAGATCATTTATATATGTTAAGAGGGGAGTTATGATGGAAGTCCATGCAAAAAATCATCTGAAAATTAGATTTTATGAAAGTTTTCGAAATGCAAGTTCCGGTCAAAAATCATAGTATATTATACACTAGTTTCGGTCAAAAAATTCAAATTTAATTGGGGACTATTTGAAATGATACGAAACTTTTCAGATCATTTATATATGTTAAGAGGGAAGGTTATGATGGAAGTCCATGCAGAAAATCATCTGAATATTAGATTTCAAGAAACTTTTCGAAATGCAACTTTCGGTAAAAAAACTGTAGTATATTATACACTAGTTTCGGTCAAAAAAAAATCAAATTTAATCGGGGACTATTTGAAATTATACGAAACTTTTTAGATCATTTATATATGTTAAGAGGGAAGGTTATGATGGAAGTTCATTCAAAAAATCATCTGAAAATTAGATTTTATGAAACTTTTCGAAATGCAAGTTTCGGTCAAAAATCAGTATAGTATACACTATTTTCAGTCAAAAAAATAAAATTTAATTGGGGACTACTTGAAATGATACGAAACTTTTTAGATCATTTATATATGTTAAGAGGGAAGGTTATGCTGGAAGTCCATACAGAAAATCATCTGAAAATTAGATTTTATGAAACTTTTCGAAATGCAAGTTTCGGTCAAAAATCGTAGTATATTATACACTAGTTTCGGTCAAAAAAATCAAATTTAATTGGGGACTATTTGAAATGATACGAAAATTTTCAGATCATTTATATATGTTAAGAGGGAAGTTATGATGGAAGTCCATGCAAAAAATCATCTGAAAATTAGATTTTATGAAAGTTTTCGAAATGCATGTTCCGGTCAAAAATCATAGTATATTATACACTAGTTTCGGTCAAAAAATTCAAATTTAATTGGGGACTATTTGAAATGATACGAAACTTTTCAGATCATTTATATATGTTAAGAGGGAAGGTTATGATGGAAGTCCATGCAGAAAATCATCTGAATATTAGATTGCAAGAAACTTTTCGAAATGCAAGTTTCGGTAAAAAAACTGTAGTATATTATACACTACTTTCGGTCAAAAAAATAAAATTTAATTGGGGACTACTTGAAATGATACGATACTTTTTAGATCATTTATATATGTTAAGAGGGAAGGTTATGCTGGAAGTCCATGCAGGAAATCATCTGAAAAATAGATTTTATGAAACTATTCGAAATGCAAGTTTCGGTCAAAAATCGTAGTATATTATACACTAGTTTCGGTCAAAAAAATCAAATTTAATCGGGGACTATTTGAAATTATACGAAACTTTTCATATCATTTATATATGTTAAGAGGAAAGGTTATGATGGAAGTCCATGCAGAAAATCATCTGAAAATTAGATTTTATGAAAGTTTTCGAAATGCAAGATTCGGTCAAAAATCGTAGTATATTATACACTAGTTTCGGTCAAAAATTCAAATTTAATTGGGGACTATTTGAAATGATACGAAACTTTTTAGATCATTTATATATGTTAAGAGGGAAGGTTATGATGGAAGTCCATGCAGAAAATCATCTGAATATTAGATTTCATGAAACTTTTCGAAATGCAAGTTTCGGTCAAAAACCGTAGTATATTATACACTAGTTTCGGTCAAATAAATCAAATTTAGTTGGGGACTATTTGAAATGATACGAAACTTTTCAGAATATTTATATATGTTAAGAGGGAAGGTTATGATGGAAGTCCATGCAGAAAATCATCTGAAAATTAAATTTTATGAAACTTTTCGAAATGCATGTTTCGGTCAATAATCGTAGTATATTATACACTAGTTTCGGTCAAAAAAATCAAATTTAATTGGGGAATATTTGAAATGATACGAAACTTTTTAGATCATTTATATATGTTAACAGGGAAGGTTATGATGGAAGTCCATGCAGAAAATTATCTGAATATTAGATTTCATGAAACTTTTCGAAATGCAAGTTTCGGTCAAAAACCGTAGTATATTATACACTAGTTTGGGTTAAAAAAATTAAATTTAATCGGGGACTATTTGAAATTATACGAAACTTTTCAGATCATTTATATATGTTAAGAGGGAAGATTATGATTGAAGTTCATTCAAAAAATCATTTGAAAATTAGATTTTATGAAACTTTTCGAAATGCAAGTTTCGGTCAAAAATTAGTATATTATACACTAGTTTCGGTCAAAAAAATCCAATTTAATTGAGGACAACTTGAAATGATACGAAACATTTCAGATCATTTATATATGTTAAGAGGGAAGGTTATGCTGGAAGTCCATGCAGAAAATCATCTGAAAATTAGATTTTATGAAACTTTTCGAAATGCAAGTTTCGGTCAAAAATCGTAGTATATTATTATACACTAGTTTCGGTCATAAAATAATATTTAATTGGGGACTATTTGACATGATACGAAACTTTTCAGATCATTTATATATGTTAAGAGGGAAGTAATGATGGAAGTCCATGCAAAAAATCATCTGAAAATTAGATTTGATGAAACTTTTTGAAATGCAAGTTCCGGTCAAAAATCATAGTATATTATACACTAGTTTCGATCATAAAATTCAAATTTAATCGGGGACTATTTGAAATGATACGAAACTTTTCAGATCATTTATATATGTTAAGAGGGGAGGTTATGATGGAAGTCCATGCAGAAAATCATCTGAATATTAGATTTCACGAAACTTTTCGAAATGCAAGTTTCGGTAAAAAATCGTAGTATATTATACACTAGTTTCAGTCAAAAAAATCAAATTTAATCATGGACTATTTGAAATTATACGAAACTTTTCAGATCATTTATATATGTTAAGAGGGAAGGTTATGCTGGAAGTCCATTCAAAAAATCATCTAAAAATTAGATTTTATGAAACTTTTCGAAATGCAAGTTTCGGTCAAAAATCATAGTATATTATACACTAGTTTCGGTCAAAAAAATTAAATTTAAAAGGGGAATATTTGAAATGATACTAAACTTTTCAGATCATTTATATATGTTAAGAGGGAAGGTTATGATGGAAGTCCATGCAGAAAATCATCTGAAAATTAGATTTTAAGAAACTTTTCGAAATGCAAGATTCAGTCAAAAATCGTAGTATATTATACACTAGTTTCGGTCAAAAAAATCGAATTTAATTGGGGACTATTTGAAATGATATGAAACTTTTAGATCATTTATATATGTTATGAGGGAAGGTTATGATGGAAGTCCATGCTGAAAATCATCTGAAAATTACATTTCATGAAACTTTTCGAAATGCAAGTTTTGGTCAAAAACCGTAGTATATTATACACTAGTTTCGGTCAAAAAAATCAAATTTAATTGGGGACTATTTGAAATTATACGAAACAATTTTCAGATCATTTATATATGTTAAGAGGGAAGGTTATGATGGAAGTCCATTCAAAAAATCATCTGAAAATTAGATTTTATGAAACTTTTCGAAATGCAAGTTTCGGTCAAAAATCATAGTATATTGTACACTAGTTTCGGTCAAAAAAATCAAATTTAATTGGGGACTATTTGAAATGATACGAAACTTTTTAGATCATTTATATATGTTAAGAGGGAAGATTATTATGGAAGTCCATGCAGAAAATCATCTGAATATTAGATTTCATGAAACTTTTCGAAATGCAAGTTTAGGTAAAAAACTGTACTATATTATACACTAGTTTCGGTCAAAAAAATCAATTTTAATCGGAGACTATTTGAAATTATACGAAACTTTTCAGATTATTTATATATGTTAAGAGGGAAGGTTATGTTGGAAGTTCATTCAAAAAATCATCTGAAAATTAGATTTTATGAAACTTTTCGAAATGCAATTTTCGGTCAAAAATCAGTATATTATACACTACTTTCAGTCAAAAAAATAAAATTTAATTGGGGACTACTTGAAATGATATGAAACTTTTTAGATCATTTATATATATTAAGAGGGAAGGTAATGCTTGAAGTCCATGCAGAAAATCATCTTAAAATTAGATTTTATGAAACTTTTCGAAATGCAAGTTTCGGTCAAAAATCGTAGTATATTATACACTAGTTTCGGTCAAAAAAATCAAATTTAATTGGGGACTATTTGAAATGATACGAAAATTTTTCAGATCATTTATATATATTAAGAGGGAAGTTATGATGGAAGTCCATGCAAA
The DNA here is from genome assembly GCA_963966055.1 of Lathyrus aphaca. Lineage (NCBI taxonomy): Eukaryota > Viridiplantae > Streptophyta > Magnoliopsida > Fabales > Fabaceae > Lathyrus > Lathyrus aphaca. Next base: position 211,108,458 of record OZ014522.1, read on the forward strand.
AAATCATCTGAAAATTAGATTTGATGAATGTTTTCAAAATGCAAGTTCCGGTCAAAAATCATAGTATATTATACACTAGTTTCGGTCAAAAAATTCAAATTTAATTGGGGACTATTTGAAATGATACGAAACGTTTCAGATCATTTATATATGTTAAGAGGGGAGGTTATGATGGAAGTCCATGCAGAAAATCATCTGAAAATTAGATTTTATGAAACTTTTCGAAATTTAACTTTCGGTCAAAAATCTTAGTATATTATACACTAGTTTCGGTCAAAAAAATCAAATTTAATTGGGGACTATTTGAAATGATACGAAACTTTTCAGATCATTTATATATGTTAAGAGGGAATGTTATGATGGAAGTCCATGCAGAAAATCATCTGAATATTAGATTTCAAGAAACTTTTCGAAATGCAAGTTTCGGTAAAAAAAACTGTAGTAATACACTAGTTTCGGTCCAAAAAAAATCAAATTTAATCGGGGACTATTTAAAATTATACGAAACTTTTTAGATCATTTATATATGTTAAGAGGGAAGTTTATGATGGAAGTTCATTCAAAAAATCATCTGAAAATTAGATTTTATGAAACTTTTCGAAATACAATTTTCGGTCAAAAATCAGTATATTATACACTACTTTCGGTCAAAAAAAATAAAATTTAATTGGGGACTACTTGAAATGATACGATACTTTTTAGATCATTTATATATGTTAAGAGGGAAGGTTATGTTGGAAGTCCATGCAGAAAATCAGCTGAAAAATAGATTTTATGAAACTATTCGAAATGCAAGTTTCGGTCAAAAATCGTAGTATATTATACACTAGTTTCGGTCAAAAAAATTAAATATAATTGGGGAATATTTGAAATGATACGAAACTTTTCAGATCATTTATATATGTTAAGAGGGAAGGTTATGATAGAAGTTCATGCAGAAAATCATCAGAAAATTAGATTTTATGAAACTTTTCGAAATGCAAGTTTCGATCAAAAATCGTAGTATATTATACACTAGTTTCGGTCAAAAAAATTAAATTTAATCGGGGACTATTTGAAATTATTCAAAACTTTTCAAATCATTTATATATGTTAAGAGGAAAGGTTATGATAGAAGTCCATGCAGAAAATCATCTGAAAATTAGATTTAATGAAACTTTTCGAAATGCAAGATTCTTTCAATAATCGTAGTATATTATACACTAGTTTCGGTCAAAAAAATCAAATTTAATTGGGGACTACTTGAAATGATACGAAACTTTTTAGATCATTTATATATGTTAAGAGGGAAGGTTATTATGGAAGTCCATACAGAAAATCATCTGAAAATTAGATTTTATGAAACTTTTCGAAATGCAAGTTTTGGTCAAAAATCGTAGTATATTATACACTAGTTTCGGTCAAAAAAATCAAATTTAATTGGGGACTATTTGAAATGATACGAAAAATTTACAAATCATTTATATATGTTAAGAGGGAAGGTTATGATGGAAGTCCATTCAAAAAATCATCTGAAAATTAGATTTTATGAAACTTTTCGAAATGCAAGTTTCGGTCAAAAATCATAGTATATTATACACTAGTTTCGGTCAAAAAATTCAAATTTAATTGGGGACTATTTGAAATGATATGAAACTTTTCAGATCATTTATATATGTTAAGAGGGGAGGTTATGATGGAAATCCATGCAGATAATCATCTGAAAATTAGATTTTATGAAACTTTTCGAAATGCAAGTTTCGGTCAAAAATCGTAGTATATTATACACTAGTTTCGGTCAAAAAAATCGAATTTAATTGGGGACTATTTGAAATGATACGAAACTTTTCAGATCATTTATATATGTTAAGAGGGAAGGTTATGATGGAAGTCCATGCAGAAAATCATCTGAATATTAGATTTCATGAAATTTTCGAAATGCAAATTTCGGTCAAAAACCGTAGTATATTATACACTAGTTTGGGTCAAAAAAATCAATTTTAATCGGGGAGTATTTGAAATTATACGAAACTTTTCAGATCATTTATATATGTTAAGAGGGAAGGTTATGATGGAAGTCCATTCAAAAAATCATATAAAAATTAGATTTTATGAAACTTTTCGAAATGTAAGTTTCGGTCAAAAATCATAGTATATTATACACTAGTTTCGGTCAAAAAATCAAATTTAATTGGGGATTATTTGAAATGATACGAAACTTTTTAGATCATTTATATATGTTAAGAGGGAAGATTATTATGGAAGTCCATGCAGAAAATCATCTGAATATTAGATTTCATGAAACTTTTCGAAATGCAGGTTTAGGTAAAAAACTGTAGTATATTATACACTAGTTTCGGTCAAAAAAATCAATTTTAATCGGGGACTATTTGAAATTATACAAAACTTTTCAGATTATTTATATATGTTAAGAGGGAAGGTTATGATGGAAGTTCATTCAAAAAATCATCTGAAAATTAGATTTTATGAAACTTTTCGAAATGCAATTTTCGGTCAAAAATCAATATATTATACACTACTTTCGGTCAAAAAAATAAAATTTAATTGGGGACTACTTGAAATGATACGAAACTTTTTAGATCATTTATATATGTTAAGAGGGAAGGTTATGCTTGAAGTCCATGCAGAAAATCATCTTAAAATTAGATTTTATGAAACTTTTCGAAATGCAAGTTTCGGTCAAAAATCGTAGTATATTATACACTAGTTTCGGTCAAAAAAATCAAATTTAATTGGGGACTATTTGAAATTATACGAAACTTTTCAGATCATTTATATATGTTAAGAGGGAAGGTTATGATGGAAGTCCATGCAGAAAATCATCTGAATATTAAATTTTATGAAACTTTTCGAAATGCAAGTTTCGGTCAAAAATCGTAGTATATTATACACTAGTTTCGGTCAAAAAATCAAATTTAATTGGGGAATATTTGAAATGATACGAAACTTTTTAGATCATTTATATATGTTAACAGTGAAGGTTATGATGGAAGTCCATGCAGAAAATCATCTGAATATTAGATTTTATGAAACTTTTCGAAATGCAAGTTTCGGTCAAAAATCGTAGTATATTATACACTAGTTTCGGTCAAAAAAATCAAATTTAATTGGGGACTACTTGAAATGATACGAAACTTTTTAGATCATTTATATATGTTAAGAGGGAAGGTTATTATGGAAGTCCATACAGAAAATCATCTGAAAATTAGATTTTATGAAACTTTTCGAAATGCAAGTTTTGGTCAAAAATCGTAGTATATTATACACTAGTTTCGGTCAAAAAAATCAAATTTAATTGGGGACTATTTGAAATGATACGAAAAATTTACAAATCATTTATATATGTTAAGAGGGAAGGTTATGATGGAAGTCCATTCAAAAAATCATCTGAAAATTAGATTTTATGAAACTTTTCGAAATGCAAGTTTCGGTCAAAAATCATAGTATATTATACACTAGTTTCGGTCAAAAAATTCAAATTTAATTGGGGACTATTTGAAATGATATGAAACTTTTCAGATCATTTATATATGTTAAGAGGGGAGGTTATGATGGAAATCCATGCAGATAATCATCTGAAAATTAGATTTTATGAAACTTTTCGAAATGCAAGTTTCGGTCAAAAATCGTAGTATATTATACACTAGTTTCGGTCAAAAAAATCGAATTTAATTGGGGACTATTTGAAATGATACGAAACTTTTCAGATCATTTATATATGTTAAGAGGGAAGGTTATGATGGAAGTCCATGCAGAAAATCATCTGAATATTAGATTTCATGAAATTTTCGAAATGCAAATTTCGGTCAAAAACCGTAGTATATTATACACTAGTTTGGGTCAAAAAAATCAATTTTAATCGGGGAGTATTTGAAATTATACGAAACTTTTCAGATCATTTATATATGTTAAGAGGGAAGGTTATGATGGAAGTCCATTCAAAAAATCATCTAAAAATTAGATTTTATGAAACTTTTCGAAATGTAAGTTTCGGTCAAAAATCATAGTATATTATACACTAGTTTCGGTCAAAAAATCAAATTTAATTGGGGATTATTTGAAATGATACGAATCTTTTTAGATCATTTATATATGTTAAGAGGGAAGATTATTATGGAAGTCCATGCAGAAAATCATCTGAATATTAGATTTCATGAAACTTTTCGAAATGCAAGTTTAGGTAAAAAACTGTAGTATATTATACACTAGTTTCGGTCAAAAAAATCAATTTTAATCGGGGACTATTTGAAATTATACAAAACTTTTCAGATTATTTATATATGTTAAGAGGGAAGGTTATGATGGAAGTTCATTCAAAAAATCATCTGAAAATTAGATTTTATGAAACTTTTCGAAATGCAATTTTCGGTCAAAAATCAATATATTATACACTACTTTCGGTCAAAAAAATAAAATTTAATTGGGGACTACTTGAAATGATACGAAACTTTTTAGATCATTTATATATGTTAAGAGGGAAGGTTATGCTTGAAGTCCATGCAGAAAATCATCTTAAAATTAGATTTTATGAAACTTTTCGAAATGCAAGTTTCGGTCAAAAATCGTAGTATATTATACACTAGTTTCGGTCAAAAAAATCAAATTTAATTGGGGACTATTTGAAATTATACGAAACTTTTCAGATCATTTATATATGTTAAGAGGGAAGGTTATGATGGAAGTCCATGCAGAAAATCATCTGAATATAAAATTTTATGAAACTTTTCGAAATGCAAGTTTCGGTCAAAAATCGTAGTATATTATACACTAGTTTCGGTCAAAAAAATCAAATTTAATTGGGGAATATTTGAAATGATACGAAACTTTTTAGATCATTTATATATGTTAACAGTGAAGGTTATGATGGAAGTCCATGCAGAAAATCATCTGAATATTAGATTTTATGAAACTTTTCGAAATGCAAGTTTCGGTCAAAAATCGTAGTATATTATACACTAGTTTCGGTCAAAAAAATCAAATTTAATTGGGGACTACTTGAAATGATACGAAACTTTTTAGATCATTTATATATGTTAAGAGGGAAGGTTATTATGGAAGTCCATACAGAAAATCATCTGAAAATTAGATTTTATGAAACTTTTCGAAATGCAAGTTTTGGTCAAAAATCGTAGTATATTATACACTAGTTTCGGTCAAAAAAATCAAATTTAATTGGGGACTATTTGAAATGATACGAAAAATTTACAAATCATTTATATATGTTAAGAGGGAAGGTTATGATGGAAGTCCATTCAAAAAATCATCTGAAAATTAGATTTTATGAAACTTTTCGAAATGCAAGTTTCGGTCAAAAAACATAGTATATTATACACTAGTTTCGGTCAAAAAATTCAAATTTAATTGGGGACTATTTGAAATGATATGAAACTTTTCAGATCATTTATATATGTTAAGAGGGGAGGTTATGATGGAAATCCATGCAGATAATCATCTGAAAATTAGATTTTATGAAACTTTTCGAAATGCAAGTTTCGGTCAAAAATCGTAGTATATTATACACTAGTTTCGGTCAAAAAAATCGAATTTAATTGGGGACTATTTGAAATGATACGAAACTTTTCAGATCATTTATATATGTTAAGAGGGAAGGTTATGATGGAAGTCCATGCAGAAAATCATCTGAATATTAGATTTCATGAAATTTTCGAAATGCATATTTCGGTCAAAAACCGTAGTATATTATACACTAGTTTGGGTCAAAAAAATCAATTTTAATCGGGGAGTATTTGAAATTATACGAAACTTTTCAGATCATTTATATATGTTAAGAGGGAAGGTTATGATGGAAGTCCATTCAAAAAATCATCTAAAAATTAGATTTTATGAAACTTTTCGAAATGTAAGTTTCGGTCAAAAATCATAGTATATTATACACTAGTTTCGGTCAAAAAAATCAAATTTAATTGGGGATTATTTGAAATGATACGAAACTTTTTAGATCATTTATATATGTTAAGAGGGAAGATTATTATGGAAGTCCATGCAGAAAATCATCTGAATATTAGATTTCATGAAACTTTTCGAAATGCAAGTTTAGGTAAAAAACTGTAGTATATTATACACTAGTTTCGGTCAAAAAAATCAATTTTAATCGGGGACTATTTGAAATTATACAAAACTTTTCAGATTATTTATATATGTTAAGAGGGAAGGTTATGATGGAAGTTCATTCAAAAAATCATCTGAAAATTAGATTTTATGAAACTTTTCGAAATGCAATTTTCGGTCAAAAATCAATATATTATACACTACTTTCGGTCAAAAAAATAAAATTTAATTGGGGACTACTTAAAATGATACGAAACTTTTTAGATCATTTATATATGTTAAGAGGGAAGGTTATGCTTGAAGTCCATGCAGAAAATCATCTTAAAATTAGATTTTATGAAACTTTTCGAAATGCAAGTTTCGGTCAAAAATCATAGTATATTATACACTAGTTTCGGTCAAAAAAATCAAATTTAATTGGGGACTATTTGAAATTATACGAAACTTTTCAGATCATTTATATATGTTAAGAGGGAAGGTTATGATGGAAGTCCATGCACAAAATCATCTGAATATTAAATTTTATGAAACTTTTCGAAATGCAAGTTTCGGTCAAAAATCGTAGTATATTATACACTAGTTTCGGTCAAAAAAATCAAATTTAATTGGGGAATATTTGAAATGATACGAAACTTTTTAGATCATTTATATATGTTAACAGTGAAGGTTATGATGGAAGTCCATGCAGAAAATCATCTGAATATTAGATTTTATGAAACTTTTCGAAATGCAAGTTTCGGTCAAAAATCGTAGTATATTATACACTAGTTTCGGTCAAAAAAATCAAATTTAATTGGGGACTACTTGAAATGATACGAAACTTTTTAGATCATTTATATATGTTAAGAGGGAAGGTTATTATGGAAGTCCATACATAAAATCATCTGAAAATTAGATTTTATGAAACTTTTCGAAATGCAAGTTTTGGTCAAAAATCGTAGTATATTATACACTAGTTTCGGTCAAAAAAATCAAATTTAATTGGGGACTATTTGAAATGATACGAAAAATTTACAAATCATTTATATATGTTAAGAGGGAAGGTTATGATGGAAGTCCATTCAAAAAATCATCTGAAAATTAGATTTTATGAAACTTTTCGAAATGCAAATTTCGGTCAAAAATCATAGTATATTATACACTAGTTTCGGTCAAAAAATTCAAATTTAATTGGGGACGATTTGAAATGATATGAAACTTTTCAGATCATTTATATATGTTAAGAGGGGAGGTTATGATGGAAATCCATGCAGATAATCATCTGAAAATTAGATTTTATGAAACTTTTCGAAATGCAAGTTTCGGTCAAAAATCGTAGTATATTATACACTAGTTTCGGTCAAAAAAATCGAATTTAATTGGGGACTATTTGAAATGATACGAAACTTTTCAGATCATTTATATATGTTAAGAGGGAAGGTTATGATGGAAGTCCATGCAGAAAATCATCTGAATATTAGATTTCATGAAATTTTCGAAATGCAAATTTCGGTCAAAAACCGTAGTATATTATACACTAGTTTGGGTCAAAAAAATCAAATTTAATCGGGGAGTATTTGAAATTATACGAAACTTTTCAGATCATTTATATATGTTAAGAGGGAAGGTTATGATGGAAGTCCATTCAAAAAATCATCTAAAAATTAGATTTTATGAAACTTTTCGAAATGTAAGTTTCGGTCAAAAATCATAGTATATTATACACTAGTTTCGGTCAAAAAAATCAAATTTAATTGGGGATTATTTGAAATGATACGAAACTTTTTAGATCATTTATATATGTTAAGAGGGAAGATTATTATGGAAGTCCATGCAGAAAATCATCTGAATATTAGATTTCATGAAACTTTTCAAAATGCAAGTTTAGGTAAAAAACTGTAGTATATTATACACTAGTTTCGGTCAAAAAAATCAATTTTAATCGGGGACTATTTGAAATTATACAAAACTTTTCAGATTATTTATATATGTTAAGAGGGAAGGTTATGATGGATGTTCATTCAAAAAATCATCTGAAAATTAGATTTTATGAAACTTTTCGAAATGCAATTTTCGGTCAAAAATCAATATATTATACACTACTTTCGGTCAAAAAAATAAAATTTAATTGGGGACTACTTGAAATGATACGAAACTTTTTAGATCATTTATATATGTTAAGAGGGAAGGTTATGCTTGAAGTCCATGTAGAAAATCATCTTAAAATTAGATTTTATGAAACTTTTCGAAATGCAAGTTTCGGTCAAAAATCGTAGTATATTATACACTAGTTTCGGTCAAAAAAATCAAATTTAATTGGGGACTATTTGAAATTATACGAAACTTTTCAGATCATTTATATATGTTAAGAGGGAAGGTTATGATGGAAGTCCATGCAGAAAATCATCTGAATATTAAATTTTATGAAACTTTTCGAAATGCAAGTTTCGGTCAAAAATCGTAGTATATTATACACTAGTTTCGGTCAAAAAAATCAAATTTAATTGGGGAATATTTGAAATGATACGAAACTTTTTAGATCATTTATATATGTTAACAGTGAAGGTTATGATGGAAGTCCATGCAGAAAATCATCTGAATATTAGATTTTATGAAACTTTTCGAAATGCAAGTTTCGGTCAAAAATCGTAGTATATTATACACTAGTTTCGGTCAAAAAAATCAAATTTAATTGGGGACTACTTGAAATGATACGAAACTTTTTAGATCATTTATATATGTTAAGAGGGAAGGTTATTATGGAAGTCCATACAGAAAATCATCTGAAAATTAGATTTTATGAAACTTTTCGAAATGCAAGTTTTGGTCAAAAATCGTAGTATATTATACACTAGTTTCGGTCAAAAAAATCAAATTTAATTGGGGACTATTTGAAATGATACGAAAAATTTACAAATCATTTATATATGTTAAGAGGGAAGGTTATGATGGAAGTCCATTCAAAAAATCATCTGAAAATTAGATTTTATGAAACTTTTCGAAATGCAAATTTCGGTCAAAAATCATAGTATATTATACACTAGTTTCGGTCAAAAAATTCAAATTTAATTGGGGACGATTTGAAATGATATGAAACTTTTCAGATCATTTATATATGTTAAGAGGGGAGGTTATGATGGAAATCCATGCAGATAATCATCTGAAAATTAGATTTTATGAAACTTTTCGAAATGCAAGTTTCGATCAAAAATCGTAGTATATTATACACTAGTTTCGGTCAAAAAAATCGAATTTAATTGGGGACTATTTGAAATGATACGAAACTTTTCAGATCATTTATATATGTTAAGAGGGAAGGTTATGATGGAAGTCCATGCAGAAAATCATCTGAATATTAGATTTCATGAAATTTTCGAAATGCAAATTTCGGTCAAAAACCGTAGTATATTATACACTAGTTTGTGTCAAAAAAATCAAATTTAATCGGGGAGTATTTGAAATTATACGAAACTTTTCAGATCATTTATATATGTTAAGAGGGAAGGTTATGATGGAAGTCCATTCAAAAAATCATCTAAAAATTAGATTTTATGAAACTTTTCGAAATGTAAGTTTCGGTCAAAAATCATAGTATATTATACACTAGTTTCGGTCAAAAAAATCAAATTTAATTGGGGATTATTTGAAATGATACGAAACTTTTTAGATCATTTATATATGTTAAGAGGGAAGATTATTATGGAAGTCCATGCAGAAAATCATCTGAATATTAGATTTCATGAAACTTTTCAAAATGCAAGTTTAGGTAAAAAACTGTAGTATATTATACACTAGTTTCGGTCAAAAAAATCAATTTTAATCGGGGACTATTTGAAATTATACAAAACTTTTCAGATTATTTATATATGTTAAGAGGGAAGGTTATGATGGATGTTCATTCAAAAAATCATCTGAAAATTAGATTTTATGAAACTTTTCGAAATGCAATTTTCGGTCAAAAATCAATATATTATACACTACTTTCGGTCAAAAAAATAAAATTTAATTGGGGACTACTTGAAATGATACGAAACTTTTTAGATCATTTATATATGTTAAGAGGGAAGGTTATGCTTGAAGTCCATGCAGAAAATCATCTTAAAATTAGATTTTATGAAACTTTTCGAAATGCAAGTTTCGGTCAAAAATCGTAGTATATTATACACTAGTTTCGGTCAAAAAAATCAAATTTAATTGGGGACTATTTGAAATTATACGAAACTTTTCAGATCATTTATATATGTTAAGAGGGAAGGTTATGATGGAAGTCCATGCAGAAAATCATCTGAATATTAAATTTTATGAAACTTTTCGAAATGCAAGTTTCGGTCACAAATCGTAGTATATTATACACTAGTTTCGGTCAAAAAAATCAAATTTAATTGGGGAATATTTGAAATGATACGAAACTTTTTAGATCATTTATATATGTTAACAGTGAAGGTTATGATGGAAGTCCATGCAGAAAATCATCTGAATATTAGATTTTATGAAACTTTTCGAAATGCAAGTTTCGGTCAAAAATCGTAGTATATTATACACTAGTTTCGGTCAAAAAAATCAAATTTAATTGGGGACTACTTGAAATGATACGAAAATTTTTAGATCATTTATATATGTTAAGAGGGAAGGTTATTATGGAAGTCCATACAGAAAATCATCTGAAAATTAGATTTTATGAAACTTTTCGAAATGCAAGTTTTGGTCAAAAATCGTAGTATATTATACACTAGTTTCGGTCAAAAAAATCAAATTTAATTGGGGACTATTTGAAATGATACGAAAAATTTACAAATCATTTATATATGTTAAGAGGGAAGGTTATGATGGAAGTCCATTCAAAAAATCATCTGAAAATTAGATTTTATGAAACTTTTCGAAATGCAAGTTTCGGTCAAAAATCATAGTATATTATACACTAGTTTCGGTCAAAAAATTCAAATTTAATTGGGGACGATTTGAAATGATATGAAACTTTTCAGATCATTTATATATGTTAAGAGGGGAGGTTATGATGGAAATCCATGCAGATAATCATCTGAAAATTAGATTTTATGAAACTTTTCGAAATGCAAGTTTCGGTCAAAAATCGTAGTATATTATACACTAGTTTCGGTCAAAAAAATCGAATTTAATTGGGGACTATTTGAAATGATACGAAACTTTTCAGATCATTTATATATGTTAAGAGGGAAGGTTATGATGGAAGTCCATGCAGAAAATCATCTGAATATTAGATTTCATGAAATTTTCGAAATGCAAATTTCGGTCAAAAACCGTAGTATATTATACACTAGTTTGGGTCAAAAAAATCAAATTTAATCGGGGAGTATTTGAAATTATACGAAACTTTTCAGATCATTTATATATGTTAAGAGGGAAGGTTATGATGGAAGTCCATTCAAAAAATCATCTAAAAATTAGATTTTATGAAACTTTTCGAAATGTAAGTTTCGGTCAAAAATCATAGTATATTATACACTAGTTTCGGTCAAAAAAATCAAATTTAATTGGGGATTATTTGAAATGATACGAAACTTTTTAGATCATTTATATATGTTAAGAGGGAAGATTATTATGGAAGTCCATGCAGAAAATCATCTGAATATTAGATTTCATGAAACTTTTCGAAATGCAAGTTTAGGTAAAAAACTGTAGTATATTATACACTAGTTTCGGTCAAAAAAATCAATTTTAATCGGGGACTATTTGAAATTATACAAAACTTTTCAGATTATTTATATATGTTAAGAGGGAAGGTTATGATGGAAGTTCATTCAAAAAATCATCTGAAAATTAGATTTTATGAAACTTTTCGAAATGCAATTTTCGGTCAAAAATCAATATATTATACACTACTTTCGGTCAAAAAAATAAAATTTAATTGGGGACTACTTGAAATGATACGAAACTTTTTAGATCATTTATATATGTTAAGAGGGAAGGTTATGCTTGAAGTCCATGCAGAAAATCATCTTAAAATTAGATTTTATGAAACTTTTCGAAATGCAAGTTTCGGTCAAAAATCGTAGTATATTATACACTAGTTTCGGTCAAAAAAATCAAATTTAATTGGGGACTATTTGAAATTATACGAAAATTTTCAGATCATTTATATATGTTAAGAGGGAAGTTATGATGGAAGTCCATGCAAAAAATCATCTGAAAATTAGATTTGATGAAACTTTTCGAAATGCAAGTTCCTGTCAAAAATCATAGTATATTATACACTAGTTTCGGTAAAAAAATTCAAATTTAATTGGGGACTATTTGAAATGATACGAAACTTTTCAGATCATTTATATATGTTAAGAGGGGAGGTTATGATGGAAATCCATGCAGAAAATCATCTGAAAATTAGATTTTATGAAACTTTTCGAAATGCAAGTTTCGGTCAAAAATCGTAGTATATTATACACTAGTTTCGGTCAAAAAAATCAAATTTAATTGGGGACTATTTGAAATGATACGAAACTTTTCAGATCATTTATATATGTTAAGAGGGAAGATTATGTTGGAAGTCCATGCAGAAAATCATCTGAATATTAGATTTCATGAAACTTTTCGAAATGCAAATTTCGGTCAAAAACCGTAGTATATTATCCACTAGTTTGGGTCAAAAAAATCAAATTTAATCGGGGAGTATTTGAAATTATACGAAACTTTTCAGATCATTTATATATGTTAAGAGGGAAGGTTATGTTGGAAGTCCATTCAAAAAATCATTTGAAAATTAAGACAACTCAACTATGCAACCTGACCGGATGGACCAACCTACTTTGATACCACTTTGTAACACCCAAAATACTCCCCACTAATTTACATTTAAAATTAGAGTAAATAAAAATCATCATTTTATTATGAGTGTCACAATCAACAAAACTCATGGCTCAATGTGATACGTCTTACAAAATATTTTAAGTTGCAGCAGAAAACTCGAAAGAAACATAAAGTAAGATTCATTTACAAGATGTTTTTCTAAAATAAGTATACAACAAAAATATCATCGATCTGACACCCCAAAGCACGTAGTAGAGTCGACTCATCTAAGTGTGAAGTACACCGACTTCACCGACCTCCACTCTACTAATCCTTATCACCTGCACGTTACCAACATAAGGATAAAATTCAAACAGAAGGGGTGAGATACTTACATCATCAAAAGAGAAAGATAATAAGAATCAAGCAAGTATCGAAAATTAGATCACCACTTCACAACAACAACAACTAAACAAACATACCACAACACATATCAACACCATGCACATCAACAACAACTTATGCAATGAGACTCCACTGACTCTATGCATGCGGTACCATAATTTGATCTCTATTTCAAGATCTAGTTCCTGTCGGAACTCTCGACCTCTCTTTCGTGGTCCAGTATGACCCTTATTTCATGATCACACCCATGGACTCCTGTACGGCCCAAATTTTATTTAATTATAATTATTCAAATTATTGCGTGTTGTTGTGTTTAGAATAATATATTATCGAATATAATTATGATTGAGAATTATATTATGGTGGATAATCGTATTATTATGTGATAAATAAAATATAAGGTGAGGTCAAGGTGGTCAATTGGTAAAGGTGGTAAGGGTAAAAGTGGAAGATCATAAGTTGGGTCTTAGGGGTTATGTTGGAAATAAGGAAAAAGGGAAAATATAATTGTGTTTGTGAGAGAACGTGTATCGATCGTGAAAGTTGTGAAGAGGAGAAGAAGAGGAAAGGGCTTATTCGCGAAGAAGAGTTCGCGAAGAAGAAGAAGAAATTCTCGACAAAACCTAAGGTAAGGGTGGGATTCTTCAATCTTAAGGGTGTTATAATGGAAATTGGGTAGGTTGAGGATTAGGGATTGATGTTATGTGGAATTAGGAAGAATTAGGTTGATTTAGCTGGTAGATGTTGTTGTTGGTTGATAATATTATGAATTAAGTGATTAAATGAAGCATTTTGAGATTATTTGACTGACATGGGTGATTTGTTGTGAGAAATACCTAGCAGGTTTAGAGTGTTGAGTGCAGAGTGCGATTTGCGAAATCGTAGAGCTCGCTTAGCAAGCAGAGTCAGGGAGTTCGTTGCTTAGTGAGCAGTGACCCTCGCTTAGCGAGCCCTGTAGCCTGAAAAATTAATTTTTAAATTCCGAAAAATTACTGAAAAATTATTTAGTTATTTAGTAATGTCTAAGAATTGATTGGGTGTAGCTGGAAGCAACGAAAGATGAGTTATACACTTAATTGTAGGGATAATTAGTGTAGTTTGAATTTAAACATAATTGATATGTTTATTGGATTTGTTATTGATGTGATAAGTTACATATGTTTGTTAATGATGCATGCATATGTAATTGTTGTCATATATGATGTTGTCCCATTTGTGATGGTTGAAGTTGATTTAGGGGGTTGTATGTTAGAAATGCATGATGATAATGATAATTGTGATGTTAATGAATTGTTGTATGTAGAATGGTGTTGTGATGAGTAGTTGGATATAAGTTGTTGTTGTTGTTGATGTTGTATGATGTAATTGTTGCATATATGCATGTACATCATTGATGTTGCATGACATGTTGCATATTTGGATAACATACCAAGGTGGAGTATGGTCGTTGTTGTGATGTTGGTGCGGTCATGAAATAGGGATCGTACGTGGCCATGAAATAGGGGTCGAGGGTGTGATCATGAAATAGGGATCATATTGGACCATGAAAGAGGGGTCGAGAGTTCCGACGGGAACTGGATCTTGAAATAGAGATCAAATATGGTACCGTATGCATAGAGTCAAGTAGAGTCTCATTACATGATTGTTGTTGTGGTTGTATAGTAAGGACAGTTTTACCCTTGAAAGGAAATAAAAAAAACATTAAAGATCAACTTAGGGTAGGTAACACTTAATTACTTTCTCACTATTTCAAAACTCTTTTAACACCCCACTTTTAAAAAACATTTTCAAACTAAACACTTTGTATACATCCATACGAGGATCATTACAAAGTTAAAGACTTATGAAAAAATTTCTAAACACACACTACACATTTTTCAAACAAGTTAATGTGAGCTAAGTAATTAAGAGTCCATGGATAACCATGGATACAAAGGGTTCTAACACCTTCCCTTTATATAACCTACCCCCCGAACTCAAAATATTTTTAAGGTCTTTCTTGTTCTTTTATACCCTTTCCTAAATTGGAAAAAATAAAAGTTGGTGGCGACTGTTGCACCCCAAAATTTGCCCTCCCCTAGTCAAGGCATTGTGTTCCAAGGTGTCCCAAGAGGTTCAAAAGGTTCAAAAGGTTCACAAGTCATTTCAAGAGGTTCACAAGGTTCACAATTAGTCAGAAAGTTTGACTATTCCCTCAAACAAAGCTTCCTCCTAAGCAATGCACCCTAAACTAGGGTTTTGAATTTCATCAGGCTAAATTGACTTTCAAAGCTTCAAGTGAGATTCATAACATCCTATATGTCTTCAAGAATCCCTATGTCAAGTTTCAAGGCTTTCCTAAAAGGTTTGCTCAGTCAGATGATCAGATATGCAAAATTCAGTCAAAGTAGTTAAAAAGTCAAACTAAGGTCAACTGTGGTCAAACCAAAGTCAAACTTCATGATTTTTTTGCCAACATCAAGTTTATGAAGTAAAATTCATCATTTGATCAAGGGTTGATCATGATTCATCAAGGAGATTTCAGATCATCAATAATCAGGAGTTTATAAATTAGGGTTTTCACAGGAAAAGTAAACTGAACTTTGACCAGCCATAACTTTCACATGCTTCATCAAATTTTTTCCATCCAAAGCTCATTTTTAAGGAAATTGAATTCTCTACAACTTTGTGTATCACAAGCCAAGCCCAAAAATGCTTCATTTGGAAGGTATGAGCTAAAACATTATAGGTCATTTTAAAAGTCAACAAAAAGTCAACATCTTCCAAAGAGCATAATTTAAAAATAGTAAAGGATATGGACATGAGACCAAAGAGGTTGGTTAGAGGACTCTCTAAGCTTTCCAAAATGTCCAAGAATACCTTCATAGCCTTAAAATTGAGGGATTTGTGCCTTTGCAAAGTTGGGAAATTTTTGGGAGATATGTGAAGCAAATGAAGCCTTAAATCCAATTTTTGCCAAATGGGCCTACCAAATTGCCACCCAATCTTCATGATAACCTCAAGCACGACCCAATCCAAGCATTATATGATTTTTTATTTTTTATTTAATATTTATTTGAATTTTATTCATTAAAATACAAATTAAATCAAAATCAAATATTTGGACATGATTGTGATTCTAGAAGGTCATAAACATCATTTAGAGTTGATTGATCACATCCAAATTCGTGCATAATCAATCTGGCATTGTTAGATTTGATTTTTGGTGATTTTCAAATATTTGATTTCTTCATGATCAAGCTACATCAAAAAGCCCACAAATCCATAAGATTTTTGACCTAATTCACTCTATGATATAAGGACAACAAGACCATTGTATTGAGGACGAATTTTGGCAGCCAAGAACAAAGTAACAAAGTTCAAATATTTTCAAGAAAAGGTGAGATTTGGTTTTGACCCTAGAGGTTGTTTCCAAGCTTTCTCAAGGTTGAAACACTTTCTTTGAGGATCATAGAACGCATTTGCACCATTCACATTGTCCAAAACCTTCTCATATGCCCTAACCAAATCGTTCTTGTTCAAGATTAATGTCTTTTTCGATTTCATATTTTGATGCATTATTAATTGATTCTAATGGCTGGTTTGTGTTTGTAATGACCTTAGGATACTTTCTGGACAATTAGATTGAAGGTTCATGACCTGAATCGTAAAATGCCATTGTTAGGGTTAGAGCTCTCGAATTGGGGGTTCACGATTTAATAAATATAAATGAAATATGACACCATAGTCTAACTGCAAATAACATGAGGATTGTATATGTATGATCAATTTTGACAATTTTTACAGGTTTGATGCTCATTGAAGAAAACTAGGAGAACCTATGAAAACTGGTTTGCAGGTAAATTCGCAGGAAGAATCGTATGAAAATTCGCAGGAAATTCAAACGAAGAAGATGAAGTTTGGCGCGGAAATTCAGTTTGAAAATTTGTATTATTTTATTATGATTTGTGTTGGTTATATTGTCAAAGCAGGCTGGTAGCTCAACTGGTAGTGCGTGCGCGTGTGAAGACCAATTGACCTGGGTTCAATTCCCAGGTTTTGCCATTTTGTTGTTTTATTTTATCATATTTAACAGGTTTCATATTTATTTATTTGGATTCACTCTTTGTTCACTAGCGCGTGCTAGCCCAGTGGTATGGTTTTGTTGTGGTAAGGGGGAGGTCCTAGGATCAAAACCAGGCCTCCCCACCTTTCTTTTTTATCCCTTATTTCATTTATTTTATATAATTAATTATTAATTAATTTGTTTTATATTAAAATTATTAATTTTATTTAAAACATTGATTAAACTTTATATTTTCATTAATCTCATAATTTTTCTTGATTAGTCATTTTAATTAATTTCATAAATAATTTTGTATATAAACTTTATTTTTATATAATTTGTAAATAACTTATTTAAATCTTATTTAAATTCTAAACCTAAATTCTTAACCCTAATTTTTTCAATTAAAATGTTAACCCTAATTTTTCTATTAACCCTAAAAAATTAACTTATTTTTTCTAAACCCTAATTAATATATTAACCTTTATCTTTATTATTATGTAAATAATTTATTATTTTGCTTATTATTATTAAATTTGTTATATTTTCTTAATTAACCTTTAAAAAAATTTCTAATATTTGTCTAACCTAAAAATAATTTTTTATTTTTAATTTTCTTTATTTATTATTCTAATCATTATTATTATTATTATTTTATTATTATTGCTAATATTTTATGGTTTATTTATTATTCTTATTATATTTATTATTATTATTTTTATTTGATTATTATGTATCTGCTAAAGCCATGTAATACTTGTAGGTTTATTTTCCGTCTTTATTTTATTTTGTAAATATTTTATTGTATGGTTAGTAATCTTAGGGTGTGTATAACCTATATGTGATTAAAAATAATTTAGAAAAATAATTTAAATAAGATGAATATTTGAATATAAACACTCACACACGTAAGTCGATCTTTGATCGCCATCTTGCACTTCCTAGGTTACCCCCCCTTGGTTGCCTTTAAATGGTCAAGTCCCTCGAATATAGGGGTGTCTTAAGCAAAATCCCTTCATAAAATCATTAAGTCCCTACAGTTTAAAAGATCAAGTCCCTTCGAGGTTGCCTACGGAATAATGATCTTGTCCCTTCGAATAAATGATGATAGTCCCTACGAATTGCTAAAGACATCCCTTAAGTTGCCTTCTATGACCATACGATGACCCTACACTTGTCCCTTAATCCAAATCTAAGGTAATGACTACCTATTCCTTAATAATAGGGATAGTCTTACCATTGAAAGAACATACGAGAACATGAAAGACTTAATCTAGGGTAGGTATCTCTTAGTTGCTTGCTCACTCTTCAAAAATACTTTTCACACCTCACAATACTTTCTTAAACATTTTTCAAAACAAGGCTTTGTATACATCCATACGAGGATCATTACAAAGTACTTAGAAAAATTTCTAATCACACACTACACTTTTCAAAAACAATTTAAGTGAGCTAAGTAACTAAGAGCCCATGGATAACCATGGATATAAAGGGTGCTAACACCTTCCCTTTGTATAACCTACCCCTCGAACCCAATGTTTTTAAAATAGGTTTTTCCTGTTCTTTTATGTCCTTTCCACTTGGATAAAATAAAAGTCAGTGGCGACTCTTGCTATCCGCAACATGACTAAAAGTCAGTTCTCCCACCGTGTTACAGCGACTTTTGCTACCCGCACATGTTTTTATCAAACAAAAACACCCAAGTCAGTTCTCCCACCGTATTACAATATTATTCAAACATTTTTCTCATAAAATGTTATTACCTAATATTAGTGATATTTCTTAAATTACAGTGTGAAGGTTAACTTACATCTGACAATGGAAACTACCCTAAATCCGGTCGGCAAAATCCTAATCATAAAAAAAATCTAAAAATGAAACTACAGGAAATTTCACCCTAAGTGAAATTTTTGGTATCAACACAAAAATTTCATATTTCTGGAACATTTTGCACTTTACCAGAAATTTAGAATTTTCCGTATACTAGAAATTTCAAATGAACTACCGAAAATTTCAAACTGTACCGAATTTTTTTATATAACAACCAAAATTTTCTAATGGAAATTTGATGTGTTTTTCTCCCAAGGACAATTTTGGCATTGTGAAACATTATGGGATGCCATGTTTAATTTTGGAGGTGACATGTATAATTCTCCCAATTTTGATAGTGTGGTTGGGCTTCATGCACACGCGCACCACCCTATCAAGTATACACCCCCCGTCCATTTTTGAGTATGTATACTTGGGCTTACATCCCCTAGCCTAAACTCTATTGTTGTTAACACCATCATCCAGGCAGTGTTGCACCCTCCATGTTTCTCTCTCTTTTTCTTATTTTCAAATTAATTATCTTCTTTCTGTTTTCTTTAATTACTTTTTATATGTTTTTAATACATTTTATATATCATGAAATTTAAGATTTTAATGTGGCTTGATATGATTTAATTCACATTTTTTGAAGATGACCATTTGTTGAGTTATAGAATTTAATCACTATTTTGTTAGGTTTAATTCTTTAGATATATTTCTCAGCAAATAAGCATGCCATGTTCCCCTTAGTTTCTAGGGTAATTTTAGAAATTAACTTGCTTGTAAATACTTTGATTCCTTTAACTTTAGGTCATTGAATCCCTTGCGCCTTATATTCAATCTGATTCCATCCTATTTGATTAGGTTGATCAGAGTTCGATTTGATCAACTAAATCCTTTGATTGTTCCTAATCCCTTAGTCTATTCAAGTGATAAGAAGTCTCTTGATCACTTGATAAGACTTTCCCCATGCTGGAACTGCTTTGGAACTCAACTTAAGACCTCACGCTTCATTCAAGTCAATACATTGCAAACAAACAACAACAGACTACTGTTTAAGCACAACAAAGGTTCTTCAATACTTGGCGGTTCTAATACGAATTGTGCGCCACAAATCTTAAGAAATGGAGAATGATGAGAGGGATTACTCATATCCTTGTCTAGAGTACCTCTGCATACGGGGCATAGGCCCTAGTTACTCAGAGTATTCGTCTCCGTTCATAGACTTAAGTGCAATTCAACTCATAATTGACAAGTCTTCTTCCCACATTCAATAGACAACACTACAACATCGCTTCATCAACAATGCACTTTCTCTTTGGACTAAACACAACTCTTTTTTTATATCTATACATTCTTTGGGTTAATCACCTCTTGGTTAAATACCCATCTCTGAACCAATAACCATTTTTCTTTCATATTTACCTTGTTAGTCCTCTCGTGCTTAATCATCTTTCTCTCATGTTTGCCTTGTCATACCTCTCGTGCTTAATTGAAACCTTTTTCTCTTTCATGTTTGCCTTGTCAGTCCTCTCGTGCTTAGGCAAACCCCCATTCTTTCTCCTTGGCCATACCATTTCTTGGTTAATGCCACACTCTTTAGTTTAGGTATACCTACATATGAATTCAAACAACAAAACCCTTGGTTCAAAGCATACTTTCACCACACCTCAAATAACCATTTTCCATTTCACACTCTTAGTTTCATGAACTACGAAGCTCTGATTTTCTCATTGCACTATGAGGATACGTAGGCACAAGATTGTGAGATCTTGGCGAGCAACCTTTTTCATTTCACACCCTTAGTTCTCCGAACTATGAATCTCTAATTTCCTCATTGTACTATGAGAATACGTAGGCACGAGGGCCCAAATCCTTCGCGAGCACTTTAATTATAAACACTTTTTCCACTTTCGCAAGTAACCTTTAGATAATAACACTCATCCACACAAAGAACAAGCAAAATTGTTCTCGTCGAGTACGGCGAATGTGAGAGATGATAATACCCTCCCATCGCATAACCGACTCCCTTACCCGTTTCTCTTTCCCTTGGCTTATATCGACATTTTCCCTTTTCTATTGGGAATAAATAAAGTTTGATGCGGATTTGTTGTATCATTGAGCGTGTGATGCACTCAGATATATTTTGCGCCGCGACAACAAGTCAATACAATTTTTAATAATTTTTTTCTCATATCGTGGAAATTATATGAAATGGGAACAATGAAACTACTAATCCAATAATGAATTATGTACAGGTGAATAAAATTTTAATAATTTTTTCTTACTCATATCGTGGAAATTATATGAAACGGGAAAAATTCAAACAACTGATTTAATTATGTAGCGAGTAAATACAATTTTAATAAATTTTGTTTTCTCATATTGTGGAAATTATATGAAACAGGAACAATGAAACTATTGATCCAATTATGAATTATGTTGTGAGTCAATAAAATTTTAATAAAATTTGTCTTCTCATATCAGGAAAATAATATGAAACAGGAAAAATGCAACCCTTGATTCAATTATGTAGCGAGTGAGTAAATTTTTAATTTTTTTTGTTTTCTCATATCGTTGAAATTATATGAAACGGAAAAAAAATACAATTATTGATTCAATATTGAATAATGGAATTTTATCAAACCTTTTTATTCATATATGTGAAAAAGATAAAAGAAACTTATTAAAAAATATTTAGTTGATATTTTAAAATTGTATTCTCTCTTATAAAATAATTCTCTTATTTGTAAAAAAAACTAAAACAACATATTTATCTGATACAAGTTTCAATCGTTTTTATTTTTAATCATATTATTTATAATATCATGATTTTCATTTCATCTTATACATGTATTATTATTTTAGCTTAAATTTACTATTATTTTTAAATTTTTTCTTTTTTTCAATTTCCTCTTTTTATGTCATTTTGCAAACAAAACAAAAAAATGCGTGCAAAACCGTATTCTGCTTAAAACCGTACCCCGTGTGTTAGCAGTGGTTTGTTATTAGTTTTAGGAAAAATTGCTCTGCATGTCCTTTAAGTTATTTTAAAGTATCAAGTTAGTCATTTTAAGTTTTTTTTGGTGACAATTTAATCCTTTAAGTTAACAACCTTTTGCATCGTTACCCTTTTTTAAAAGTTCTGTTACAAAAACACAAATGTGACAAAAACGAAATTGACTTGACCTTTAACTGAGATGGGTTGAGTTGAGTTTCAAGTTTGATTATTTGACATTTGTGTTAGTGTTTTACTATATTTCTGGATTTCATCACTAAATCCCCAGATCAAACACTTTGAACCATAAAACTCAAAAGGCAATCAATGGCCTCACATGGTAGCGGTGAACCAAATCGAAGATCTCTAAACTCTAATACCTTCATTTCGAGTGTATCGCAAACTGGAATAGAACTGACATGTCTGTGTGGATCCAAAACAGTGTTAAGAATAATTAAGAAAAAAGGAAGAAACTTAAGGAAACTATTTTGGGGATGCAGATTCTTTGAGGTACGTCTGTTCTTAAACATTTTATTTAATTTTGGTTTTGGTTTATGCAAAAAAAAAATTAATTGATATATGGTTTTGTGTTAATTTGAATAAAGTGAAACTCTTAATGTGGGTTGCAATTTTTTTGAATGGTATGAAAACAATGTCAGTGATGAAGTCAAACCAGAAATACATACCCTAGTTATTTTGAAATGTTCCAAATGTGATGAAAATGATGTTGAAATTAACATACTCAGAACGAATATTGATAATGATGGGAGGTACACTAAGGATGTCATGAAGATCATGTTGAAGATGTTAGGTTATGTGATTATGTTGTTAGTTCTTATTTTGGTAGTGTTATGTGTTTTTCTGTTTTGGTTTATGTAGTATTTAGTGACAAAGGGTTGTTAAAGAATGTTGTGTTGCTTCTGTTAACAAAGTTTTAGTGAAATAATTATGTATTCTAGTACTTAAATTGTTCATATGTTATGTTCAACAATTATGTGTTGCATTTTGTTAAAGTTCTGTTTTCATTTGTGCATCAGTCAAATATGGAAGGACTTTATTGTTACATTTTTAAAACATATGAAACATGCCTGTTACAATTTAAAATCACGAGGAATGTGATGGTTAAAAATTAAAATTATGAAGGACCTGTTTTTTACATTTTAAAATAAAACTGAAATCATTTAAATACACAAGTGACAACAAATCATAAATAAGACAAAACATTCTAATATATAAAACTATAACAAAAACAATTATAAGACAACATATATAACACTAAATAAAACAAAACAGTCCATTCCATAATCATTCCAAAACATAATAAATACAATTGTTGTCAAATTATAAACCAAAACAGAATTCTAACACATTGTTAATACATAACATCCATAAAATAGAGATTCTAAAATATTGTTAATACATATTCTGCTGTCCCAATCTGCCTTCTCATAGCAAATATCTGTAACAATGTCGTGTCTGGATTCTGAAAGCTGATAATGACAATCTAATTTGAACTCTTGAGGTTGGTTGGGATTGGATACTTGGGCTGAAGTTGTTGGTTGGGATTTGTCTGGAGTTGTTTTCTAGGTACTTCTAAGACACTTCTAAACAAACGCAAAAGGAAAAAAAAAAACATTCAAACTGCGCACTAATTGAAAGGTCTCCTTTCCATGGCAGCTTGGCATTTTCTCAAACAGTTAACCTACACACTTGGCGCCCATTCTACGGCCGTATCCCGCCCTCTAATGCGCTCACCACCTTCTTCTCTTTCAGCCTCATCATCACTTCCCTTTCTCTTCAAACACCACCACAAAGTTAGTTACCACCGGTCTTCCCATAACATCCCAATAAAATTCAAAATTCACACTGCAGCAGCTTCTTCCACCGCTCTACCACACAAGCCTTCAACTCCATATATTTTGGTTCTGATTCAGTGTCCTAAAGACAATGCTGTAATTACTTTGCTCTTTTCTTTCTTTCTTTCTTCCCTTTTTATTGTTGCTGAAATTTTTTACTTTAACTTTTGTTTGTGCTCACAAGGATGTGCTTGGAGAAGCTCTTTTGTGCTTTGGTGCAAGTTCTGTTAGCATGGATCACAATGATGTCTGTCAAACAATAGATGAGGTACTTATCAAGTTATTCTACTCTCTCTTGAACTCTATTAGGAGGTTTGAAAATCTAGAAGGTTCCAAACAACAAATCTTTGTTTTTTCTGTAGGAGCCTAGTATCACACAATTTCTTTTTACTGTATTTCATAAACATCTCTTAAATTTAATGTAGAAAGTAAGCAGTATTACTCATTTGGGTGAGTTTTACAAGAATATTATTTTCTGCAGATTTGCATTACTTCTATATATCCTGAAGGTGAGGATATAAATTTATCCATTTCCCATGCGTTTGATTCTATTGGTTTCAAGGAGAAACCAAGGTACGAAATTAAAGCTATTGAGGAGGAGGACTGGATAAAGAGATCCCAGGTTAATGTGACTTGCTTATTTTGTTCATTTTATTTGTTTTCATTGCCTGCTCTCTTGTTATTTCTATCTTTAATATTTTTGAATGGTGTATGGTGTTTTCTATTTTTAATTTCCCTAATATTGCTGAAAATTGTACATGCTAGAACTTGTTTTTGTAAATAAATTATCAAACTCATCTATTTATGCTTACAGGAATCATTTCATCCGGTAGAAGTTACTAAAGGCTTGTGGGTGGTGCCCGAGTGGAGTACTCCACCTGTATGACTATCTTAAACTTTATTTGTGGATAATTTGCTATGGTTTATGATTATACTTGTGAACTCTCTTTATTGTCCCAGCTTCTATAAAAATTTGTGTTACATTTTTGAGTTAGGCTATGCTGGTCTGTTTGTTTTGCTTAAAAAGGAATAAAAATGAATTGCACACCACATATTTTAGTCCATGTTTGAATTCTAACGTTGCAATGATAGAAATTAGAATCATAGATCAAAGCTAGAGGGAGAAGATTAGAACAAAACTCTAAAGTTCTGTTATTTAAAGAGTAAAATACTCATTTTCTTATTTTCCTCCGGATCATACTCTTTCTGAATTACAATGAGATAAATTAAGAATTATATTTTAATATATGTTATTTTATGATATAATATTATAATTATATCACATTCTTTATATGATCGCCTTGAATAATACGGCAAAAATCGTAGTTCAAGATTATAACTTAGATTTAAATGAATACTGAGATCCTTTTAGTCACATGGAAACTAGAAACTGGATGTAGTGAAGGTTACAAAGGAGATTGAAGACTTTTGATAAGTCAAGGACGAAACACCGCAAGTAAAATCGAAGCATAAAAAAAACTCTTTTGTATCATCACTGCAAGATGTGAATTATATTTTCAATTGAGTTTGAATTTCTGAACAATATTTCATTAAAAATACTGAGGTACATCTTTAACAGTCAGCAATAAGGGTGACATAAAAATACCTATACCCTAGGGCCTAGGACAGTTGGAACATGACTTGAACCCTGAACATCGAAATGGAAAATACCTAAAGGATACCTAATTCATTATTAATACGACTAGAAAAAGTGACTCTGACATGCTTTGCAAGATGACAAAACTCAGTATAATACAATGTATGCATACCAGACTGCTACTACCACTTACTGTTATGTAATTACTATTAGGTTGTTTGCTTTCAGTTACAATACGTTACAGATTTATGGACTGGTATTGGGTTAGTCTAAACCCAACTAACTCTATAGATAAACTATATATGTAACGACTTGGTTACAAATAAATTTAGTACAAAATTGGAGTTTTTGCATTTATTCAGTCCTATGGGATTCTATCATGGTATCTGGACCTCTCATCTACTGCCACCAAAGCCGCTGAAACCACTTGACGCGGGTTTACGAACTTCAGTTCCGGCACAGAAACTGACATCAATGGCCAACCTCATTGCGGTGGGGAACAATGGAATGTGAATCTAAAGACTCGAGAGAGAATAGAGGTAGAATGAATAATCTATAATTTGGATTTGATTTTGGACCAAATGGATCAAGGTCAACTTAAATGCTAGTTTATTGGGGGAAGCACCTAGAAGTTGGCCTGAATTCAATGATGTGGGTCCAAATTTTCATTTTGTGCATAATGAACCAAGTCCAAGAGAACAACCCAAGTGAAATAACAAGATACAAGAGGTTCATCAGAACCTCTGTTCTTATCAGAAAGCAGAAGCTCACTCTTCAATTGTGTCAGAGGCAGGTTAAAGAGTTATGTTTCATTGTGGCTGTTGTTGGAAACTTTCTCGAGAAAGTAAATGGAAGATGGATAAGTGGTGTCTTGGATATCAGTCCAATCTTAATGGTTCAGATCCAAGGCAATGTTAGTATTATGGGAAAGGCCCTTACAGTTTGGACTAGAGTAGCATTGGCAGCATACAGTTTAGGCACTTACAGCACTTACAGTTTAGCCAATTTGCTTTCTTCTCCATTCTTTGCTGCTATTGCTCGGGCTACTGGGCCCATCACTAATAACATGGTGAAATTCAAGCCAGGATCATCATTTCTGGAGTTTGCAATTGCAATATTTTCTGATTTACCTATGTTTATTGTTACTAAAGAGAAACCAAGCCAATGATGAGCACATAGTTCAGATTAGCTTTACCAGCCTCGGAGGCAAATTTCTAGCAACATTCAATGATTTTACGACCAGAGTTGCTTATGAATGCTGTTGGTGAAACTCTCCGTTAATCTATGGTTTGCTAAATTTTGTATATAAGGGAAGGGTTCAGGGAATCTGAACTGATGTTAGGTACTACAAGTTGAATGCTATTTCCGATCCATTACAAGTCAGCAAGCTAAGGCTCGTTCCTGTTGGGTGCGCAAACAAATTAATATTTTTTCTGGTTGTAAGAAGGGAAATAGATCCACTTCCAACCTTGAGAAGGTTGTTTATAAGGGGGTGGCATTGATAGGACACCAAGGTCCAACATGTCTGATGACCCAATCATTAGGCCCGATTTACACGAGCACAATTTCTAGAAGATTGTAAAGGCAGAGAGAATATGAGTAAGTTACTACCCGCCATGATTTTAGGGGAATTTTTGTTATAAAAGAGAGGGAAGGGAAGTGAGTAATGCATTGCAAAATATTATTAGAGTTGATTAGGAGAGTTTTCTCTCTAGTTAGGAGCATTGTGTTCTAGGTAGGAGTTCTTGAACTCTTGTTTATCTTTTCATTCTGTTGTTTACCATTGTAGAGCATTTGAGCCCCATTTTGAATAAATAGTCAACACATTTTCTTCTTTTCATTTTCTGGGTTCTATCATGATACCACTTTGTTTAGGTCAGTAGTGCGGGGCTCTCCAATCCGCCACTATCACTAGACCTGACTGAGCTCAGTTATTCCATGAATAAGGTGTGGCTTTTCGTGGAAAATCTTTGGATTCCCACTGGCAGGCAGTGAAAAGGGCACTTTGCACTATGTACTTAAACTACATCCTGTATCATTTCAAAAACTATACACTTTGCACGGGTACTCTCTCTCTGTGATGCAGACTGGGTTGTTGACCCTGATGATGGCAGGTCTAACTCTGGCTCTGCTATCTACTGTGGTAGCTAGATCAAGTGCAAACTGTGGTAGCTAGATCAAGTGCAAAAGACAAATACGTCTTGCCTTAACTACTGCTGAAATGCTTTGGCTCCAAACTCTTCTTCATGAGCTCAAAGTTTCCTCAGCTTCCCCAGCCATTTTCTGCGATAATGAACAGTTGCTATGGCTCAAAATCCTATTCTCCATGCTAGAACTAAACACATGTTGATAGATCTGTTTTTTGTATGAGAGGAGAAAGTTCTAGCCAAGCAAATGCAGGCTGTGCACATTCCTGGGACTGATCAGAAAGCAGACATTCAGACCAAACCTCTTATAATGACAAGTTTCTTTCCTTCAGGTCCAAACTCAAGGTAGTTCGACTGTTGTCACCTTGAGTACCCCCACCTTGATCTTGTGGGTGTGTGTGCGACATAAGATGATTCTAGTAGCTTTTCTTCCCTTTCTGTTCGTCACATCAGCATAACTAACAAAAGTTAGTTATGATTGAGTGTAGATTATTGGAAAACCAAGTCCACAATTCAGGTGGATACTCACCGTTTATATCCATGCACCAAGTCCAATAGTATTGGACGTGATGGGTGTATTAGGAGAAATCCAAGTTCCACATTGATTAAAGATAGTGTTATATCCCAAAATTTGCCTTCCTTTCTATATTTTTTTGTCAGGATTATTATGTCCCTCTGCATGCATAATCTTATTTCTTCTGCATATTCATAATCATCTAGGGCATTCATTTACAATTTTTCATTTTTAAAAAGCATTATTGATTTAGAGGTTTTATTCATGACCCAAGTGTTTAAGTTGACAAGCAACTTTGCAAGCTCCATGGACTAAGGTTTAACTCGGAATTATTAATCCCGGATAGCGGGACGGAGCGGCCAACCTCAAAAATAGGATAGCGAGATATTTTTTGCTGACTTTTTAGATTGAATTATTTTTAAACTAAATATATGAATAATTTATACAAATAATACAACAAATATTAAATTTTTATAAAAATAAATTAATAAAATAAAAATTAATGAAAGACTTAATTATCTAATATATGTTATTAGTATTTTTATTATTTACATTTGTATAATATATCTAAGTGAGTATTTAATAATAAATCAATTACATTACTAGGACTAACTTTTCTAATAGGACTAACTTTCACAACTTTTTTTACAGTTTTACGGCTTTAAATAGATGTTGCAATGTTGTACACAGCTGTACAGCAGTAGGACTATTTTTTTTTTTTTACTTTTCAACTTATTATATCAATAAAAAATAAATAGTACTAACTTTTCAATTTATTTATATCAATAAAAAATAAATGTCACTCATCTTCTACCTCTTCGTCTTCTACCTCTTCGTCTTCTACGTCCTTGATACTAACACTTCTTTTTTTTTTTTTTTTCAAAATGGTGAAATATACATAGAAAGAAAAAAAACAGGGTAATCCGCTTCGCCCAGGGAGCGGGCCGCGACCTGTGATCCGATTTCGCGCCGGAAGCGTGAGCTTTTGCTTACCTGCGATAAGCACCCTACTATGTGCGCGGACGGCGGCCGCCCTGGCCGGAGGGCCGGGATCGCAACGGGAGCGGCTGCTATTAACAACTCTGGTTTGACTGTGAATTGCATGTTTCACATTAGCTTTGACTGATTGGATTTCTTTACGGGCCTTCTCATTACCAATAATCCATTTGATTATTTGATCTCATTTTAGTCAAGGCACTACAATACAAGTCTCTGTCACAATTCAGGATCCATACTGTTAGGAAACAGAAAAAGAAATAACCAAGTCATAAGGAATAACACAGTGAATATATAATAAAGAGCTTTATTATGTGAATAATGGAGAATTACAGAAAAAGAGGAATCAAATCCCTAGATTCGGACTCTGAGCTGAAGCTTTTATAGGCAAGTTACTGCTGCCTATTCATTCTTACAACCAACAGAATCCAACAGAATCCAAGATGAAACCTCCCTAAACATATTCCCACTCCTTATAATTAGCAAAGTGGTTACTAGCTCATTTCTCTCTCTCCCACGTGTCCAGTACAACTACCCTTTTGTGACCCTTTTACCCCTTCTAGAATACACCTTCCATTCCCTGGGTCCCACCTCATGATTGGTTAATGATATGTTGGGCCCCATTCCCCACTTGGCCCACTAGATCCCATATCATTCCTAATAACACCCCCTCCTAAAATTATTGCCTTGTCCTCAAGGCTAAAATTTGGGAACTGACTTGTCAACATCACTACATCTTCTCATGTGGCCTCTTCCCTGTTTCTTCCTTTTCATTGTACTAAGACTGCCTCACCTCCTCTCCCTGTACTTGAACAGTTTTGTGTGCTAAGACTATGTCAGGTTCATAATTGTTGTCCTTATCACCTTCCAAATCATCAGGCAAAGACTCCTCAGCATGGTATGACCCTACAGCTTCCTTCAACAATGACACATGAAATACCGGATGCACGTGGGAATCTTCTGGAAGCTTTAGTTTATAGGCCACTGCTCCGATGCGTTCCACCACTGGATAAGGACCAAAGTATTTCGCTGCCAACTTAGCATTAATACGTGATACCACTGATTTCTGCCTATGAGCTCTTAGTTTGACAAACACCCATTCCCCTATGGCAAAACTCATGTCACATCTTTTCTTATCAGCAAAATGCTTCATTCTATCTTGGGCTCTTAATAAGTGAGCTCTTAGTTGTCTGATAGCTTCATCCCTATTTAACAACTCATTTTGTATTGTCTTCACTCTAACTTCTCTTTGGATCCATCGAACAATGTTCAAAGTTTCCAAATCGCCATTCACCCCTTGCAAAGTGATCCATTTTTTTATCAGACCAAAAACTCATGGTGTGCTTGGTCCAATTCATGATGATATCACCAAGAGTTCTCAACCAATCTACTCCCAAAACGATATCTACGCCTCCCAGCTCGAATAGATGAGTTCGCACCGTCAACTGCACCCCTTCTACATCAATCTTTAGATCTTGACAAACCCCTATGGATTGGGCACGAGATCCATCGCCTACTTTGATAGACATGGATACCGAATCATCCAATTCCCAACTCATTTTGTGCACCAGCTTTTTGTCAATGAAATTGTGGGTAGCCCCTCTATCTACCAGAATTACTACTGGCACCCCACTAACAGCACCCTTCAATTGGATAGATTGAGGTTTACCCTCACCCAACTGACCCAATTGAAACAGGGTCAAGATGCTCAATTCCCCTTCCGACCTTCTTTCTTCTTCTTCCTCCACCGCTAACACCCTTTCCCTTCCTTCCTCCGTTTCGTCATCCTCTGCTATCAATACCCATAAGTGCTTATCGGGACATTGATGTTTGGGGTGGAAGGGTCCCCCACATTTGAAACAAAGCCCCTTCTGTTTTCTTTCCATTAGCTCATTATAAGATAAGTGGGAAAAACCCCTATCTCGTGGGCCACTTCTGCCTTTATCATTCTTGGGCCCAACGCTACCCCCCTTATTACTTCTAATAGGCCCACCATCCTTCTCTTTGACCATGATCCAATCAGATCCTCCCCTCTTATGGTTCCCACCGAATCCGGGTTTGAAAGACCCATGACCCGATTTGGAGTGCCTATTATAACTTGTTCCTGTATCACCTCTAACCTCTCGCTCCACTACTCTTGTCACTTGTAACAACTTTCCCCTACTCAGATTTCCCACCGCCGACAAGCTCCTCACCTTTCCTTTTATGTCCACCTTTAACCCATGTAAAAAATATCCAGCAAACTGTTTATCCGGTAATGGAGGAATCTGAGCTGTAAGATACTCAAATTCGGTGATGTACTCATCCACCGTCCCTTCTTGCCGGAAAGCCGTCAATTGTTCATACACATCCCCTTCGCCATGACCCCCGTATCTTTCCACCAACTCACTCTTCAAACGTTCCCATGTAAGATCTTCATCGTCATTGAGTAACGAGTTAAAAAATGTATGGTAGGACCTTCCATACATAACTGAGCCAGATCTACCTTCACGGTCGGTGTGGTGTCTTGCACACGAAAGTACACCTCAGCGCGAGAGATCCACCCCGTCGGATCCTTTCCGTCGAACATGGGTAGCTCAACCTTCTTCGCAGATTGTCGAAATTCTGACATCACTTCACTCTGTTTCTTTCGCGAATCAGAGTTCTCAGACTTCTTTCCCGAACCTTCTCCGTCACCTCTCATGTTAACTTCATCTTCATCCTCAATGATTACAGATTTTCCCAGGTTTTTCTCAAGCATGGCTATGAGCATGGCCTGGTTCTTCTCCATTGCTGCTAGTGTTGTCTTCACTCCTACGATCTCTTCTTCTAAGACTACAATCTCCACATCCATGTTATTGAGCAGAGCTAACTGAGTTCTCTTAGGTGGCATTCACCGATCCCCAAGCGAATCCGGTAGGTCAGACCAATTTGTTAGGAAACAGAAAAGGAATAACCAAGACAGAAGGAATAACACAGTGAAAATATAATAATGAGCTTTATTATGTGAATAATGGAGAATTACAGAAAAAGAGGAATCAAATCCCTAGATTCTGACACAGAGCTGAAGCTCCTATAGGCAACCTACTGCTACCTATTCATTCTTACAGCCAACAGAATGCAAGATGAAATCTCCCCAAACGTATTCCTACTCCTTATAATTAGCAAAGTGGTTACTAGCTCATTTCTCTCTCTCTCTCCCACATGTCCAGTACAACTACCCTTTTGTGACCCTTTTACCCCTTCTAGAATACACCTTCCATTCTCTAGGTCCCACCTCATGATTGGTTAATGATGTGTTGGGCCCCACTCATCCACTTGGCCCACTAGATCCCATATCAGTCCTAACACATACAAATTCATTCAAGCCCATACTCAAATTGTCAAATTCATGATCTTAAGGTACAAACTATACAATTCTCTTCAAAAGCTTTTCTTCATTACAAAATATCAGGTCATATTACAGAGTCCAAATTCATGAAATTACATAAAATCACACACTTTTACCTAGAGTTGACTTTTGGTTAAGCAGTTGACCAAAGTCAACGGGCCTAAACCTAGTGTCAATCTTCACTTTGTTTCTTCACTCTTCCATCTCTCTTTTGGCTTCATATCCAAGCTTCCTTCATTTGCAAGCAATCCATGTTTCTTCAAGCCACTATCCGTGAACCTTCATGTTGGTTTCATCTTAAGTCATGATCAAAACTCCAAACATAAGTTCAGCCCTGCAATGCACCCATGTATATCAGTAAACAAACCAAACATTGACATCACTACAAAGTGTTCCATTCATAAACAAAGATGCACAAGCTCAACATTCTACATAATTCTAATTTGTTCTAACTGTTTTCACACAATACAACTCACTTGACTCATTACAACGAAAAGTAACATTTCACCAAGATAGCTTTTCTCATAACCGCACAAAACTGATTTAACATGTAACAAACTCACTGCCATGCATTTCATTTTACAAAAAAGACTCATGAAACATTGCATCATAAGCAGCCTAGACAAATTCACACAACATTTCACAAATAACTCAACATCACACAACATAACTAACCTGATCATTAATATAGTTTTCACCTCACTATGCAATTAACCTACTGATTTTATTCCAAACCAATCTAACTGCATCATAAATAACTTCACACTATAACCAACATCATCAACATTTCCACTAACCACAAGCTAACATTTCAGTCACATAGGAGAAAGATAAAGCTGAAAATATTAGTGATGATAAATCAAAACCAGATTATACCTTGCCATTTGATGAATGTTGGTCAGACCAATGCCCATAACTTAAGACTCTTACTGATACCGTCCCCTGGTGTTGGTAATCTGCCAAATAGTGAGTGGCACGGGAGAGTAATAATCAACATTAAGAAAAAACTCATGACAAATCAAATGAGTCCCTAAGCAATAATGAGCGTGATATGACTAACTAGACTTCACAGCAAACTGCATTGCAAAATTCAGCGCCTAAGTTTTCATTCATTGCTTTATAAAAAAATGTCATAACAAACGTGTGCAATCCATCGCTATATCCATTCATCAATTCACACAACAACAACATAGTGTTCCTAACATGATAACTTAGCATGCATTAGCTAAGTGTTCTAACAACCCTTGTTACGTTAATACAAAGGATCAACTGCATCAGGGCATTTTTATCACTTTTCCAAACCCAAGTCAGACCAGGCAATGTAGATTTATTCACAAGAATTTGAACTGCAGCACCAATGCATCCTCATGCTCTAATTCAGATTCAATTGGTGAACCTGCAGTGCATTAATTCGTTTTCCTAAACCAGTAGAGCATACTTGGGATTCAATTTCAACTCCAATTCGATTTCGACCAAGTTCAAACATCATCCACATAACTAATGCATTCCCTAACAATTCATTAGGCCTAGTTCTAGCTCATCAAGTGGACATTATAATTGACCTCCATCCATTAATTTGAAACTAACACTAATTACCTCCAAGTAACTACAAACTGATTTTCACAACTAACCCTTGATTCATTTCAAGACTTTAATTTCGTAGAGCAACTAAACCTTTAAGTGCCCCTCAGCCAACTCTTCATAACTACACTAACTAAATTATAACTAAGAATTCAAGTTGCATAACTGAACTTCTCACATAACCGCAACCACAACTAACTATTACATATTCTCTAATTAACTATTACATATTCCCATAACTATTACATATTCATAAATAATCAACTCATAACAGATTCCCAAACTAACTATTACATATTCTCTAATTAACAGTTATATTCCAGCTGTCACTGATTGCACATAACTGATTCAACCAACTAACTATAACTAACCCAATCAACTAGCTATAACATAATCCAAACCTAGATAACCACCTCCAATCCTTCATAAACAGAATCCGAGCCAAACTCCAACCCTCATCTTCATCCAAACCTCTACACTATATAAGATTCATCTTAGTTCATTCCAAAGGGGTCAACCATTTTCACTCTTACTCCACCATTTTTCACACTTTTCTCCCTCACTCACAATTCACAACTCATTCTACACCTTTCTCTCTCATTCTCCCTCACCCTCACTCATAGCTCTTTCAAGAGACTATTTGTAGCTTCACATTGAAGCTCCAATGGAGTAGAGCTCAAGCCTCACGTATAATACATCAACAATTCGCAACGCACACGCAAACATACAAGTCAAGGAGCACAACAACGAAACCTACAAACTAAAGATCTCAGAAGAAGAAGAAAAATTGTTGTAAGATAAAAGTTGGAGAGTTCGTAGCACATACCTATTGATACCTCTGGTTTTCAATCCATAAGCATCATCTTCAAACTTCAACGATAACCAGAGTACTCCTCCACTTTGTAGGTTGGTGCACTCTGATTTCTACCTTTCCTTGTTCAATTTCGTTTGCTGTCATGTAGTGCGAAGCCTCAGGGATCAAAGCCCTATCATAGGAGGCTTTGATTCCTCTTGATACTCATTTTTAATTTTTGAAAATAGGACTTAGGGTTCTTGTTCTTAGGATTTCGGTTTAGACGTTTGGTTGGGAATTGAAAGAAATGGACATTAGAACGAGATAGAGGGGAGTGAGACGGTTCTATTGCCCTGAGTTTGGATCTGTTTGGCTCCCTCCGCCGCCTCCGACCATTTTCGACGGAAAGTCTTCATTTGAGGATGAAAGAGAATGGTGATAGGGCTTTGAGTGAGGTTGAGCATCGGTTGCTCCCTCTCTCTTCTCCTGTCGTTGCATTACATGCCTTCTCACTTTGTGCTTACGTGTTTTGGCTCTTGGACCTTGTTACTACACCTCTCTTCCAATCTATGGCCCCTATTGCGTGAGACCTTTGGGTCTATGGCCATTTCCAACAATGCATTACTAATTACACTCCTAATTTCATCTTGACAACACTTTTTAACTGGCATTTTTTGCCTTTATTTGTTGATAAAGGTGCTTGGTATTTTGGTTCATTTTGAAAATAATCCTTTTTAATTAGAGATTAAGTCTTGTTTTATGGAAGTAATCCTTGTTTTAGGGTTAGAACTGATTTTTTTGACTTGTTAGGTGTTGATATTTGTAAATATATATAGTGTTAAAAATATTTGTATATAGAATAGTCTCACATCGATTATATCATATAATTAGTTGTAATCTCTTTATATATAATGATGTCTCCGTAGTGCTTTTCAAAACACACAGTTTAATCTAAATGTCTCTTAGTCTCGCTTATTTCAACACGATATTAGAGATTTGGTTTAACATCCGTTGGGCCACCTACTATGGTTTCTGTTATCGGGCCACCCACCATTTATTTTCACGCTCCAGATATCCAGTCATGGGCGTGAGGGGGTGTGTTAAGAGTCCCACATCGGACAATATATGACCTGAACATGTGTATATAACTGGGGGCAATCCTTACTCAACCAACCGGTTTTGTAGGGTTAAGTTAGGGCAATCTCTAATTCTAACATGGTATCAAAGCCTGTTAAGAGATAATTCTTTCTTCGTCGTGCTTTACCCGGTTGACCCACTGTCTTCCGGTGAGAGATTTTTTTTTTTTGCAAACCGTATTATCACTCCGGTTTGCCTCTTATTTTTCAAAATTCTCCGGTAACCTCCCTGTCGCCACTGTCGCCGTTACTGTTCCGATAAAATTCCGACGACGTTCCGGAACCCCACCATCCGACTCGCTGCCCTCCGATCCAGCCATCACACTTTTTCCCGCCGGCAGAACCTCGCGCACACGTCCACCCGCGCCGCCGCTGCCCTGCCCGTCCGACGGCTGATTCTGGCAATTTTTCCGCCTGTCAAGTTGCTTCTCTCCACCCGTTCCAGATCCGACCTCAGTTTTACTTTCCGATTGCGTGATATTTTCTTTTCAGATATTCATGGCTACTCCTAAAAAATTTATGCCAAACTACGATGATTTCCTTATGTGGTATCAGAATTATCAAAACTCAGATTCTATTGCTACGATAACACACTGGTAATTCATCTGTTTGTCTCTTTCAATCATATTCTCTTAGACCTTGGGTCCTTGATTCTGGTGCGTTTGATCATGTTATCGGTAATAAATTTTTTTTCTCTTCCCTCTCTACCTCTACTTTCTTACCTACTATAACTTCTGCCAATGGTTCTCAAACCCAATCCGAAGGGATTGGTACTGTTCAAATCCTACCTTATCTCTCTGTTACTTCTGTTCTCTATGTTTCAAATTGTCCATTTAAATTTACTTTCAGTCAGCCGTTAAACATATCCTCTTGATTGTAGTGTCACATTCAATAACAATAATGTTATCCTGCATGATCGGAGTTCGGGACAGACAATTGGCGTCAGATGTGAGTCTCAAGGCCTTTATTACCTCTCAGTGTCATCTCAGACATGTTCAGCCAAAGATTCTCCACTCACTATCCATGTCCAGTTAGGTCATCCCAGTCTTTTCAAATTACATAAGTTGGTGTTAAGTTTATCGAAGGTATCTAATTTACAATGTGAGTCATGTCAGTTAGGGAAACACACTCGTAGTCAGTTTCCCAATCGAGTCAATAAACAAGCTTCACCCCCTTTTGCTTTAGTTCATACCGAAGTTTGGGGTCCCTCGTGTACTGTCTCTACTCTTGAGTCTAGGTATTTTGTCACCTTTATTGATGATTTTTCACGTTGCACATGGTTATTTTTAATGAAGAATAAATCTGAATTATTTTCTATTTTTGAACAATTCGAGAAATAAAAATTCAATTCGGTGTGTCTATGTACCTTAAGAAGTGACAATATCCGTGAATATTTATCCCAATAATTTCAAAATTGTGTCACGCAATGGTATTTGTTGATATATGTAAATATATATAATGTTAAGAATATTTGTATATAAAATAGTCTCACATCGACTATATCATGTAATTAATTGTAATCTATCTATATATAATAATGTCTCCGTAGTGCTTTTAAAAATACACGGTTTAATCTAAATGTCTCTTAGTCTCGCTTATTTCAACATGGTATCTAGAGCCTGCTAAGAGGCAATTCTTTCTTCGTCGAGCTTTATCCGGTTGACC
Organism: Lathyrus aphaca; assembly: GCA_963966055.1. Taxonomy (NCBI): domain Eukaryota; kingdom Viridiplantae; phylum Streptophyta; class Magnoliopsida; order Fabales; family Fabaceae; genus Lathyrus; species Lathyrus aphaca. The sequence continues at coordinate 211,146,177 of OZ014522.1, forward strand.
CACTGTCTTCCGATGAATTTTTTTTTTGCAAACCGTGTTGTCACTCCGGTTTGCCTCTCATTTTTCAATATTCTCCGGTCCACCCTGCTGCCGCCATTATCGCCGTTACTATTGCGGAAAAACTTTCGACAACGTTTCGGAGAACCGTTCCCACCATTCAACTCGCCGTCCTCCGATCCGGCCGTCGCCCTTTTTTTTGCTGCTGCCCCGCATTTCCGGTGTCTGATTCTGACCATTTGTCCGCCGATCTACTCGCCTCTCCCCATCCGTTCTAGATCCGGCTTCTGTTTTACTTTCCGACTCACGAAAAACGGTGCTCCAGTGCAAACAACCCCGATTTCACTCCGTTTTTTGTGTCACTAAGCCATGGGAGACACTGATTCTATCTCGTTTACTAAAGTTCCACTTATCCCATGTGAAATTGACTAATGTTGCCACCGCCAAACTCGCTAAATGGAAGAAAACTGATGTTGCCTCATGCCGTATGCAAAAGATGCAACAACTCATGCCGAACAACAAAGTAAATTTTTCATGGTCATGGCACTTAAAGGACTACCATCCGAACTCAACTCCGTTCATAACCAGATTTTATCAGGTACTATTGTTCCTAACTACGATGCAGTTAGTGAACAACTGTTGCGTTTGGCTACACCTTGTTTGGTCCAGTTACCCCTCCATCTATTGTTGCTCCGACATCAGGTGACATTGTTGCCCTCGCATCTCTTGGCAACAATCAAAATCGTCCTCGATGAGGGTCATCCAACTCCAAACCTCGTCCCAAGTGTGACCATTGTAACCGGCCCTGGCATACTATTGACCGTTGTTGGAAGCTACATGGAAAAACCCCCACATCAGGTAAATGCAACTTAAAGTGATAACCCAGACACTATGCAGACTTCACCTTCTATTCAGAACCCTACGCCAAGCTACGAGGATTTTCTCAGGTGGTGTCAGACTAATTAGGCCTCTGGTTCCTCGGCTTCGATTGCACACACCGGTAATTCATCTGTTTGCTTCTCTCAATCATCTCCTCTTGGTCCTTGGGTCCTCGATTCTGGTGCGTCTGATCATGTTACTGGTAATAAAGGTCTTTTTTCTTCCCTCTCTACCTCTGGTTTCTTACCCATTATAACTGCCGTAAATGGTTCTCAAACCCGATCCCAACGGATTAGTACTGTTCCAATTTTACTATATCTCTCTGTTAATTCTGTTCTATAAGTACCAAATTGCCCATTTAATTTTCTGTCAGTCAGTCGTTTAACCCGTTCCCTTAATTGTTCTATCACCTTTACTAATAGTAGTGTCACTCTACAGGATCGGAGTTTGGGACAGACGATTAGCGTCGGATGTGAGTCTCAAGGCCTATACTACTTCTCTGAGTCATCTACCACATGCTCCACCATAGACCTCTCATTCTACATGCGCAGTTAGGTCATCCAGGTCTTCCCAAGCTACAAAAGTTGGTGCCTAGTTTAACTAAATTATCCACTTTACATTGTGAGTCTTGTTAGTTAGGGAAACATACTCGTAGTTAATTTTCCGATCGAGTCAATAAATGGGTTGCGTCCCCTTTTGCTTTAGTTCACTCCGATGTTTGGGGTCCCTCGCGTACTGTATCTACTTTTGAGTCTTGGTATTTTGTAGCTTTTATTGATGATTTTTCACTTTGCACATGACTATTTTTAATGAAGAACAAATCTGAATTGTTTTCCATTTTTGAAAATTTTTATCGAGAAATAAGAACCCAATTTGGTTTGCCTATTCGTACCTTAAGAAGTGACAATGCACGTGAGTATTTATCCCAACAATTTCAAACTTTTATGTCTTCCAATGGTATTTTGCACCAAACATATTGCCCTCATACACCCCAACAAAACGGGATAGCCGAACGCAAAAATCGGCACCTCGTAGAAACTACTCGGACCCTACTTCTTCATGGTAATGTTCCTCTCCGATTTTGGGGTGATGCGGTGCTCACGGCATGTTACCTCATAAATCGCATGCCCTCATCTGTCCTTAATAATAAAATCCCTTATTCAATCTTGTTTCCAAGCTCTCCACTTCACCCAATTCCTCCTCGAGTCTTCGGGTCTACGTGTTTTGTACACAATCTCTCTTCTGGTCTTGATAAATTATCAACTCGATCACTAAAGTGTGTCTTTCTTTGCTATCATCAATCCCAAAAGGGTTATCGTTGCTACTCTCATACTCTACAATGATACCTCGTATCCGTCGATGTTACGTTCTTCGAGTCTGTTCCATATTTCGAGTCCAGCCAAGTAACTACGGAACCTCTACAGGAAAGTATTCCCACACCTCCTTTGGGCGTCCCATCTGTCATTATTCCCCATCATTCTAGGGAACCTGATCCACTAGATACCCCTACGGTTGAGCCCAACACTCCTCGTCCACTTCAAACATATCAGCGTCGTCACCTAACGTCAGTCGTACATGTCCCTGAGGTCAATACAGATTCTCCTCCGACGCTTTCGCCATCACCGGATCTGATCCTGCAACCTGAGTCTGATCTTCCGATTGCCCTTCTAAAAGGTATACGTCAAACACGAAATCCTTCTCCACATTATATTGATTTATGTTATCATCGTCTTTCCCCTTTGCAGTATACTTGTTTGTCTTCCTTGTCTTCTGTTTCTATTCCTAAAACTCCAGGTGAAACATTATCTCACCCTGAGTGGAGGCAAGCAATGATTGATGAAATGTGTGCTCTTCAAAGCAGTGGTACCTGGGAACTAGTTCCTCTACCCCATGGAAAATCTTTAGTAGGTTGTCGTTGGCTTTATACAGTGAAGGTTGGTCCAGATGGTAAGATTGATCAATTTAAAGCTCGCTTGGTAGCCAAAGGATACAGTCAGATTTTTGGGTTGGATTATAGTGATACCTTTTCGCCTGTAGCCAAGATGGCATCTGTTAGATTTCTTTTAGCCATTACAACCATTCAACATTGGCCTCTTCATCAACTTGACATCAAAAATGCATTCTTACATGGTGATCTTGAAGAGGAAGTATATATGGAGCAACCACCTGGGTTTGTTGCTCAGGGGGAGTCATCTAGTATGGTTTGTAGGCTACACAAGTCTCTTTATGGTCTTAAGCAATCTCCGAGAGTTTGGTTTGACAAATTCATCACTGTAGTACAACAGTTTGGTATGGTCCGTAGTGAAGCTGACCGTTCTGTTTTTTATCATCACTCACCCTAAGGGTGTATTTATCTTATTGTGTATGTAGATGACATTGCCATAACTGGTAGTGATCAACAGGGAATACTCCAGTTTAAACAGTATATCTCGAAACAATTTCAGACAAAAGATCTTGGTAAACTCTACTATTTCTTGGGTATTGAAATAGCCCAATCTAAAGAAGGTTTGGTGATTTCTCAGCGGAAATATGCTTTGGATATTTTGGAAGAAACATGTTTGTTAAATGCTAAACCAGCCGATACTCCTATGGATCCAAGTGTCAAACTACTACCTAATCAGGGGAGCCTCTCTATCTGACTCAGGAAGGTATAAGAGATTGGTTGGAAAGTTGAATTATCTCACAGTCACTCGCCAGGACATTTCTTTTGCAGTCAGTGTGGTAAGCTAGTTCTTAAATTCCCCTTGTCAGGAACACATGGATGTTGTTATCTGGATTCTGAGATACATCAAATGTGCTCTAGGAAAAGGTCTTGTGTATGAGGATAAAAGACATACCCAAATAGTTAGATACTCCGATGCTGATTGGGCAGGGTCACCTACTGACAGACGATCCACCTCTGGGTATTGTGTACTTGTTGGAGGAAACCTTATATCCTGGAAAAGTAAGAAACAAAATGTTGTTGCAAGATCAAGCGCCGAGGCAGAGTATAGGGCCATGACAATGGCAACATGTGAACTTATTTGGTTAAAACAGTTGCTCAAGGAACTTCAAATTGAAGAAGCAAGACTAATGACACTTATTTGTGATAATCAAGCTGCATCGCACATTGCTTCAAATCCAGTCTTCCATAAGAGGATCAAACATATTGAGATAGACTGTCACTTTGTCAGAGAGAAGATCGAGTCAGGCGACATCGTCACAAGCTTTGTCAACTCTAATGATCAATTGGCAGATGTGTTTACAAAATCTCTACGAAGCCCCAAAACTAACTATATATGTAACAAGTTTGGTGCATTTGACTTATATGCTCAAGGTTGAGGGGGAGTGTTGATATATGTAAATATATATAGTGTTAAGAATATTTGTATATAGAATAGTCTCACATCGACTATATCATGTAATTAGTTGTAATCTATCTATATATAATAATGTCTTCGTATTGCTTTTAAAAACACACAGTTTAATATAAATGTCTCTTAGTCTCGCTTATTTCAACAGTATTCTCCATCAAACATCTTCTCCTCACACACTTCAACAAAACGGGGTAGTCGAACGCAAAAATCGGCATCTCGTAGAAACCACTTGGACCCTACTTTTCCATGGTTATGTTCCACTTCGGTTTTGGGGGGATGTTGTGCTAACGACATGTTACCTTATAAATCGCATGCCCTCATATGTCCTTAACAATAAAATCCCTCATTCAATCCTTTTACCCAATTCCCCACTTTACCCAATTCCTCCCCGAGTCTTCGGGACCACATGTTTTGAACACAATCTCACTCCTGGTCTTGATAAACTATCAACTCGATCACTAAAGTGTGTTTCTTGGTTATCTTCGTTCACAAAAAGGTTATCGTTGTTATTGTTAATTATTTGCTTTTGGACTGCATTAAGTTTTTTTTATTTATCATTATTGTTTCAGTTTTGTTTTAGTCAAGTAGTGGATCCTAAACTTTAGGAGCAAGTCTAGTCAGTTAAACCACGTTCCTAATGTGGCAGTGGTTTGTTTTACTTTTGTAAACATTATATAATTGTTCTGGCTTTTATGAATAAAATTAAAGTAATTCCCATTTTCTCAATCTCTGCTATAATAAAACCAACAATTGGTATCACAACTTTCTTCTTACGGGGCCTGTGAAAATGGAAGGTGAAGCAAGTTTCTCACAAATTGCTCCACCCACCTTTGATGGAGACAACTATGACCTTCGGGCAGTTAAAATGGAGTCTTATTTGGAGGCGTTTGACCTTTGGGAAGCCGTGGAAGAGGATTACGAAATTCCTTTGTTGCCGAACAATCCTAACCATGGCTCAAATAGAATTGCACAAGGAGAAAAAAACCAAGAAGGCAAAGGCAAGATCATGTCTCTTTACTGGTGTTTCATCAATACTCTTCACCAGAATCATGACTCTCAAAACACCAAAAGCAATTTGGGACTACTTAAAGGAAAAATACGCAGGGGATGAGAGGATTCGAGGAATGCAAGTGCTTAACTTGATGAGGGAATTCGAGATGCAGAGAATGAAAGATTCTGAGACAATAAAAAATACTATGACAAGTTGCTTTCCATTGCGAACAAGGTTAGATTACTCCGCACTGAATTCATTGATTCTAGAATTGTGGAAAAAATTCTGGTTACAGTGCCAGAGAGATACAAAGCATCAATAACTACTTTGGAGAATACGAAGGATCTGTCCAAAATCACCTTAGCAGGAGTGTTACATGCCTTGCAGGCCCAAGAGTTGTGAAAGCTTATGAGACAAGATCACGTGGTTGAAGGTGCTTTACCAGCCAAGCATCATGAAGTTGGAAGTAGTTAAAGTAGCCAAAGCAAAGACAAAGGTGAAAAGAAAAGTTACCCACCTTGTGAGCATTGTGGCAAAATGGGTTGTAGAAATATGAAATATTTTATATATCTTGTAAAGAATACATAAGAGGTATTTATAGACTATAAGTCTATCTAAATAATTATTTTTCCTATAAATACTAATCTAGTCATAATGAGCTATACAAGACAACAACTAATGAGCAACTAATGAGCTGTAATTATTCAAGATATTCTAATAATAATACTAATATTACAATACTCCCCCTCAAGCTGGGGAATGGATATCTATCATCCCTAGCTTGCATGTAAAATCTCGAAATCGCTCCAAGGGAAGTCCTTTGGTGAGCACATCAGCTAATTGAAGTCCTGATGGAACATACTGTGTAGAAATAAGACCATTATCCAATTTCTCTTTGATGAAGTGTCGGTCTATCTCTATATGCTTTGTTCTGTCGTGTTGGACTGGATTGTGAGCAATACTAATGGCAGACTTATTATCGCAGAAAAGTCTCATAGGAGCTTCATACTTTATTTTCAAGTCTTCTAGAATGATCTTCATCCACAACAGTTCACAAACTCCTTGAGCCATGGCTCTAAACTCTGCCTCTGCACTTGATCTGGCAACTACATTTTGTTTCTTACTCCTCCATGTCACTAAATTTCCACCCAGGAACATACAATATTCAGTGGTGGATCTCCTATCAACAATCGACCCTGCATAATCTGCATCAGTATAAACTTCCATAGACAACCGCTCACTTTTCTTGAACAGTAGTCCTCTTCCTGGAGTGAGTTTACCATTTTGAGCATGCTTTATAAAGAGAGTATGATCACCTTGGCTTTGTTTATACCCCAAGGACACCATTACATGAGTGAGCCTCCCAAACCAAGCTTGGGGTGATTGCTTGAGCCCCTATATGGCCTTCTTTAACCTGCAAACTTTATTACTTCCTGAAATAAGGTCATATCCGGGTGGAATCTCCATATACACCTCTTCCTCCAAATCTCCATGCAAGAAAGCATTTTTCACATCAAACTGTTGCAACTCCCAATCAAAGTGAGCTGCCAAGGAAAGAATGATTCTTACAGTGTTCATTTTTGCTACTGGAGCAAATGAATCTTCATAATCAATTCCATAGGTCTGGGTGTATCCCTTTGCGACTAGCCTCGCCTTATATCTGTCGAGAGTACCGTTGGATCGGTATTTTACCGTATATATCCACCTGCAGCCTACTGGCCTCTTGTCATTTGGCTTCTCAATAATCTCTCAAGTCCTATTTTCGTCTAGTGCATGCATCTCTTCATTCATGACTTGAATCCAGTTCTTATCCTTTAATGCTTCTTGTACTGATGCAGGGACTCTAATAGAGTCAATAGCTGAAATAAAACTCTGATGCTGCACATAAAACTTTTTAGTAGACACAACTGGGATATTGGGTATTTGGTACAAAACCTTTTTTCTTTTCTCAAAGCAATAGGTAGGTCATCAAGGTTTGGCTCACAAGAATTATTAGGCTCAGGGTTAGGAACACTTACCTCAGGTTCAGATGATTGGTTATCAAGGTTTGGCTCACAAGAATTACTAGGCTCAGGGTTAGGAACACTTACCTCAAGTTCAGACGATTGGACTTGTTGGGGCAGAACGGGTTTACCTTTCCACCTTTTTCGCTGTAACTGTAACTTGTATCTGTCAACATTATTATGCACCGGTATTGGTACATCACCACCATCCTCATTAGGCATCAAGGGCTCTTGTATTACAGGAATAACAGGAAGAACAGACAAATCAGGAGACGACTCTAGGTCCTGTATTAGAGGAAAAACTGGAAGGACTGAAGACTCAACTTCTTGATTATTCTCCCCCTGAAGTTGAGGACTGAGATAATAAGACACGGATTCCTGAAAAGTAACATCCATGGATATATAGATACGACGACTAGGAGGATGATAACACTTGTACCCCTTCTTATCTGAAGCATATCCTATAAAGATACATTTAATAGCCCGAGGATCTAACTTACCCCGATGAGGACCATGAACATGAATAAAGACAGAACAACCAAAGACACGATTTTGAAGACTTGACATGATGGGCATGGACGAAAAGAATCGAGTCAGGACCTGCACGAGACTAACACCAGATAACACCCTAGAAGGTAACCTGTTAATTAAATAAGTAGAGGTCAAGACAGCTTCCCCCCAATAAAATTTAGGAACATTCATTTGAAAGCGTAATGCTCGGGTGATTTCAAGAAGATGACGATTTTTTCTTTCAGCAACCCTATTTTGTTGTGGAGTGTTAACACAAGTCAACTCATGAACAACACCATTAGTTTTGAGAAAATTGTGAAAGATTTGGTTTACATACTCCTTACCCTTGTCTGACCGTAACCTTTTAATAGGTTTCCCAAACTGTGTTTTAACCATTTGAAAAAAGTTAATAAATAATTGACACACTTCAGACTTATCTTTCATAAGAAAAACCCATGTAACCCGAGTACAGTCATCAATAAAAGTAACATACCATTTTGCACAAGAAATATTGGAAATGGATGAAGGCCCCCATATATCAAAATGAACAAGATCAAAGGGTTCGATACTCCTAGTATCACTAGGGGAATAGGTTGCTCGATGGGATTTGGCAAACTGACACACATCACAATGAAAGGAATTAACATACACTTTGGTAAACAAGTGAGAGAATAAAGACCTGAACATGCGGAAAGGATTATGTCCAAGACGTCTTTGTTGAAGCCATATTTGAGTATTTGCCCATGACTCTGAACCAGCCTGATGACACTTGCTTTCCATATGAGGCAGACAATATAACCCGTTCTGTTCCTCAACAATTCCAATCGTCTTCCCTGTGGCAAGGTCCTGAAAAACACAATGAGAATGAAAAAAGGTTACAACACAATTCAAGTCTTTAGTGAGTTTATGGATGGACAGAAGATTGTTAGAAAGCTTAGGGACATGAAGCACATGATTTAGGCGGAGAGATGGGCTTAGGCGGATGTTAGCAGATCCAACAATCGGGGTTTGGGACCCATTTGCAACAGTAATATGACATTTATCAGGTAAAGGTGAATAAGAAGAGAGATATGACATATATGGGGTCATGTGATCAGTTGCACCAGAGTCAATAATCCAGATATCTTTAGAACAAGAGGCATTTAAAGCTAAGAAACTAGAGTTCTTACCAGTCATGGTCAGAGAACTAGTGTTAGAGAACTTACTTAAGGAGTCCATAAAGAGAAACAAACCGTCTCGAGCTAAGAGAGGATCAAAGGGCTGCCAATGAGAAACACCAACAAAGATGACAACCAAACAATCAAGGGCTGCAAACAGCAAGAAACAGAGGTACAACAATGAAGGCTGTCCTGAAAAACAACAATGAAGGTTGTCCTGAAAAACAACACTGAAGGTAAAACTTGTCCGGATCTGCAACGGGGGTTGAGCAGTGCACGACGGCTGTAAAGTCACCGAGATCACTAGGATTTCAAGAGAAAGGGAACCTTGACCAAGAAAAAGGGGCCGTAATAAGAACGACTAGTGTTTTGAGCGCGGAAGCAGAGCCCCTAGAATCGGGTGCTCTGATACCATGTAGAAATATGAAATATTTTATATATCTTGTAAAGAATACATAAGAGGTATTTATAGACTATAAGTCTATCTAAATAATTATTTTTCCTATAAATGCTAATCTAGTCATAATGAGCTATAATGAGCTATACAAGACAACAACTAATGAGCAACTAATGAGCTGTAATTATTCAAGATATTCTAATAATAATACTAATATTACAACATGGGTCACCCACCGTTCAGATGTTGGAGAAGACCAGACGCAAAGTGCAACAAGTGCAATAAGCTTGGACATGAAGCTGTAATTTGCAAAGTCAAATTTCAACAACATGAAACCAATGCCAAGGTTGTAGAGCAAGATGAAGAAAATCAATTTTTTGTGGCAACATGCTTCTCAACAAGGAGTAGTTCTGAATGCTGGCTGATTGATAGTGGTTGTACAAACCACATGACATATGATAAAACTCTCTTCAAGGATTTGAAGCCTGTAAAATTCTCAAAAGTCATAATTGGGAATGGTGACTATATTTCTGTAAAAGGAAAAGGAACCATTGTAATTTCAACTAGCTCAGGTATGAAAACAATCTCAGATGTTCTGTATGTGCCTGACATTGACCAAAAATTGCGTAGTGTGGGTCAATTGTTAGAAAAGGGATTTAAAGTTCTTTTCGAAAATCAACATTGTCTTATCTTTGACACTACCGGTCAGGAGATTTTAAGGGTTAAAATGAGAGGTAAAAGCTTGTCATTTGATCCAATTGTGGAGGAGCAGACAACTTACATCACTCAAGTCAGACCCACTAAACTCTGGCATAAGCGACTTGGTCACTGTCATATTCAAAGGATGCTGAACATGAAGAGGAAAGATATGATTGAATGTCTACCAGTACTTTCTGATCATTTGCCAAATTGTAATGCCTGTCAATTTGGTAAACAGAACAGAGTGTCATTTCCCGAAACATTTTGGAGAGCCTCTCGAAAGCGGCAACTCATTCACACTGATGTGGCAGGATCTCAAAGAACTCCATCTTTACAAGGTAGTCTATACTTTATTCTTTTCATAGATGATTTTACAAGAATGTGTTGGATTTTTTTCTTGAAATTCAAGCATGAAGTGGCTGGAGTCTTTGTGAAGTTCAAGAATATGGTGGAAACTCAAAGTGGTTGAAAGATACAATTTCTAAGATCAAATGATGGGAAGGAGTACACCTCAACACAATTTAATCTATTTTGTGAAGAAGCTGGTATTGTACATCAACTCACAACCCCATACATTCCAGAGCAAAATGGAGTTAGTGAAAGGAGAAATAGATCAGTAATGGAGATGGCCAGATGCATGCTGCATGAGAAGGAATTGCCAAAAGAATTTTGGGCCGAAGCGGCAAACACAACCGTTTTTCTTCAAAATCGACTTCCATCCAAGGCTTTGAAAAACAAAACTCCTTTTGAGGCTTGGTATGGATATAAGCCTTCACTAACCTTTTTTAAAGTGTTTGGTTGTGTTTGTTTTGCACATGTTCCACAGGTTAAGCATGACAAGCTTGACAAGAAAGCAATTCCGGGTATTTTTGTGGGTTATAGTTCTGTTTCAAAAGCCTACAAAGTATATCATCCTCAAACTGGAAAGTTGACTGTTTCCTGGGATGTGCATTTCAATGAAGATCAATAATGGGATTGGAAGAACCCACAAAAAAACAATTGGACTTTTTAACAATATTGAAGATGATTATGGCGGAAACCAAACAACAGAGTTGTGTCAGAATGAATTAGAAGATGACCCTCTTATTAGAGGCATAAGGCTGCTGTCAGACATTTATCAAAGATGCAATGTAGCAGTATGCGAACCTAGTTGTTGTGAGGAAGCACTCAAGTATCCAAGATGGAAAAAGGCAATGGAAGATGAAATTTCGATGATTAAAAAAAAAAACACATAAGAGTTGGTTGACAAGCCTCAAGATAGAAAAGTTATTGGAGTTAAATGGATTTTCAGAACAAAGCTTAATGCGGATTGCTCTATCAATAAATACAAGGCCAGACTTGTAGTAAAAGGGTATGCACAAATTTTTGGTGTTGATTATTCTGACACTTTTGCATCAGTGTCCAGATTAGATACAATTAGATTGGTGTTAGCAGTTGCTGCTCAACAAGGCTGGAAAGTATTCCAGTTAGATGTCAAATCAATTTTTTTAAATGGAGTTTTACAAGAAGAGATATATGTGGAGCAACCAGAGGGATTTATTATGCATGATGAAGAAGATAAAGTCTATCTACTCAAAAAAGTCCTTTATGGATTAAAACAAGTACCAAGAGCTTGGTACATTAGGATAAATGAACACCTATTGAGCATAAGCTTTGTGAAAAGTTTATCTGAGGCCACTCTTTATGTAAAACATAAGGGGAAATTTTTTCTCATAGTTTCCCTCTATGTTGATGATCTTTTAGTGACTGGAGTTGATACAAGTTTTTGAAATGACAGATCTTGGTCTTATGTCTTATTTTCTTGGAATTGAGATAAAACAAAATGAGGATGATGTGTTCATATGTCAAAAAAAATATGCTAAGGAAATCTTAAAAAAATTTCAAACGGAGGAGTGCAAAGCAGTTAGCACACCAATGAACCAAAAGGGGAAGCTGAGCAAGGAAGATGGTGTTGACAAATTTCATGAAGGCTATTACAGGAGCTTGATTGGATGTTTAATGTATCTCACTGCAACAAGGCTGAACATTCTGTTTGTTGTAAGTCTTCTCTCTCGATTTATGCATTGTGCTAGTGAAATGCATTTAAAGGCAGCAAGAAGGATATTGAAATATATTAAAGGTATTGTTGATTATGGTGTCAAGTTTGAGAGCTGTCAAAATTTCAAGTTATATGGATTCTCTGATAGTGACTGGGCTGGATCCATTGATGACATGAAGAGCACTTCAGGATATTGTTTCAGTCTAGGCTCAGGAGTTTTTTCATGGTGCACAAAGAAGCAGGAGACGGTTGAACAATCCACTGCAGAATCTAAATTCATAACAGCAACAGCAGCTGTAAATCAAGTTTTATGGCTGAAAAAGATCTTATGTGACTTACATCTCCAACAAAATCATAAGACAAAAGTGTTTATCGACAACCAGGCAACAATTGCAATTTCAAAGGATCCAGTGTTTCATGGCAAGACTAAACATTTTAACATCAAGCTCTACTTAAGAGAGAGGCAATAAAATGGAGAAGTGACTTTGGTTTATTGCAAGTCAGAAGATCAATTGGCAGATTTGTTTACAAAGCCAATTCCTGTTAGCAAGTTTGAGCTATTGAGGCAGAAAATTGGAGTTTGCAGATCCTAAAGCAAGGAGGAGTGTTAATTATTTGCTTTTGGATTGCATTAAACTTTTTTTTTTATCATTATTGTTTCAGTTTTGTTAGTCAAGTAGTGGATCCTAAACTTTAGGAGCAAGTCTAGTCAGTTACCCCACATTTCTAATATGGTGGTGGTTTGTTTTACTTTTCTAAACACTATATAAGTGTTATGGCTGTTATGAATAAAAATAAAGTAATTACCATTTTCTCAATCTCTCTGCTATAATAAAACCAACAGTTATTTCACACACTCTACTACGATACCTCATATCAGTCGATGTTACCTTCTTCGAGTCTGTTCCATATTTCGAGTCTAACCAAGCAACTTCGGAATCCCTTCAGGAAAGTATTCTCACACCTCTTCTGGAAGTCCCATATGCCATTGTCCCCGATCATTCTAGGGAACCTGACCCACTAAATACCCCTGCAGTTAACCCCTCACTTCTCGCCCACTTCAAACATATCAGGGTCGTCAACCAACGTCCGCCGTACCTGTCCCTGAAGTCGTACCTGTTCTTGAGATTGTACCTGTCCCTGAGGTCATTGTAGACTCTCCTTCGACGCTCTCGCCATCACTGGATCCGATCCTACAACCTGAGTCCGATCTTCCGATTGCCTTTTGAAAAGGTATACTTCAAACACGAAATCCTTCTCCACATTATATTGATTTATGTTATCATCGTCTTTCCCCTTTGCAGTATACTTGTCTGTCTTCTTTGTCTTCTGTTTCTATTCCTAATACTCCAGGTGAAGCATTATCTCATCCTGAATGGAGGAAAGCAATGATTGATGAAATGTGTGCTCTTCCAAGCAGTGGTACCTGGGAACTGGTTCCTTTACCCCTTGGGAAATCTTTAGTAGGTTGTCGTTGGCTTTATACAGTGAAGGTTGGTCCATATGGTAAGATTGATCGATTTAAAACTCGCTTGGTAGCCAAAGGATACACTCAAATTTTTGGGTTGGATTATAGTGATACCTTCTCACTTGTAGCCAAGATGGCATCTGTTAGACTTCTAGCAATTGCAGCCATTTGACATTGGTCTCTTCATTAACTTGACATTAAAAATGTTTTTTTACATGGTGATCTTGAAGAGGAAGTATATATGGAGCAACCACCTGGGTTTATTGCTCAGAGGGAGTCATCGAATATGGTGTGTAGGCTACACATGTCTCTTTATGGTATTAAGCAATCTTCGAGAGCTTGGTTCGACAGATTCAGCGTTGTAGTCCAATAATTTGGTATGGTCCGTAGTGAAGCTGATCATTCTATTTTTTATCGTCACTCAGTCAAAGGGTGTATTTATCTTATTGTGTATGTAGATGATATTGTCATAACTGGTAGTGATCAATAGGAAATACTCCAGTTAAAACATCTCTTGAATCAATTTCAGACAAAAGATCTTGGTAAACTCCGTTATTTATTGGGCATTGAGGTAGCCCAATCTAAAGATGGTTTGGTGATTTCTCAGCGGAAATATGCTATGAATATTTTGGAAGAAACTGGTTTGTTTAATGCTAAATTAGCTGATACTCCTATGGATCCAAGTGTCAAATTACTACCCAATCAAGGGGAGCCTCTACCTGACTCCGGAAGATATAGGAGATTGGTTGGAAAGTTAAATTAACTCACAGTCACTCGTCCAGATATTTCTTTTGCAGTCAGTGTGGTAAGCCAATTCTTAAATTCCCCTTGTCAGGAACACATGGATGCTGTTATCCGGATTCTGTGATACATCAAATGTGCTCTAGGAAAAGGTCTAGTGTATGAAGATAAAGGGCATACTCAGATAGTTGGATACTTCGATGCTGATTGGGCAGGGTCACCCATTGATAGACGATCCACTTCTGGGTATTGTCTACTTGTTGGAGGAAACCTTATATCTTGGAAAAGTAAGAAACAAAATGTTGTTGCAAGATCAAGCACCGAGGCAGAGTATAGGGCCATGGCAATGGCAACATGTGAACTTGTTTGGTTAAAACAATTGCTCAAGGAACTTCAAATTGAAGAAGCAAGACCAATGACACTTATTTGTGATAATCAAGTTGCATTGCACATTGCTTCAAATTCAGTCTTTCATGAGAGAACCAAATATATTGAGATAGATTGTCACTTTGTCAGAGAGAAGATCGAGTCAGGTGACATCATTACAAGCTTTGTCAATTCTAATGATCAATTGGCAGACGTGTTTACAAAATCCTTACGAAGCCCCAGAACTAATTATATATGTAACAAGCTTGGTGCATTTGACTTATATGCTCAAGCTTGAGGGGGAGGGTTGATATTTGTAAATATATAGTGTTAAGAATATTTGTATATAGAATAGTTTCACATCGACTATATCATGTGCTTAGTTGTAATCTCTTTATATATAATAATGTCTCCGTAGTGCTTTTCAAAATACACAGTTTAATCTAAATGTCTCTTAGTTTCGCTTATTTCAACATTAGGATTTTAATCCTAGGATTAGTAAATTAATTTTCTAACCAATGACACATGTATGATCTTTTAGGAGATGAACTTAGAATTTTGAATTCTCGATTCAACTTCTTGGGTTTCCTTTTGACTAATCTAATCAAAATTCCATTTGATTAACTAGTCTATTTACTGTTTGATTTCCCCTAATCCGGTCAAGTGATTTTGATTACTTGGCAGGGTTGCCCCTCTAGTTGTTTCTCAAGCACTTTTCAAGTATCCTTCACCTCAGTCATCTCAAATGCAACTTGACACCTACTCTCAAGGCACAATCAGATTCCAGACTTCACTACCCTGAAGACACAAGGCACGTGCAAGCTGGAACATTATTCAAGCATAATGACAAAAGAGCTGGTCAACACTTGTCAATCTCGATGCGAGTTGTGCGTCACGAACCTTAAGTACATGAGAAAAGATGAGGGAGAGTCTTCCCTTACCTCTTCTAGAGTATTTTGTACGTGAGACGCCTGGATAAGCTGTACAAAATGTTCGCTCTCAGTGTCATAGATTGTAGAAATATGGAATATTTTATGTATTTTGTAAAGAATACATAAGAGGTATTTATAGACTATAAATCTATTTAAATAAGGGAAAGGTAATTATTCTCCCTATAAATGCTAATTTAGTCATATTCTAATAATAATAATAATAATATTATAACACTCCCCTTCAAGTTGGGGAATGGATATCTATCATCCCTAACTTGCAAGTAAGATCTCGAAACCGCTCCAAGGGAAGTCCTTTGGTGAACACATCAGCTAACTGAAGTCCTGATGGGACATACTGTGTAGAAATAAGACCACTATCCAATTTCTCTTTGATGAAGTGCCGATCAATCTCTATATGCTTTGTTCTGTCGTGTTGGACCGGATTGTGAGCAATACTAATGGCAGACTTATTATCGCAGAAAAGTCTCATAGGAGTTTCATACTTTATTTTCAAGTCTTCTAGAATGATCTTCATCCACAACAGTTCACAAACTCCTTGAGCCATGGCTCTAAACTCTGCTTCTGCACTTGATCTGACAACTACATTCTATTTCTTGCCCCTCCATGTCACTAAATTTCCACCTAGGAATATACAATATCCAGTTGTGGATCTCCTGTCAACAATCGACCCTGCATAATCTGCATCAGTATAAACTTCCATAGACAACCACTCACTTTTCTTGAACAGTAGTCCTCTTCCTGGGCTCATCTTTAGATACTGCAAGATTCTATCCACTGCCTGTAAGTTCCTCTCCTGAGAGTCATGCATGAATTGACTGACAACACTAACCGAATAAGCTATGTCAGGCCTGGTGTGAGATAGATAAATGAGCTTTCCCACAAGTCTGGTATTGAGCTTTATCAACCCTTATGCTTTCCTAATCATCCCAATCCTGTGGTTTTACTCTATATGAACTCTGGTGGGTTTACAACCCAACATTCCAGTCTCTTTGAGAAGGTCAAGGACTTATTTTGTCTGAGAAATGAAAATGCCTTGTTTTGAGTATGCTACCTCCATACCTAGGAATTATTTCAACTTTCCAAGGTCCTTCGTTTCAAACTGAGCTGCCAACTCCTTCCTCAAGTTCTTCTTCTCTAATTCATCATTACCTGCTATGATCATATCGTCTACGTAGATTAACAAAAGAGTGAGTTTACCATTTTGAGCATGCTTTATAAAGAGAGTATGATCACCTTGGCTTTGTTTATACCCCAAGGACACCATTACATGAGTGAGCCTCCCAAACCAAGCCCGGGGTGATTGCTTGAGCCCATATATTACCTTTTTTAACCTGCAAACCTTATTACTTCCTGATGTAGGGTTATATCCGGGTGGGATCTCCATATACACCTCTTCCTCCAAATCTCCATGTAAGAAAGCATTTTTCACATCAAACTGTTGCAACTCCCAATCAAAGTGAGTTGCCAAGGATAGAATGCTTCTTACAGTGTTCATTTTTGCTACTGGAGCAAATGTCTCTTCATAATCAATTCCATAGGTCTGAGTGTATCCCTTTGCAACTAGCCTCGCCTTATATCTGTCGAGAGTGCAGTCGGATCGGTATTTTACCGTATATATCCACCTGCAGCCTACTGGCCTCTTGTCATTTGGCTTCTCAATAATCTCCCAAGTCCCATTTTTCTCTAGTGCATGCATCTCTTCATTCATGGTTTGAATCTAGTTCTTATCCTTTAATGCTTCTTGTAGTGATGCAGGGACTCTAATAGAGTCAATAGTTGAAATAAAACTCTAATGCTGCACAAAAAGCTTTTCAGTAGACACAAACTGGGATATAGGGTATTTGGTCCAAAACCTTTTTTCTTTTCTCAAAGGAATAGGTAGGTCATCAAGGTTTGGCTCACAAGACTTACTAGGCTCAGGGTTAGGAACACTTACATCAAGTTCAGACGATTGGACTTGTTGGGGCAGAACGGGTTTACCTTTCCACATTTTTCGCTGAAACTGTAACTTGTATCTGTCAATATTATTATGCACCGCAACACCGATATTGGTACATCACCACCATCATCATTAGGCATCAAGGGCTCCTATATTACAGGAATAACAGGAAGAACAGACAACTCAGGAGACGACTCTGGTAACTCAGGAGATGGCTCTGAGTCCTGTATTAGAGGAATAACTGGAAGGACAAACAACTCTGAAGACTCAACTTCTTGATTATTCTCCCCCTGAAGCTGAGGACTGGGATAAAAAAACTCAGATTCCTGAAAAATAACATCCATGGATATATAGACACGACGACTAGGAGGATGATAACACTTGTACCCCTTCTTATCCGAAGCATATCCTATAAAAATACATTTAATAGCCTGAGGATCTAACTTACCCCGATGAGGACCATGAACATGGACAAAGGCAGAACAACTAAAGACACGATTCTGAAGACTTGACATAATGGGCACGAACGAAAAGAATCGAGTCAGGACCTGCACAAGACTTGATGGGGTGTGTTAAGAGTCCCACATCGGACAATATATGGCCTGAACTTGTGTATATAAGTGTGGGCAATCCTCACTCTACCAACCGGTGTTGTAGGGTTAAGTTAGGCCCAACCACATTTCTTAACATAGACTTTAGTGCAATTCAAATCACTTGATTGACAAGTCTCACTGAAACAATCATCAACAATTTGAACCAAACAACCTCTTTGGCCCCCACTTCGTTTTGAATCAATACCCCTTCTGCTTGCTATGTTAGTTTCATTACATTGGAAAACTCTTTCTTAACTTACCATGTTAGTCTCATTACTTTGGTAAGCTCTTGCCATGTTAGTCTCATTACAGTGGCACATTCTTTCATAACTTATCATGTTAGTCCCATTGCTTTGGTAATCTCTTGCTTTGACACATTCTTTCATAGAAGTTGATGGGACTGATTTAGAGGAGCAGAATATATCCATGGATGCTAGAGCTCTTCCAATTGCAATAAGGAAGGATGTTAAAGCATGTACAAAAAGGCCAAGGTATCCACAATCTCACTTTATATGCTATGATAATTTGTCCAACAATCATAGAAGTTTTCTTGCTCATTTAAACACTACCACTATCCCAAAAACTGTTACCGAAGCACTAGATAGCTGTTGAAATTCTGTTGTACAGCTAATTATGACTGGATATATATTGTAATTAATAGTAATCAACTGTATTACGATTTTTACCTTATTTAGGATTAGCATTAATAGGGAGAATAATTACCCCTATTTTCTAGTGTAATTCATATTCTATAAATACCTCTTTGTACTGTGTTACTAATATGAAATAAAAAAGCATATTTAAATATGGTATCAGTAGCAAAAAGAATTCTTTAGGGTTTTGTTTTTTTTGCTTCCGCATTGTTTGTCTTTTTTCATCCCACATAATGTCTGACACTGAGTCCTCACTTTCACCCAACCATTCCTCACCCAAACCTGAAACACCTCAATTAATCCGGACGTACCATGAAAACCACCCTGTTCAGATCACAACAATTCGGCTGAACGGTGGTAATTATCTTCGATGGTCGCAATCCGTTCGTATGTATCTCAGGGGGAGAGGAAAGATTGGCTACATCACTGGCGACAAAAAAACAACCAGACAAGGCAGGTACAGATTATGATACATGGGATGCTGAAAACTCCATGGTCATGACATGGTTAGTCAACTCCATGGATGAAGAGATAGGTGCAAATTATCTCTGTTATGATACTGCAAAAGAACTTTGGGAAGTTGTCTCCCAAATGTACTCTGATTTGGAAAATCAATCCCAAATCTATGAATTAACTCTCAAACTGGGAGAAATTCGGCAAGGTGAAGATTCAGTCACCAAATACTTCAATTGTCTCAAACGTATTTGGCAAGATTTGGACCTTTTCAATGAGTATGAGTGGAAATCACCTGCCGACAACAAACATTACAAGAAGATGGTGGATACTAGTCGTGTTTTCAAGTTCCTTGCAGGTTTAAATGTTGATTTTGATGAGGTTCGTGGCCGTATTTTAGGCAGAAATCCTATCCCTCCAATTAGTGAAGTTTTTTCAGAAGTACGTCGCGAAGAGAGTCGTCGACAAGTGATGCTTGGCAAAAATACAGCAGCTGTCCCTCCACCAGTTGAAGGATCTGCCTTGGCAATTCCCCATGTCAATCGTAAACCACTTCCTAATCAACAAGGTAGAGATAAGACTCATTTATTCTGTGACTATTGTGGTCGCAATCGCCACACTCGGGAAACTTGCTACAAACTACATGGACGACCAAACCATGGCAAGGCTGGTAAGTTCGGTGACCGTCCCATGCCTACAGCCAATGAGGCTGATTCGTCTCCATGTACGAAGGAGCAAATGGATAACCTTCTTAAGTTTCTAAAGCTCAATTCATCTCTTAATATTCCTACTGGAACTGTGGCACAAACAGGTAAGGATTCTTGGGCACTATCTGCCCACAACCACTCTAACCCTTGGATAATAGATTCAGGGGCATCTGAACACATGACTAATTGCTCTCGTCTATTCAGTTCTTATTTCCTAGTTCAGGTTTTGAAAAAGTTAGGATAGCTGATGGTAGTTACTCAAGTATTGCAGGCAAAGGCAGCATAAAAATTTCAGAGCAAATCACTTTGCAATCTGTTTTACATGTTCCTAAATTCGCTTGTAATCTTCTATCTGTTCATAAATTGTCTAAGGATACTAATTGTTCTGTTCTTTTTCGTCCTTCTACTTGTGTTTTTCAGGACCAGAACTCGGGGAAGACGATTGGAACTGCTAGAGAGATGAATGGACTGTACTACCTTGATGGAATTCAGTTTGGTAATACAGCGTTTTTCGGTTCAAACAGTACAAGCTCATCTCCTGTTTCAAATCAAGTTATGTTATGGCATAAAAGATTAGGCCACCCTAGTTTTTCGTATCTTAAGCATTTGTTTCCTGCTTTTTCAAAAGAAATAAATTCCTCACAATTTCATTGTGAAGCTTGTCACTTAGCTAAAGATCATCGTGTGTCTTTTAAATCAAAAGCCTATTCTGCTTCCAAACCTTTTTATTTAATTCATAGTGATGTTTGGGGTCCTTCAAAAATTAAAACTATGTCTGGAAAAAAATGGTTTGTGACATTTATTGATGATCATACACGGCTGTGTTGGGTTTATCTCATGGAGAAAAAATCAGAAGTTGAACAAAGATTTCAAGATTTTTTTAACATGATTAACAATCAATTTCAAACCAAGATTGGCATTCTAAGGTCTGACAATGACACTGAATATTTCAACAAATACTTAAGTACATTCCTTGTAACTAAGGGGATAATTCATCAATCCACTTGTCGCGATACTCCGCAACAAAATGGTATTGCTGAAAGAAAAAATAGACATCTCCTCGAAGTTACGAGAGCTATTATGTTTTCTATGAATGTACCTAAGTATCTTTGGGGAAATGCTTTATTAACTGCTTGTCACCTCATCAATCGAATGCCATCTCGGGTGTTACAATATGAAAGTCCTGTACAAGTGTTACAAAACAATTTTCCTACATCTCGTATTATTACGGATCTTCCCCTTAAAGTTTTTGGTTGTCTCTGTTATGTTTACATCCCCAATGTTTTTCGTTCTAAATTGGATCCTAAAGCTGAAAAATGTGTTTTTCTTGGCTATGCTTCCAACAAAAAGGGATACAAATGTTTTAACCCAGTTACAAAGAAATTTTTTGAAAGCATGGATGTTCACTTTCTTAAAAATCAACCTTTTTTTAAAAATTCTCTTCAGGGGGAGAGTCAATGGAATAATAAAGAAGATAATTTTTGGGAAACCTTGCCTGCTCTAGATGATATTGTGACTACTAATCACCCAAGTGCCAAGATAAGAGAATCTGAAACAGGGGGAGAAACACTGATTAAGGATGATAATCGTGAAATTAAAGTGTATGTTCGGAAAAAATTCCACAAAGGTGGTGCAAGGCCTATTGTCTCTCCGGTAGAAATCCAATCTGATTTACCAAGTGAAGGTCCTACCGATAATCTGCCTTCTAGTTCTTCATCTGGTAATCCTTCTTACTCATCCAATGATTTACCTGATTTGTCTTTTCCTGATATTAATCTTCCAATTTCTGTGAGAAAAAATATTCCTGACCTCAATGTCCCAATTGCTGAGAGGAAAGGTTCTCGTATGTGCACTAAACATCCTATGTCTAATTACTTGTCATATGACAAACTATCACACACCCACAAGGCATATGTGTCTAGGATTTCTAATTTGTTTGTGCCCAGAACTATTCAGGAAGCATTAAGTGATCCGAATTGGAAATTAGCGGTGAAAGAAGAGATGGATGCTCTAAACAAAAATAATACTTGGAGTATCACTGATCTACCACAAGATAAAAAGGCAGTAGGGTGTAAGTGGGTCTTTACGGTGAAATGCAAGGCTGATGGAAGTGTGGAAAGATACAAGGCGAGATTAGTAGCAAAAGGATTTACTCAAACTCATGGTATTGATTACCAAGAGACTTTTGCTCCGGTTGCTAAGATCAACTCCATCAGAATTCTTCTCTCTCTTGCAGTAAATTTCAACTGGACACTATATCAATATGATGTTAAAAATGCCTTCTTAAATGGTGAATTACATGAAGAAGTATATATGAGTTTACCTCCTGGATTTGAAAAAATTCTTGGAGAAAACAAAGTCTGCAGATTGAGAAAATCCTTATATGGATTGAAACAATCGCCAAGGGCCTGGTTTGAGAGATTTGGAAGTGTTGTTAAGAGACATGGCTTCACCCAAAGTCAAGCAGATCACACTATGTTCTTTAAACACTCATGTGAAGGTAAGATTGCTATCTTAATAGTGTATGTTGATGACATTATTATTACAGGAGATGACGTTAAAGCAATTAGTGATTTGAAGAGAAAACTTGAGGCTGAGTTTGATATCAAGGATCTTGGAAAGTTAAAATACTTTCTTGGGATGGAGTTTGCAAGATCTAAAGAAGGAATTTTTCTCAACCAGCATAAGTATATACTCGATTTACTCGCAGAAACAGGGATGACAGGGTGTAAAGCAGTAGAAACACCAATGGATCCCAATGTGAAACTAAAGTCAGTTGTTGAAGATGAAATAGTAGATAGAGAACGGTATAAACGATTGGCTGGAAGACTAATTTATCGGTCACATACAAGGCCAGATATAGCCTTTGCAGTGAATGTAATAAGCCAATTTATGCATGCACCAAGGGCAGCCCACTTTGAAGCTATTTTCAGAATATTAAGATACTTGAAAGGTACTCTTGGAAAGGGGTTGATATTCAGAAATAGAGGGCATATACAGATTGAAGCCTATACAGATGCTGATTGGGCAGGTAATATAAATGATAGAAGGTCTACCTCAGGATATTGTACCTTTATAGGTGGAAATGTAGTAACATGGAGGAGCAAAAAACAAAATGTTGTAGCCAGGAGCAGTGCAGAAGCTGAATTCCGAGCTGTGGCCCATGGTTTTTGTGAAGTATTATGGATCAAAAAATTCATGGAAGAATTGAAGTTTTTTGGTTCAACTCCAATTAAAGTTTACTGCGATTAATAAGGCTGCTATTTCTATTGCCCATAATCCTGTCCTACATGACAGGACGAAGCATGTTGAAGTGGACAAGCATTTCATCAAAGAAAAAATTGACGGTGGTGAGATTTGTATGTCCTACATACCCACCAAAAGTCAAGTAGCAGATGTGCTCACAAAGAGTCTTCCCAAGAGACTTTTTAATAACATGGTGTGCAAGCTTGCTATGAACGATATATTCATGCCAGCTTGAGGGGGAGTGTTGAAATTCTGTTGTATAGCTAATTATGACTGGATATATATTGTAATTAATAGTAATCAACTGTATTACGATTTTTACCTTATTTAGGATTAACATTAATAGGGAGAATAATTACCCCTATTTTCTAGTGTAATTCATATTCTATAAATACCTCTTTGTACTGTGTTACTGATATGAAATAAAAAAGCATATTTCAATAATAGCAAAGAGTGGAGAGTAGCTATGAAAGTCGAAATGGATGCACTAGAGAGAAATGAAACTTGGAAGTTAGTAGAGCTTCCTAATGACAAAAAATTTGTTGCTTGTAAATGGGTATTCACTCTAAAATACAAGTCCGATGGAACACTAGAAAGGTATAAAGCAAGACATGCACTAGAGAAAAATGGAACTTGGAAGTTAGTAGAGCTTCCTAATGACAAAAAATTTGTTGCCTGTAAATGGGTATTCACTCTAAAATACAAGTCCGATGGAACACTAGAAAGGTATAAAACAAGACTAGTAGTTAAGGGGCACACACAAACATATGAGATTGACTATCATGAGACTTTCTCTCCCGTCGCAAAAATGAGCACTGTCAGAAATTTGTTATCTCTAGCAGCTAACTATGGATGGAATTTGCAGCAATTTGATGTTAAGAATGCTTTCCTACATGGCAATCTTGAAGAGGAAATTTACATGGAGGTCTCACCTGGGTTTAACTTTGAGAAAGGCAAAGTTTGTAAGCTAAGGAAGGCCCTTTATGGACTGAAACAGTCCCCTAGGACCTGGATTGGTATGTTTACCACTGTGATGAAAGATATGGGATATAAACAAAGTCAGGGAGATCACAATTTGTTTACTAAGCATTCAACCTGGGGGAGTTACTGCACTAATTGTTTATGTGGATGATATAATTGTAACAGGAAATCATCAAACATAAATGGATAGCCTAAAAGTGTGTTTGCTAAAAGAGTTTGAAGTAAAAGAGTTGGGCATATTAAAATATTTTTTGGGCCACAATCTCGTTATAGTATTTTCATCTCTCAACAGAAGTATGTTATAGATTTATCATCTGAAACTTGTAAATTAGGATGCAAACCAGTTGAAACTCATTGAACAAAATCACAGACTTAGTGAATTTGTTGAAGATGCAACTGTGAACAGAGAATCCTATCAAAAGTTGGTTGGAAAGTTAATCTATTTATCTCACACTAGACCAGACATAGCTTATGCAAAGGGAGTGGTGAGTCAATTCATGCATAATCCTAAAGAAAAACATTTTAGAGCTTACCGGATTTTGCAATACTTGAAGGGCACTCCTGGAAAAGGAATTTTATTTACAAAGGGTCAAGGAATTATTTTGGAAGCCTATACAGATTTTGATTATGCTGGATCGGTAGATGACAGAAGATCTACATCCGGATATTGTACTTTTCTTGGAGGAAACTTGGTGAGTTGGAGGAGTAAAAAACAAAATGTTGTTGCGAGGTCAAGTGCAGAAGCATAATTTCGGACTATGGCTTTAGGTATTTGTGAACTCCTATGGTTGAAAATAATTCTTCATGACCTCAAGATTGAATGGAATGGATCCATGAAACTATATTGTGACAAGTCAACAATAAACATAACACATAATTCAGTGCAACATGATAGAACGAAGCATGCCAAAGTAGACAGACATTTCATCAAGGAAAAATTGGATAGTGGGACAATATGTATACCCTTTGTATCAACTGGAAATCAGCTGACAGATGTTTTTACAAAAGGATTAAGTGGTTCTACATTTCAATCTATTATCGGCAAGTTGGGAATGGGTAACATCCACTCTCCAACTTGAGGGGGAGTGTCAGAACCAGCTGTACATGTGTTAATTAGCTGTATATTTTATATTTAAATAGGATTAAAGGATTTGATTAGCTGTGTATATATTTATAGAAATTATTGGCCCTTAACTATAGAATTGACTGAGGGCAACGATGAGTATTTATTAGGAATTTTCTTTTCTAAGTACATTGTATTCTATTTAAGAGCACACGGTGCTCTATCAATAATAAGAAAAACAATTATCTCTTTCACCATGTTAGTCTCACACTTTGGCAAACTCTTTTCTTTTCAAGTTTATCTTGTTAGTTCCATGCTTAGATAGATCTTTCCTCAGTCATCAATTCTTTTCAATTCACCATGTTAGTCTCACACTTTGGCAAACTCTTTTCTTTTCAAGTTTATCTTGTTAGTTCCATGCTTAGATAGATCTTTCCTCAGTCATCAATTCTTTTCAATTCAAGCGAACTCTTCTCTTCTCAAGTCTGTATTGTTAGTCTAATGCTTAGATAAACTCTCTCTCTTGTCTGCCATGTTAATCTCATGCTTTGGCAAACCCTTTTTTCCTTTCATGTCTATCTTGTTAGCCTCGTGCTTAGATAGACCCTTCATCACTTCACAACTCCTTTGCAATTCAAGCTCTTTCTTTTCCTTAGTTCCATGAACTACAGAACTCTGACTTCCTCATTGCATTATGAGGATACGTAGGCATAAGATCGCGAGATCTAGGCGAGCGCCTTTCCTTCATACCCTTCTTTCACTACCTCCTTCATTTCCAACTTTCTTCCACAACCTTTTTCACCCTTCCTTCCTTTTCATCCTTAGTTCTGCGAACTACGACGCCCTGACTTCCTCACCTTTCCTTTTGGAATAAATAAAATTCGGTGGCGACTCTGTTGTACCATCGAGTGTGCGATGCGCTCGGGTATATTCCCGCTAGCTTCAGATAGAGCCTAAAAAGAATTTATATAGAGGGATATCCCTCACCTTACAAGTCTATTTTGTAGGGATGAGTTAAATCCAACTCTATTTCTATCATGGTATCACGAGCCTATGTATTCCGGCTACCCACCATTGTGAAACAAATCCAAAAGTGTGGGGTGTAAGGGTGTAATGGAAAAACCAAGTCTCGCATATCGAAAATTTAGGCCACCCATCGTTTATATTCACACACCAAGCCTAACAGTGCTGGGCGTGAGGGGGCGCATTATAGGGATGAGTTAGGTCCAACTCTATTTCTATCATGATATCACGAGAAAATGTATTCAGACCACCCACCGTTTATATATGCGAAACAAGCCCAATAGTGTTGGGCATAAAGGGGTGTATCAGAAAAATCAAGTCCCGTATATCGATAATTCGGATCACTCATCGTTTGTATTCACGCACCAAGCCAAATAGTATTGGGCGTGAGGAAGTGTATTGGAAGAAACCCAAATCCCACATTGATTAAAGATAGGATCGTTGTAGGAATGAGTTAGGGCAAACTATAAATCTATCATAGGTTAGGCACATAGATTCAGTATGACTAGATCATAACAATCATATGTACTTTTCACAAAGAATGAAATATATTTTCTCTCATCTAACACTAAGAACTCAAAATGGCCACCCTAGGCCAAACCATAAATCTATCATAGATTAAGACACCCAGATTCAGTTATGACTAAATAATAACTATCATTTGTAACATTTTTACAAAGAATGAAATATATTTTCTCTCATCTAACACTAAGATCTCAAAATTGGCCACCCTGAGGTGGAAAGTAAAATTTTGCAATGATAGTTAGAAATTTTAGAAAATTGCATAGGCAATACTAAGCAGTCCTTGCAGAATAACATGCCCTGCTGCAATGAAAAATTAGGAGGGTTGTGTGACTACAGTGTAACTTGCTGGATCCATTTTCTTATTCCTCCCATCTGCTGCAATTTCCTTCCCCCACTATTCCGCTAAAGTCAAGGCTGCATACAGTCAGGATAAAGATCAACAGCTCTGTTTGACCTCCTTGACTGTTACTGCACTTAAAATCTAAGGCTAATAGTAATAACTTTGAATTCCATTCAAATTGACCCTCCCTCATAATTCCTTGGTCAGTCAAAAATTTCATATTCGGTTGGTCGGATCTAATAAATAATATTCTGGCCTAACCTGATAATGAAATGCTTCCCAAGGAGGCAATGCCTCCATTTTTGTACTGCCAACACTATTTTCATTAGCTCTGTTTTTTTACACAAACTCTTGTTAAGGCCCTCCTTAATGATAAAAATGAGACTGGTGTGCCCTCTCCTTTCAGTACTGCCCCCATCTCTGTAACATCTAGTTTTGTTAATTCTAGGACAACTTAGGTAGACATGTCATGGCTTCCATGAGCTGGTTGAAGGACTTTACAGCCTCCTCTCACCAGTGAAAACCAACATTTTTCAGTAGCTTTGAAAGAGGTCGTGCGAGCACCCCAAATCCCTCTGCAGATCATTAATATTAATCTGTAAGCCCCAAAAATTCTTGCAGTCCTTTCACATCTTTTGAGACTGGCCACTTGACCATAGACTCCAACACCTTTGGGCCAGATGAAACCATTTGGGTAGAAACTACATGTTCCAAGTATATTATTCACCTTTTAACACCCCAAAAGCACTCTTTTTTTATTCATTATCAACTTATGTTTTTTGTAGCAATTGAAACACTTTTCTCAGTTGTAACACACGACTCTTCTCATCTCTATTGTATATAGTCATCCAAAAATATTAACAAATATCCTCGTGTATGGTTTAATAAGTACCTCATTCATTAAACCCTGGAAGGTTGAGGTGCATTGGTTAAGCCAAATTGCATGACCAAATACTCATAACGGTGTTGTGTGTTGGGGAGGCTATTTTAGATATATCTTCCTCCTTAATTCCAATTTGGTGGTAGCTTGATTTGAATTTCAACTCAGAAAAAGTTATTGCATCTGCCAAGCCATTTAGCATTTTATCAATAAGAAGAACAGGAAATTTGTTCAGAATCATGCATTAATTAATGCCATATAATCAACTCAAACACAAACTGTCATCCTCTTTTACTAAGATGTCCGAGTTAAAATAGGGATTGTTACTATGCCTTACATTACTGGTTTTTAACATATCACCTATCAATTTTTCAATTTTATTTTTAGAAATATGCATGAGGATCAGAATTGTTTCTCCTTCTATCCTATGGTCATGTTCCCTTCCAAGTGGCAACTTCTGGTTTAGATTGGAATTCCTGTGAACTCAAACAACGAAGTTGTGCAGGATGGGACCAGCCTCTAATACCATGTTGAATTTATGGGGTTATAGATAAAGGAGGGAGAGAAATAATGACTTTGAATATGATGTGCCGTATGATAACTTTGTGCAAAGGACTAAACATTAACCTCTATTTATAGAAGTACAATACTCCTAATCCTAATCAAATAGGGAAACAAATTGTGATAATACTTATGTAATATGGAAACTAATCCTCAAAGATACTCTGAGATAATAAACTAATCATATGAGATAGTTCAAGATATGCTAATATAATATCAAGGTAATTATGAGATATTTTATATATTCTAACAAGTTTATATTCGTCGCCCGAAGAGTTGTATTGTGTTTATTAGGTGCTGGCATGCTTATTTTTGTTTCTTGAAAACATTAAATTTAACTCGATGCTCAAAATGTAATTGAGTTTCTTCTGACCAATTCTCAATTTTGTATAGGATGCTCAAGCAACAAATATAGTTCTCAATCCTGGACATGCTTTTGGAACTGGCGAACATGCCAGCACTAAACTTTGTCTATTATTTTTGCATGGTTGTATAACTGGAGGAGAATACATCTTAGACTATGGCACAGGCTCTGGAATTCTTGCGATTGCAGCTCTTAAGGTATTCAATTGAATGTCAGCATACTATAAAGTTGAACATAATTGAAACAAACTGTTTAAAAGTAAGCATAGACCACATTAGCGGTCTTTAGTTTTATGTTCAATCTCAGAAAGCTGGACAATGCATTCCTGGATTCTGGTTTTCCTCCTAATGTTGACCGTAACCTATGTATAGCTGAATCTTCGTTTCTAATTTTGACATGCTTTTTGTACTATTAGTTTGGTGCTTCCTTAGCAGTTGCAGTTGATATAGATGCAGAAGCAATTGCATCAGCATATCAAAATGCTGCCCTAAACAACATTGGACCAGACAGAATGCAACTGCAGCTAATTGCTACTGAAAATACTTTATCCTCCAAGGGTGGCGGGACATCTGGAGTTGTAAAAGGAGAAAACACTAGTGAGATACAAACTGTTACCGAGAAGGATAAGTATGATGTGGTCATTGCAAATATACTTATAAATCCTCTATTAGATAATGCTGAGAAAGTTATCTCTTGTGCAAAGCCAGGAGCAATTGTTGCTCTCTCTGGCATATTATCTGAACAGGTAACTTAGTTAATGCCATTATTGATTTTCTTTTTAGGCATATGTTAATCGGAAGATTTTACCCTATATCCCTGCAGTTATATCTATATCCCAATAAATTTTTCAAAGGCAAATTCTTAGGTACCCATGATAAGTATTTGGGTACCGTGTACAAATTGTGCCAAAATTTAATTTATTTTAAAATAAAATAAAATAATAAAGTGACATGGTATTGAATAATTGTTTTTTATTGGTTAAAGGTACCGGTACCCAATCAAACTCAAGGGTACCGGAGTGTTCACCTTTTTCAAAATGTCAATTTTGATCTTATTATTTTTTTATTATTTTAATTTTTATCATTCCTTTCAGAGGAAAATTTACCTCCTATCCCTACCTTTATTCCTATATCCCTACATTTTATAAAAAAATATTAATTTTGCCTTAATATATTTTTAACTAATTTATTATTATTTTTAAATAATTTTAAAATTTTATTTTGCATACCGGAAGACTTTGTAAGAGTTCCGGTAGTCATTTTTAAAATTTTTGTTTGTGTACCGGAAGACTTTACAAAAGAGTCCCGGTAGTTAATTTTTGTGTACCGGAAGACTATGTAAAAGAGTTCCGGTAGTCATTTCTAAAATTTTTAAAAATTTTTTTTTTTTTAAACCGGAAGACTTTGCATAAGAATTCCAGTATTCAATTTTTGAGTACTGGAAGACTTTGCAAAAGAGTTCCGGTAGTCATTTCTTAAAACATTTTTTTAACTTTTATTTTGTGTATCGGAAGACTTTGCAAAAGAGTTCCGGTAGTTAATTTTTGTGTACCGGAAGACTTTGCAAAAGAGTTCTGGTAACTATTTTTTAAAATATATTTTTAACTTTTATTTTGTGTACCTGAAGATTTTTCAAAAGAGTTCCGGTAAACAAAATAAAATTTTAAAATCATTTAAAAAATAAAATAAAAAATTAGTTAAAAATATATGAAGGTAAAATTAGTATTTTATATAAAATGTAGGGTATAGGGCTAAAGGTAAGGGTATGAGGTAAAATTTCCTGTTAATTGTCACCTAGGATGTTCTGCTGGGCTGAATTGGTTTTGAATTATATGGTGCACAAGAGTTCACTGCTTTTGTGTTTTATACAGGTTCATCACATCATACAAAGATATTCCCCATTCTTAGAAGGCATAGAAGTTTCCAGAATGGACGACTGGGCTTGCGTGAGTGGTAGAAAAAGTAGGAACTTGGATGCATGCTGACTCATGCCTATATGTGATCAATTTGGATGTTTGGTAATTCTTGGCCAACCTCTCAATGATGACATTCATCATATTGTGTATGTTGAGAGGTAGGGATGTATAAATAACTTCTACCTGTATCATCTATTTATAATTATGGAAGCACCACTTTCTGCACTGCCGTCTCGGCCCCAATATTCACTTGACAACATTTTCATATTTCTGCATTCCAGCTAAAATGTTGATGTGTCATGTTGCGCAATGTTCCTACATTCCAACTCAAAACTCATTCACTGTTTTGTCCTACATTTTACAGTTGAGCTTTACTGAGTGGAAATTCAAAATATTTTGACAAATCATTGAAAACTACAGTTTGCTACAACAGGTACCTTCATTGAAAATATTAATATGAAAAATGAGTAATGTGTATATGCAGGATCTATTCAAAAACTCATTTTAAGAGGGTATGCTTTTGTACCCTAAAAAAACCTATCGATAATTGTAAATGAGGAGAAGAGAAATACTTGCATAGAAACACACTTATATCATATTCTTATAAACAACCAATAAGGAGAGAGAAAAATGTTAAGAATCTATGGATGTGAGGGATAAAGGTAACATAATGAAAAATGTATTGAAAAAAATTATACAATGTGTATGTTCTGATCTTATTTATAAACTCAATTGTCCAATTAATTGAGTAACTAACACTTAACTAATTTCTAAGTAACTAACTAATTGGACTATTTTAACAGCCTCCCTTAAGCTGATAGGGATGTGAATCACAACCAACTTGAATTACATCAAGCAATCACTAAAATACACAAGATTTTGTTTTGTGCACATTACACTTGAATCTAAAAATATAGCAGAAAAGAAAAGGCACAGAAAGAATTCCACAAAGTCATTGTTACATCAACACCAAAAAATACTAGCACAAGGAAGAAGTCAAACTCCAAAGCATGCACATTCTCTCTTAAATACTCCCAAACATGAACATATAAGTGCATTTAACACATCTGTTGAACACTGATGAAAAAGTCTATCCACTGCCACCACAATGATAACGGCGAAAATGTGAATCCTTTTGAGATTGATCTGAAAACAAATGTGCGAGAAAAGCTCCATCATCAAATGTCGAAGCTCCACCGGGATTGAAAATTATGATCCAAACTGAAGGGTGATTGAGGAATCTAACTTGCATCTTGGCGAGGAACATCAAAACACCCCGGGATCAAACACATTGATGTCACAGTGGTGATCCAAATATCCAAACCGATTTGCAATTGAACGTGAAACAATGAACATATGAGATTTCATTACCTTCATTGTGATGACAAAGTTGTGACTTACTAATTCCAATCTTGATGAAATCGACTCTTGTGCGATAAAGACCCTTGCGGAACGATCAATAGCAGAAAAAGAGTTTTCGAACATGGCATCCATTGCCTGCAATTTCCCTTCTAGATCTCCTTCTTGATTCAAGATATCAAGATTTTCAAACAACTCTGAAAGTTGAAATTCATTCATAGCAATATCACAGTTACTATTTTGTTCTTCGATTTTCTGTGGTGCAACATCCTTGCTTACGAAAAAAATACAAGATCTTCAAATTTGAAATTCTTGAAAACTGAAGAACGCTTCTGCATGGTAGATCTGCGACGATGAACAAATTGAATGTTGCATTTTGTTTGATGAATTCAAACCTGATAGTTGCAGTTGAGATGTCGAGTTCTTTGTTCACAGAGCTCGAATCCATAGCTGCAAAAACTTCATTTTCTCTCTTGAGAAGAACTAGTTGGATACCCCTGCGTTTCGCACAGATAGGGGTGTGTATGGTTGGTTATTTTTAAAAATCAAACCATAACCATTTTAAAACTATTTAAATGGGTTGGATTTATAACCAAAACCACAATTTAATCAAAACCGGTTATAAAACCAGTTATAAATTTGGTTATGGTTATAGAACCGATTTAAAAAAAAACAGTTTAAAAAAAATCAGAAAATATATATATTTTTTTA
This sequence comes from Lathyrus aphaca, assembly GCA_963966055.1. NCBI lineage: Eukaryota > Viridiplantae > Streptophyta > Magnoliopsida > Fabales > Fabaceae > Lathyrus > Lathyrus aphaca. The sequence goes on from OZ014522.1 coordinate 211,179,045, forward strand.
TTTTGAAATTAAAAAATTGGATTTTGGATAATAATCGGATTATAACCGAATCCAAAAAATTTAACCGGTTAATAACCATTTAATTATATCCTGATTATATAAATAGATAACTAAAACCATTAAAAATTAAACCGATCAATAATCATTTAATTATATCCGAATATTTAAAACGAATTTGGATTTGATTATAGATTTGGGTCTTATAATTGGATATTTTGCACACCCCTACGCACGGGTACCACCGTATATCATGGAATTGTCACCAATTTGTTATAGTAATGAAACAAATTAAAAAATATCATAATTTAACTGAAAAAAATAATAAAAAATGAACCAGAAGATAATTGTATAAGTTCTTAAAAACAATTATTGTTAAGAAAAACTATTAAACACATACTTTATAAAAAAACAATTGTAAAAATAGAAGAAAATAAATGTTTTTTTTTAGGTTTGATAGAGTTATAATTAAAAGGTTTATAAAGTTTAATAAATGAGACAAATAAATATCCAAAATTAGAATAGTTGAAAATCATAACAAAATCATGGTTTAAAATATATTATAAAAAAAATGAAAAGTCAGTAGTACAACTGACATAAATTTTATATTTATTTTCTTTAAATTAAAAAAAAAAAGAAGTAAAAACTCGTACATTTGTACAGATTTTTGTATGATTACTCGTTCGCACGAGCATTGATGTATTACCAGTGGGTTCACACAAGTATTGATATGTTACCCGTGCGTTTGCACGAGTACTGATGTGTTATCTATCTATGGGTTCACACGAGTACTGGTGTGAGACGTATACACTTTTGTTTTTAAAATATAATAATATAATAAGAAAAATTAAATGGAAAAAAGAAAAAATTTCCTAACTAAAATAGTTTATTATAATAGTTTTAAAATATAATAAAAATGTAAATCAGAAAAAAAAAGTGTTTTACAAAAAAAATTAGTATTTCTAAAAGAAAGACATATTTTTAAATGATAAATAAAATTATTTTACCAAATTTTTTTTACATCAATAATATATATTTTAACTAAAAATGTAATAATTTGTGCGCTCACAACGATTTTAGAATGGTTACCCGTGTGGACGCACGATACTGATATGTTACCCGTGTGTTCACATGGTACTGTTGTATTACCTGTGAGTTCGCATGGAAAAATGTAATAACCCGTACCAGTACCCTATACTTTGGAGCATAAATATAATATTTATATATACAAATATTTCAATCAACCGTATATTTTCTTAAATATTAAATTTGTTTTAACATTATTTATAAAATATTTATACAATCATTTAGTTTTATAAATATCAACTAATAACATAGTATTTAAAAATATTATTTTAATTCTCTAAATAAATATTAGTAAAAAAATAAATACATTTTTCCATATTTTAATTTTGTGATTTAAGAAAATGATAAATTATGTCAATATCATCATAGTTTAGGAAAGTATTTAATCCTTAGACTCTCATCTTTGTAATCTCCCCAACTTCGATAAGGTATTGTGCCACATGTTCGACGGTGAATTTTGTTGTATCGCCTGAGAACTTGGAGAAATTTGGGACCTTTGTCCTAGGAGGTAATTCAGATTGAAGTATGTAGTCTACTATGGGCGAAGTAAAGTTTGGCCTAGAGAAACCTGTATTCATTCCATTTCGAGCCATTATCCTTTCGACAATGGTTGCAAGGTTATTCTCCGCTACCATATTATTATGTCGAACCCACTGAACCACATTATCTGCATTTTGGTTCCTATTCACCATTATTACACTTGGTTCTTCTTCTTCTTCAAGAATAGAGATTAGATTTCTAGGAGGTTCGACCCTGGGTGGTTTGACTACCTCTAAATGTTCTGGGTTCGACTGTTGGACATTCTCCCTGAATTCGACACCATGATTTTCTCTCATATATTGTCTAGTAGGGTGTCGAAGAGGGGCAGGTACTCCCATAAATTCTACTATCGAGCCATTTGGGATGCCAATTTCTGATTAGTTTGAGTGGTACTTTGAATCAAAGGTTGAAAGACTTCCCCCATTGTTTGAGACAAAGTTTGTACCATTTGTATATTGCTTTAAACCATTTGTTGTCCCAAATAGTTTGCAGATTCATTCTTCAAGTCGGGACCCTGGGCAGAATACCCCAATCATATGGTCTGACTATTTCGACCCATGTTCACTCCAGATCTTGATTCCTGCAAGGGTGAAGAAATCAAATTTTCTGGAAATACCGCAGGCGCATTACGCAAAGTTTGCATCACCGTTGTAGGCATTCCATAGATTGGATTCCTAGACAAATGCTGTGAAAATCCTGGGGGGAGGGGGAAGACCTTAACATTGATGCATTTGGTGGTGGGGTTTGAGGATTTGCTCCAATGTATTCCATCACCGGTTGAGTATAATGTCTATATATCATTCCTCCTGTCCCTTCCATTGAAGCGACTGGTTCCGAAACCGTGGGTATTGTTAATCCTCATGTCGAAGGATTTGGGGGAGGTATCACACAACTCCTAGGAATATCTTGTGGAATGATGTTGGTATTTGGTGCAGTCGAACTTCTTGGTTGAGGATTCGACCCAGTCGTATGGGGATTTGGATTACTTGTATTCCCTTGACTAGATGCCATTTCCTCATATTTCGTTTCTTTGGTATGTATACGTTTGTAGTGGCTACCTTTCTGCTCCTCAAATGAATGCAACAAAAGATTACACCCCATTTGATCAATCGAACACGTAAAAAAAGGAACTTATAAAACTTCTAAAAGTTGGTTATTTTAAAGGAAGTTGCAATTTTCCAAAAGTTGGTTACTTATAGCACTGTCCCACTGGACGTGCCAATTTATTTATCCTAAAAATTGTAAACAACCGCTGGTCCTCTCAAAACAACAAAATATTCTCAGTTACTCACAGGATCAACCATGTTGATCCTAGGACATGTGTTATAGTAGGTTTTAATTGGTTTTTCAGGAATAATGTCATAAACTCTTCGACAGACTTTATGAAGTGTTTTGGGTAAAAAGAGAAAATTAGACAAAAAAGACTCAAAACAATTGAAGTCAAAAGTAAAGTGCAGTAAAAGTATAATTGGCAAGGAAACATAAAGAAAACAAGTAAAAAGACAATAAAAGGCTGAAAGATAAACTTGCTCGAAAATAAAGAGAATGCAAGATAAAAGGACTTTAAAGTAAAAGCTTGAACATAAATTGCATTGATATGAAATAGGGTGGTGATCTCATCACGTACATTCTCTCTTTCACTCGTTTCTCTACACACAGGTACTTTGAGTATTTATGGAGTAACTTAAACAATAGGATTCACACACAATTCTATCACTGGAACTACTTTATTTATACTAATCGAAGGTAACTTCTATTGGCAATTTACTCCTAAAAATATGCCACTTGGCACTATGCATGTTCTTGAGCTTCCAATATGCGCCACTTGTCTTTATTCAAATTGAAAGAAACTTAACTTTCTCTCCAATATTGATCTTAATTGCTGCACATCGACCACTCCCACGAATGCTCGGTCGAACCACATTTCCTATACTTAGAAAATATTCTAAGTCCACATCCTTGCATTCCATGCGTCTTCGACTCAGGCTTCTTCAACTTGATTTGGTCGAAGCCTTTTATTACTCCCAAAAGTCATGATACTAAAGTCAATGTTTTCTGAAGTCAACTAGGTTGCAAAATTAAGATCTAACATTATGGTGAATAACAACAACAAGTGGCCTTCTCCATCACAGGCCTACACCGGATCCAACAAAGACGAAAAACCGCAACCTTAGTTGGGCCTTGGCCACGAAAATGAAGATCTCCATGGAAACAACGATGGTTATGGATATGGCGTACGAGAGGAATTGGCATTGGTCACAAACAGTGGCAGTAATAAAGACAACAATGAAAATAGTAACAACATTATTTTTGGAAGGAATGACGAATGATGCTCAAATAAAGTAGTTTGATGGGTTATTCATAACCGTATCTAGATCCGACTATCAAAAAATAGTCAATTTTATTTTTGTTTTTCAACCAATCCATTTTAATTTTTTTTGGATACCCATAACCAGTTGGTTGGATAACCATAACCAAATAAAACATCCAATATGAGTAGCCTAAAACCCTAATTTCACGATTCTCTATTCTCCACATACTTTCTCTCTCAATTGAAAATCCCAATCCCTAAAAATGATTCTCTCTTCTCCACCCTCTTAACATCGATCAATTAAAATCCCAATGATTCTCTGTTTTCCTCTCTATCAAGATCAATCAATGAATTCGTTTTAAGCTCTTCCATTCTCAATTTGTGGAAGGAATGAAGAAATCAATCCAGGTAAATTCATTTATTTTATAATTTAGGCATTAAAATTGGAACTGGAACCTAATATTTCTTTTTAACTAGAAGTCTTAGACTGATGAATTTTTCTTACCGAGCTTTTATGATTCGGTGCACAAGTGGTAAGTCAAGTTTAGGGGCAGTTTTAGTTGAGTCCAACTTTGTCATGGATTGGTGTCGCAACGCAAAAAATAATTGGTGCAAAAATAGAGTTGCCACTGAACGTTATTTATCCCAATGGGAAAAGAAAATGATCGAAGAAACCTTAAAAAGGGAAATGACATGGTCATCACAACCAAATCCGGGGTTCGAGAGTCGATTATACGAGAGGAAGGTGATAACACCCCCTCACATCCATCGTAAGAATAAGAATTGGTTTTGAATTTTTTTCTATATGTTTTGATGATAACAATGGATTATTTATGGAAGAACAATCTTATGTTTTAATGTTTGTTATTATGCAGATCATGCTAAAAAAGTTATTAGATCTGACAAACAAGATTCAGATAATCATTAAAAACCATATGCGAGTTACTATGTGCAACATAAGTCACCAACGTGCTAAAGAAGCAAGGATGCTTATGTATTTGATCATAATCAGAAAGATACTGAGATGCCTTATGTTGTTGTTTCAATGATCTCTTGGATTCAATTTTGTGTGTGGTTCTGATTCTGAATCTAACAAAAATTCTGAAGTTATCTTCTGATGACCAAATGCTAAAGAACTCTAAATACTTGAGGTTCTATTGAATGAAGTGATGACGGTTTTGAAGACTTGAGGTTTCTGAAGATTGATGTTCTGAAGACCAAGTGCTGAAGACTCTGAAGACAAGGTTCTGAGTAAATGAAGTTCTGAATACCAAGGGTTTTGAAGACAAGTTATGAAGTTATGAAGTTATGAAGACATGGTTATGAGTGAACAAGGTTCTGAAGACACTAAAGAATTGAGATTCTGAAGACCCAATTATCACGTCTCTACTCATGCTTCAACCATATTACAATCAGAAGCCTCTAAAGATCAAATGACATGGTTACTGTTAACAAGGAACACACATAGTATAATATGTTTTATTCCACTACCTATCCACTAACCTTAAATTGAAAAAGACAGACGTGACAGTACGATTTCCATCCTTGTGTAACGACATTCCTTCAGTAGCCAGCTGCTCTCCTAGAGATTTATTTTTGTCTATATAAGGAAATGCTCAAGTGTTGAGGTAGTTGTTGTTGTTGTTGTTGGAAACAACCAAGCGGTCAACTATGAGAGTGACGACACCGAAGTCCATGTAATGCTCAAATGAAAATGCAACTCAAACCTGATAATGGTTGATGGACTAATTGTTAGACAATAAACTGCTGTTACAAGTTGTTGGTCCATGAATGTGCTCAATTGTATATGCTGCAAAAGGCTTGTAAAGCTGCATATGATAGATAAGAAGATGATCATGGAATTAATTACACATGCATGACTGAAAAGTGTTACATATGATCATGGAAATGAGAGAACAAGGTTGTTGTACGTGAAGTTCTTCTCATCATAATCAAGCAGAAGAAGTCCTTCTATGTGCTACATCAAATATCAATTAAGCTTTCACAAGCTTAGAAGAAGAAGAAGAAGAAGAAGAAGAAGAAGAAGAAAAATCCAGAATATTTTGAGCTACAATAAAATGTAATATTCTTAGTGTGTGATCTTCTGATCGATGGTTCTTAACTGTGTTTACTCAAGCTTAGGTAAGAAGAAAAAATGTAAACATTACCCTTCTACAAATTGAATGTTTGTAATTCCTAAAGGACCGAGTGAAGGTCATAATCTTTAGAAGGCTCAGGACTATGTGTCTTGGTGTTTGCTCAGGACTTGGTGTCTTGGTACATTGAAGTCACAACGGTTGTTGTGCAATTAGTCACGTCAGGTAGTTGCGCAGTGGAAGTCACATAGTTGTTGCGCAGTTAGTCACGTCAGGTAGCCGCACAGGGAAGTCGCATCAACTGGTTGTGCAATGTTGTAAGTCACATCAGTTGGTTGTGAAGTTAGTCACAGGTAGTGTTGTGCCTTGTAATCATTTTGGTTATAGTTTATTAAGTCATTGGCTAAGGCAAAATCACCTTGAGGGGTGAAATGGATTAGTTTGAGTTTTTCAAGTGAACCAGGATATATCGTGTATCTCTTTCTCTTGTTTATGATTTACTTTATTTACTTATATTTCCGCAACAAGCATAAAAAAATTTAACAAGAGTGAAAACCCGAATTCAAACCCCCTATTTCTTGTGTTTTTCTTACACCTTAAATTGGTATCAGAGCTTCAGTTCTGTTATTGATGGATATCAAAAACTTAACAATGTCAGATAAAGATCCAAATGCACTGTAAAAATAATTTGGGTGATATTCTCCTCCACCTTCAATGTCAGTCTCAAATGTTCAAATCTTCATTTGGTAATGCATGTGCGTGATCATTTAATTGATAAACCAGAAAGGTTTATGTCGTACCTCGAAAAATACGATCCTAAAACAAAACAACAGAGCCGCCACCTAATTCTATTTATTCTACTAGAGAAAAGGGAGATATAGATACAACCTAATAAAGGATAAGAAATGTTTTACGAAACCAAATTCTAAGTTCGGGAGTCGGTTACGCAAGGGGAAGGTATTAGCACCCCTCACGTCCGTTGTACTCAACGGGAACCTCTTAGCTAATTATGCGATTAAATGTTTGATCTTAAGTCTTGTCTTCTAAATGGTTATTAATATGTTTGTTAAAGTTTTAAATTATTATTAGGACGGAGAAAGGATTAAAGTTTTTATTATTGATTTAAACGGAAAAATAATTAATTTTTTTATTAGGGTGCTCGCGAAGGATTAAAATCCCCGTGCCTACGTATTCCCTTGTGCAATGGGAAAGTCAGAGCTTTGTAGTTCGTGCGACTACAGTTTGTGATTTTTATTGAACGATTGTTTAAAACGCATTCTAATGCTAAGCGTTGGCTTATACTCGCGGTGGAGGCTGAAGCGCTAGCTTGTTCGAGAGATAGAATGATTTAAACAATGTTCGTTTTAGAAGAAAGTGTTTGACTTTGTTAAGATGTTTTAAACGAAAGGGCGAATGAACACATCCGTGGGGCTAGCCCATGTTGCGGTCCAATCCAGAACGTGCGGAATGCTAGACTCCGGAGTTCTGTCTTTCGTGATTTAATTTGAAAATAGTTTAAATATTTCGGTATACGAATGATGATTGAACCATCGCGTGGGGCTAGCCCAGTTGTGGTCCAATCCAGAACGTGCGGAACGCTAGACTCCAGAGTTCTGTTTTCGTACGATTAAATTATGCGATTATGATTTGAATATTTTGATATACGAAGGTAATTGAACCATCGCGTGGGGCTAGCCCATTTGCGGTCCAATCCAGAACGTGCGGAATGCTAGACTCCGGAGTTCCTTTTTCGTAATTATTTTGATAAATGATTTGAATATTTTGATATACGAATGGTGATTGAACCATCGCGTGGGGCTAGCCCATTTGCGGTCCAATCCAGAACGTGCGGAATGCTAGACTCCGGAGCTCTGTTTTCGTAATTTAAATTAATAAATGATTTGAATATTTTTATATACGAATGGTGATTGAACCATCGCGTGAGGCTAGCCCAGTTGCGATTCAATCCAGAACGTGCGGAATGCTAGACTCCGGAGCTCTGTTTTCGTAATTTAATTAATTAAAATGATAATTGTTTTTAGACGTTTTGAATAACGAAGGAGTGAACGAACAATACGCGTAGGGCTAGCCCATTTGTAGTTCGTTCTAGAACAGGCGGAATGCTAGACTCCGGGGCTCTATTCCTTGTTAAAATGAATTAAGATGCGCAATAAAGTCGTGCAGATGGCGGTTACTTGGTGACCGACTTACGTGTGTGCGAAGTGTAGGCGAGATTTGTTTACTTGGTGTTGAACCAAGAAGTTGTTTGGAAATGATTTAAATATTAATTAGAAACATTATGTTCACATCTTGATTAACAATTTGTGATCGAGGATCGAAAACGAGATTCAAGTTTGCATAAGTCATACATTATCATCAATGTAACTAAATATGAAGCAAGGAATGTAATTGTACAACATACAAGAAAAATCGATCGGAAGATAAATAAATAATTAATTAAACTAAATAGGGTCATTTGATAAAATAATAAAGTAATAAAATTAACAAAAATTAATATTAAAGTAGATTAATATTGTCCAACATTAGCTAATTAACATAAGTAAATTTTTTTTTATATAACAAAAACAAAAATAAAAACTAAATAATAAATAAAAAGAAATTGATTAAAGGAGCAAGATATAAATAAAGCAAATGAGGTAAATAAATGATAGATGGGCCAGTTAGATTGAGGGGAGGGTTAAAGGCGGCCCATGGCAGAGACCGGTCGGGTCGGGCCTGACCCGGACCCGGTTCGTTAGATGCTAAAAGAAGAAAAAACAAAAGGGATAGAAAACCGCAGCTTTAATGCTCATGTTCAGGAAAAGAACATGAAACAGATACCCTAAACAAAACGCTTCTGGAAAAACAAACGACTGAACTTTCAAACTCCCCATCTCTCTCATTCGCAAGTCGCCCTTCCTTCTCACCTTCAAATCGTCGTTCGTTCAGCTCACTCGCTCGACGTCTCCGCCTCTCAACATTTCACTAAACCGAAACCTAATTCCTTCTAAACCCCCATTGAAACCCTAAGTCGTCGGAGAAGATGAAATGCAGTGGAAACTACCATCCTCTCCGTTAATACCCATTCAAAGTGCATAAGCCTAAACATTAACCCCTCCAAATCTCGTCCTCTCAACTCAACACTTGCCTCTCAAAAATCGTGGAAACCCTAACCCTAAATCAAAGTGTATAGAAACGAAAGCATCGCAACGGAAATTCAAAGGTTTACCTCGGTTATGGTGACTTGCTGGGAAGCTGTATTGACAATTCGGTGAAGGTCGACGGATGGTTGTTTGAGTTGTGAAGTTTGTCACGGATTTGCAGGTGATTTGAAAGTTTTGCGAAGTCAATTCAAAAATGGTGAAAAGGCTTGCAAGATTGTGATTCTGGTTGATGTGAGCGGAGTATGGAAGAAGGTTTGTCTCCTCGAAGTTTTCGTTGTTGTTGTGCTTTTCGGTTTTGCTCGATGGTTGCTTGTTGTTCCCTTTTTTATATTTTTCAGGGTCATTAAAGATGGTGAAGAAGTTTATGGAAGGTGGCGGTTAAGGCCGAAGGAGGTGAATGCTCTTGTTTTCGGATTTGCGGTTTACGACATGGTGGTGGTGTGATGGATGGTGATGAAGCGTGATGAAGGGATCGTTATGTTGTTGTTGGTGACGACTTTGTGTATGTTGGTGGAGAGCGTATCAAAAATAGCAGTGAGATTGTTTGAAGAGTTTCTTCTTCCCTTTTTTTTATCTCATCCTTCTGAGATTCTTATTTTCTTTCTGAAAACCATTTGATTATCAGTTGTTGAGATTTTTTTTTGCAGTGAGCTTTGAAGATGAAGGGAGGAAAAGGTGATTGAGGCGTTGAAGGTTCGTTGGTGGTGATGTTTGGGTGTTTCCTGGTGATACGGTTTCGTCTGTGCTGTTGCGGACGGTTCAACGAAGGTAAAAGAATGGTAGCAGAAAACTCAGGTTAGTTCTCAAAACAACTCAAACGAATTTCTCGGTTTTTCTGTTCTGCTGTGTATGCTTATTTCTTGTTATTGATACCTGCTCTGTGATGGTTTTTTTGGTTTTTTCTGTAATGGATTTTTGTAGTTACTAGTGTTGTGGCTAGGTTCTTGTTGCTGACTCAGGCCTTTTGTGTTATATGTGTGAATACTGTTTTCTTTGTGATAGCTAGATTTTGTGTATTTTCAAATGAAGTTGCATTGGAGTTTTGTTGTAGGTGGTTGCCCCTTTTGTGATATTTTGTGTGAAGTTTTATGGCTGCATTTTTGTGTATGGAGTTGGCTGCTGAGTTTTTTTGTATGAAGTTTTTCTGGTTTGTGGCTGCCTCCCCCCCTTTGTTAACTGATAAAACAGTACTTATATAGGGCTGGAATTAGGGTTTTAGGGATTTTGAAAAATATGAAAACTTGTTGGAGAAGTTTGACAGAGTTTTTGGGGGGAAATTCTGAGTTTGAGAGTGATATGTGAGAACAGGACAGGCTGGAAATTTGCAGCAGGTCTGCTGCATTTGACTACAAATTTTGTTTGTTTGTGAAGTGTGGAAAAAGGTCCCTGCTACTTGTTGTGTGAAGCTGTTATTTTTTTAACTTTGTGACTTAGAAAAATATGATAAAATGATATGATTATGTTGATAAAAAACTGTATGTCTAAACTCAATATTTGTGATGAATATGATTATGGATATGCACATGTATGAATATGATTGAAATGAAACTTGTGAATGAATTTTGAATTGAAAAGTAAATGTTTGAAATGCTTGAATGAAGAGTTTATGGATATATGAATGATTGAAACCTAAGCTTGGCTTGATTTTTTTTGTAGGGGATTTATGGATTGAAGTTGATATTGGAGCAATGAAGTGCTTATAAGAAAGTCTTGAGAAGGATGAGGAGGACATGGGAAATGGAAAAAAATTAGAACTTGTAACAAAAGCTTGAAATGTAATGTGGCTTGAATGAGATTGAAAATAATTGTAATGTGGTGTCTTTGTTTTAAATTGAATTATGTGAATGTATATGAAATATAGACAATGAATTGGATTTGGTGGGAAACTTGAAATTGAACTTTGAATTATGAACTTTGAATCTTGGAATTGAAACTTTATGAATAAATTTGGATCCTTTGACATGAGTAGGAATACATTTGAATGTGGAATTCAAGATTAGAAACTTTTTTACTATGAGAGGTACAGGAATTTACAAATGCACTTGATGATTTGGAATGAGAAATGGGAAAAGAAAAAGAATGAAATTGTCACTTTAATTTGAATCTTTGAAATAAACAAAATTGAATTAAAATTGAATGAAAATTTGAAACAAAGTTGGAAAAGGATTTGAAGTTTAGAAAAGGAGTTTGAATTGAGAAATTGTATTTGAAACTTGAATAGGATTTAAAATTTGGGAATGAACTTGAAACTTGAAATGAATTTTAAGAATGGAAAATGAATTGAGAATTTAGAAATTAAATGTGAATTCGAATAGAAAGTGAATTTAAATATAAGAAATAAACTTAGAATTGAAAGACTTAGAAATTAATAAATAAATTTGGGATTTAGAAAAAGTAGATACATGAATGTGAATTGTATTGGGAAATTGGATTAAAAATTAGAAAGAGGTTGGAAAATAAATTGAACGGGAATTGACAATTTGTATTTAGAACTTGAAGTTTGAATAGAAAATAGAAATAGAAATTAAAGAAAAGGAAATATAGTTAGAAATGGAATTTGGGATGAAAATTTGAACTAGTATTTGAAACAAGATAGTTAGAAATGCACTTGAACTTGGAATTTGGACTTTTAAAATTGGAAACATAAATGGTATAAAATTAGAAAAGAAACTTAATAATATATTAAAAATAAAATAGAAATATAAACTAAAAAACTTTAAAAAAATGAAATAAATTAGAATTATATTTATAAATAAAACTTGACAATAATAATAAAAGACTTGTTGCAAAAAAAAAAAAACAAGGTGACTAAATGCATTATGGTATACTAATGTGAATGTATGAAAAATAATAAAAAATTAGGGGTAAAATTTGGGGTGTGATAGTTTACATTGAGCAAGTCACTGATTCTTGGAGTTTGAAGTTATCAACAACAAATCTTCTCTATTGGAGTTTGCAAGAAGATTGAAGAATCAATTGGTAAGATAGTCTCATTAGATAAAGAGTGTAAGAACAAGAGTTGTCTCTGCATTTCATCTCTATGTTTTGATGATAACAAGGAAGTATTTATGAAAGAAGTATTTTATGTTATGATGTTTGTTACTGTGCAGATCATGAATATTGAATATATTAGATCAAACAAACATTATGAAGATGTACGCAAATGATAATATGCGAATTTACTATGTGTAATATTAGTCGCAAACATGATAAAGAAGCAAGTGTGCTTCTGTATCTGATCACAATTAGAAAGATCCAAGGATACATGATGTTGTTGTTGCATTGCTCTTGTAGATTATGTTTTGAGAGTGGTTCTGATCAGGAAGCGAGCGAAGCTTCTAATATGTTAATCTTATGAAATAACTAAGTTCTGAAGACTATGATTACTTGAAGCTCTGAAGACTGAATGTCTGAAGATTAAGTATATAAAGACTCTGAAGACTTAAGTGTTATGAAGAACATAATGCTAAAGACTCTGAAGACAATGTTATATGTAAACAAGGTTTTGAAGATCTAAAGACTTGAAGTTCGGAAGACCATGGGTTTCAAGCCAAGTTATGAAGTTCTGAAGAACAATGTTCTATGTGAACAAGTTCCAAAGACTAAAGACTTAGGTTCTTTTAATACCCAAGTATCATCGTCTCTAACTCATGCTTCATTCAATCATCTGTAATCAGAAGCATCTGAAGTTCAGAAGACAATGTTACCATTATCATAGATAATACAAGTACAAAAATGCTTTATTACCTCTCCACTAACCGTGCGTTACGAGAAAAGGAAAAACATGGTAGTACTATTTTTCATCCTTGAGTAACGACATTCCTCTATAGCTAATTGTACTGTAACAACTCTATTATGCTTGGCTATATAAGGAAAGCATCACATGCTATGTGATATGGGAGAGTAGTGGTATACAGGTCATGCTGGTTGTTGTTGATGGTTTTTATCAAATGCCATAACCAAAGAATTGTAAAAAGTTGTTGCTGGTACACAACCATTGGTTTATGTGTTGGTGTTAATTGATATAACCATAAAGGTTCAAACACACATACAACCAAGTTGTCAAGATGGTATTTGAACCATGTTATTGATGTTGCCATACAATCACATAAGGTTGATGATTAACAAGATAACAATGGAATAAACCATAAAGAGTTTGATTGAGTATGCAACTCACAAGCTGATAACCCTTTGATAATAATTTGCTTATGCAGAGAGATTTTTGATTCACATGTGCTTAACTTCATATGCTGCAGAAGACTTGCAAAGTCGCTGAAGACAACAAGATGATCATGGAAGCTCTAATTACAAATACACAAAATGAATTTTGTGTATCTGAAGTGATCATTCGATTGAAGAAGGACAATGGCTACTGTCCAGAATGTTCTCAAGTGAATCAAGATGAAGAAGTCTTTCTCGCATTCAAACAAAGATCAAAAAAGATGGAAAAGCTTTTGAAGAAGAAGACTTCAACCATTCAAGTTCTTAGAGCTGTTGTCCGTGAAAAAGAAACTTGAAGAAGAATAACACACAACTGAGCAAGAATTCATTATAATATTCTGTGTGATAGGATCTTCTGATGTACTTAAATTGTAGTTTACACATGCTTATGTAAAAAGCAAACTCTTGTAAACATTACCCACTTCCCTAAAGGACCGAGTGAAGGTAAGAACTTTAGGAGGCTCATAACGTAGTAGTTGGCGCATTCTTAAAGCTAGGTGTTCTGGTGAATTGCTCTTGGGATAAGGTTCTGGTGCTGCTCAAAACTATTTGTTCTAGAGTCTAAAGTCACAACAGGTTGTTGTGTAGTTAGTCACAGTTGTAGGCCGCACAAGGAAGTCACAATGGTTGTTGTGTAGTTAGTCACGATTGTAGAACTTACAAGGAAGTCACGACATATTGTTATGCAGTTAGTCACGACAGGTTGCCATGCAGGGAAGTCACGACAGGTTGTTATGCAGTTAGTCACGGCAGGTAGTCGCACGATTGTAATCAGTTTGGTTATAGTGGATTAAGTCATTGTTTAATGAAAAATCACCTTGGCGGGTGGACTAGACTAGCTTGAGAAGTTCTCAAGTGAACCAGGATATATTGTGTGTTCTTTACTCTTGCTTTATACTTTACATTATGTTCATGCTTCCGCAACGCATTCATAGCATAACTTATTGCAATCCTCCCCTTTGCGAAAAGTAGACAAGAGTGAAAATCTCAATTCAATCCTCCATTTATCTTGTTTTTTTCACACCTTCAATTGGTATCAGAGCCCGATTCTGTTATTGATGGATATCAAACACTTAACAATGTCAGATAAATATCCATATGTTGTGTGTAGAAACAACCAAGGTGATATTTCATGCACTTACAATTTCAGTCTTATATTAGTTGATGATGATGAAGATTGAGTACTAAATTGTAAACCAACAGATTACATTGAGTAAGTCACTGATTCTTGAAGAATGTCAAAATCTTTTCCATTGGAGTTTGGAAGAAGATTACAAAATCAACTGACAAGATAGATTCATTAGATAAGGAGAAATATTTTTTGAATGCTTATCTTAAATACAATTAGATGATCAACATATTTTTGCTCAAAGATCAAATCATCAGAAAACAATAAATCTTATCTGTTGAAGATTATTTTTATATGAGTATGATATTTTTTCATGAAACAAATTAGTCCACCCTTGACTTTCTCATATGAAGCTTATTAGAAGTTTTCTAAAGTAAAAAGGATGATTTCTAACTTATGATTTTGATTCATAAGAAATTCATGCTGAAGTCTGCAGAAGAAGTCATAAATCATAAACAGAGAATGTCAAACTCTAGAAATAATTTTTGTCAGAACGTCTAAGACCTAACTGATCAAATAGTTAGAAGATTCAATGTAGATTGAATGTTGTTTCCTTTGCAAAGCTTCTAAGAAATACTGGAGATTATTCAGGAGTATGAAGCTTACTGATTCCTCAGGAATATCATTAGTGAAGTATTTTGAGAACTTGATGAAAGTAACACTAACAATTAATGTTCTGATTAAATTGAGATTCACCTCAGTTGAACAAAATGCAATTGATTAGAATGTTATTTGACATTCCTCTAAGAAATTCATGATATATGATTCCTGGAATCAGAGATGCTGGATAAGATGCAAAGACAAAAGTCATTTGTTTTGAGCTAAAAGAATTTAAGTCACTGATGTAATTCATAATGCAGAAATTAGTAGACATTAATTTTGGAAGCATATATGATGTCAATCTTTGTTAAAATAACTCTGATCAAGTTATCCCACTATTGCAAGAACAAGATTTTCACTCAAATTGTGTCTAAGTTTGATGATAATTGTATCTGACAAAGATTCACATCTGTTCATGGAAACAAAATCAGAAGATGCTAAAGATGTCAATCAATTCTCCCAAGCACTTAATTTATCAGAAGTTTAGGTTTAAGCTAAAGGAATTATTGACCTTCTGATAACAAGTTTCTTGTAAAGAGAACCTTGATAAAGAGATAGATGTTCTGATAATAAAAACACTGTAGGGATGCACTTAGAAGTTCTTTGATCGATTTCGATCTGAATACTAGTTCTAATCATCATGTTTGGAGTCAACATTCAGAAGGAGCGAACATCCTTCAGAACCTAAATGAAGAAAGATGATCAGAAGCTCTATCAAAGATAAGTAAGAATCAAACTCAAAATGGAAAGCACTCGAATAAATAATCAACATGAAGATCTCCAAACCTCAAGCTATGATCTCTTTATCTTATTTGACTGTCTGATAGAATACATATACATGTTAGAAGATATCCTAATCAGAAGCATAATAGATGTTATTGCTAATCTAATTCTAAATTTTCTCTTCAATGAAATCTCATAATTAGGAACATTCTCTCCAAAGAGACAATCTTTTGATTGATTCTCTAGACTATGTTCACAAAGGTTGTGACATCAGTCATAATTGTGAATCTTGTGCGATCATGAGATATCACATGGAGAACATAAGTTTTCTTGAGAATGAGTAGAAAAACTGAGTACAAGTAATGTATGACATATGCAAGATAATAGTTTTTCTAAGAGATTAAGCAATTGTATTCAATATCTTTATCTTGAGTCAGTATCTGTCTTGCTACTTTCTAATGCTCATTTATTAAGAGTCTTGTTTGCAACCTGCCTAGTAATCTCTCTCTCTCTCTCTCTCTCTCTCTCTCTCTCTCTCTCTCTCTCTCTCTTAGAGACTGCCACAATTATTTCCAGTTTAAAGTCAATTATTTTGTCTCATACTCAGTCATATGTCAAGATACATGTATCTCTCTAATAAGTCTTGCATGCTCGAACTTATATAGGAGCAACTTGAATTTTGTTGCCTATCATCTCCTCCTCTTTCTATCTGAGTAAGTTCTTTAAAATGTCTTCAAATAACTATGGAATTGATATCTCCAGCCTTAAACTACTGAAAGAAAACAAAATAAGTTTAGACCTATTGGTAAGGCACCGCCAACCAAGAATCCTTGAGGGCATTAGGTTTAAGGGATGGTAAGGTTATTTTGAAACTCTTGATGGACCCGTGTATCCTGATCTGGTTAAGGAATTTTGGGTTAATGCCAAAGTTCTTCAACACGGGAATGAGAAAAGTTCCATTCTCTTTGTGGTATTTGGTATTCCAATCTTGGTCAACCTTACCATCATTTCTCAGGCCATTGACTGTGATGAGATTGGAGGCACCGCTGAAAATCAGAGATATAACCAACATTTTGCTAAGCTTGTGCATGAAATCTACAACACTTTAGGTAGCATGATGTATCCTCCCACACTTATTCCTATTGAAAAACTCTGGTATATGATTATGGTGTCAAATATGAAGCCTAATGTAAGACATGCATGATGGTTGTCAAGAGAGGATGAACCGTTCATTTTCTTCTTAATCTCTAAGATCAAAATAAACTTTCCCCAATCCATGTACGATCATCTGGAAGCATATGTGTTTTTTCTAAGGGATGTAACTTACTTCAGCATTTCTTATAACAAAGTCATATTCCATATTTTTGAGATTCAAGGTGTAGTTTCCCATTGCATGTAGAATGGATTGACTGAAAAACTCAAGCATGACTGGTGTAAACCTTTACCCCTCTAATCCTTCATTAGAAAGTATAAGGTTATCAATTTTCTCGTTGAGATCCTATGTATTCTCTGTATTCTCTTTTTATCTTTTCAATTCGTGTCTGTTGTGTTTCTTCTTGTTTAATGAAGTATTTTCTTTTCAATTCATGAATTGCTTATCTTAGAGAATGCCTAAATCTGATATGCTCTAATCATTATGCATGCTCAATCTGAGAACACAAATTGCATAAATTAATTGTTATACTTTAATGTTCAAAATTTCATTTTCAGAATCATTATCATATTGGTATGCTTTAAAACGCTAAATGCTCCAACTTATTGATGATGTCAAAAAGGGGGAGAAATGAAAAAATGATTTTGTTATAACCTAACAGAATGCAAACTCAAATAAGATATCAAATGATATAAAAGTTGTTTATCTCTAACGTTTGATTATTTGATGTTTAACTGAGGAACTTGAAAAAGTTCACAAGCCATTCTTAGAACATGTTAAATGTAAGAACTCTGTTAAGTTCTTAAGAACTGAGTGTTCATATAATCAAAGTTGTACACTTTGTGAACATATGTTCAGAATCAGATAGACCAAGTACTATTCAAAAGTTGAGAATTTTCTTAAAGTCAAAGTTATCATGATTTTGGTATCATAATGTTCAGAAGTTGTAAACTATATGAGAATATGATATTCAGAATATAAGAATTTGAAGCAGAAGTCTTCCTGAAAGCGGCCAAGACAAAGTCTACAATTAAAGATACTTTTCAGAACAACGTACTAATCAGAAGTCTTAAGACTGTCTGAAGATCTGGATATGAAGATCCAAGAAAGAGAAGTTCTGTCAAGACAAACTATGATACTCTAGAAGTATAATGTTTTTTCTTGAAGAACCAGAGGAAGTTATGATAGACCAAGCAGTGATTTGCAATTGGCATCAAGCTCAGAATCAAGCTTTGATAAGATTTGATCAATCATAGACTTTTGATAGTAACAAGGAATTGAGATGAAGGCATGTGTTCTAGTCAGACTCAAATGAGTTAAGATATGGAAGTAATCCTTCTATATTCTATGTTCTAAAAACTCAAAATTTGTATTTTGTGAGTCTTAGGATCAGGGGGAGACTCTGAACAAGCATTAATAAAATTTTGGGGATAACACATTCAGGGGGAGTTGTTGCTCGGAAACTCTGAAAATGTTCTTATTGGTGATTACCCCGTGATTACCCAATTACGTTTGGTGATTACCCTGCATAAAATGTTCTATCAAAATACATTGTTTTTTCATCATCAAAAATGGGGAGATTGTAAGAACAATAGTTGTCTCTACATTTCATCTCTATGTTTTGATGATAACAAGGAAGTATTTATGAAAGAGCTATTTTATGTTCTGATTTTTGTTACTGTGCAGATCATGAATATTAAATATATTAGATCAAACAAACATTATGAAGATGTACACAAATGATAATATGCGAAGTTACTATGTGTAACATTAGTCGCAAGCATGTTGAAGAAGCAAGTATGCTTCTGTATCTGATCACAATCAGAAAGATCCAAGGATGTCTGATGTTGCTGTTGCAATGCTCTTGTGGATTCTATTCTGAGAGTAGTTATGATCAGGAAGCAAGTGAAGCTTCTGATATATTAATCTTCTGAAAGAACTAAGTTCTGAAGACTCTGATGACTTGAAGTTTTGAACACTGAATGTCTGAAGACTAAGTGCATAAAGACTCTAAAGACATAAGTGCTCTGAAGATTAAGGTTCTGAAGAACCAAGTGCTAAAGACTCTGAAGACAATGCTCTAAGTGAACAAGGTTCTGAAGATCTAAATACTTGAAGTTCTGAAGACCATGGGTTTCAAGCAAGTTCTGAAGTTCTGAAGAACAATGTTTTGTGTGAACAAGTTCCAAAGAATAAAGACTTAGGTCTTTGTAGACCCAAGTATCATCGTCTCTAACAAAGAATTCATTCAATCATCTGAAATCAGAAGCCTCTGAAGTTCATAAGACAATGTTACCGTTATCAAGGATAATACAAGTATGAAAATTCTTTATACCACTACCTCTCCACTAACTGTGCATTACGGTAAAAGGACAGACATGACAATACTATTTTTCATCCTTGAGTAACGATAATTCAGTGCTTAGCGCTGTTGTCCATGAAGAAGATACTTGAAGAAGAAAAACACACAAATGAGAAAGAATTCATTGTAATATTGTTATTGTGTATTAGGATCTCATTATGTACTTAAACTGTAAGTTTACACATGCTTATGTAAAAAATAAACTCTTTTAAACATTACCCATTTCCCTAAAGGTTCGAGTGAAGGTCATAACTTTAGGAGGCTCATAACTTAGTTGTTGGCGCATTCTCAGAACTAGGTGTTCTGGTGAATTGCTATGGGGCTAAGGTTCTGGTGCTGCTCAGAACTATGTGTCATGGAGCCTGAACGATTGTTGTGCAGTTAGTCACGGTTGTAGGCCGTACAAGGAAGTCACGACATGTTGTTGTGAAGTTAGTCACAACACGTTGCCGCGCAAGGAAGTTTACATAGGTTGTTGTGCAGTTAGTCACGACAGCTAGCTGCACGATTGTAATCAGTTTGGTTATAGTCGATTAATTCCTTGTTTAAGGCAAAATCACCTTGGCAGGTGGATTGGAATAGCTTGAGAAGTTATTAAGTGAACCAGGATATATCGTGTGTTCTTTACTCTTGCTTTATGATTTACATATGTTCATGCTTCCGCAATGCATTCATAGCATAACGAAATCCCTCCCTTTGCAAAAAGTAGTCAAGAGTGAAAACCTCAATTCAATCCCTATTTCTTGTGTTTTTCTGACACCTTGAAGGAGAAGTATCTGCTGAATGCTATTCTTGGAATACATTGGTTGAACAATATCCTTGCTCAAGATTAAATCATCAGAAAGCAAGAAATATTGTTTGCTGATGATTACTTCTTTGTGAATATGAGATGTTTTCAAAAACCAGATTCGTCCACTTTTGAGATTCTCATATAAGCTCATTAGGAATTTCTTCATCTAAAGAAGAAAGATTGCTAGTTCATTGTAATACCTCGTATTTAATTAAGTGCTCTGGATAATATTAATTAAGATTAATTAGTATTATTAGACTCAAAGACATTTTTGGATACTCTCAAATTAGACCAGTTAGTGTTACTAACTGAAAATTAATGGTTATTTTTATTAAAAGAGAAAAGAAGGATTTATAAGAAAGAAAGAAGAAGAAAGTTGGTAAGAAAAAAAAGAAAGGAAAAGAAAGGAAGAGAAAGAAAAGGAAGAGAAGGAAAAGAAGAGGAAAAACCTAGAAGCTTCAAGATAAAGAATCATCACCATTTCTTCATCGAATCTTCATCTTCATCAACCTCCTCGTCGATTGCAAGATGGGTTCATAGTTAGATACTTTTGTTATAACTTTTGGTTGAGTTTTAGGGTTTATAAGTTTTAGGGATTTTGGTAGAAAAGCTTGAAATCGAAAGAATAAACGGTTAAAAACTCGATAAAACCTAAGTATGATGTTTGGTATATGATTATATGCATATTTGTGATTGGATTCCTCTGTTTTGGTGCACTTTTGTGAAATTTGGAGGTTTTGGGAATGGTTTCCCGTAGCTGGTTTTTAGCAGAATTTTTCTGAGTTCGACCCGCGAACTGTAGAAATTTTCTGAGTTCGCCCCGCGAACTATAACTTTCAACTGAATTATGTTTTTTTCATAACTTTTGATCCGGGTATCCATTTTAGTGTTCCGCATATCGTTTTGAAGCTAAAATTATATACTAACACATGATGCCGAGAAATTATTCTTAGTCCCACGAGAAGCATCCGTAAAGGCTTGAGGTACTGCGTAGTGAGACGGGGATAGTGGTTTGATTTGTGTAATACGCTAGGTCCTCCTTAAAAGTCTGAGTAAGTCTTGAGGTGGGTTGACTTTAGTCCCATGGGAAGCATCCGTAAAGACTTGAGGTATGCATTACACTGGGACCTCCATAAAGTCTGAGTAAGTCTTGAGGTGGGTTATTCTGAGTCCTATGGGAAGCATCCGTAAAGACTTGAGGTGTGTATGTTACTAGATCCTCTGTAAGGTCTTGAGTAAGTCTTGAGGTGGGTTTCTTTGAGTCCCACGGGAAGCATCCATAAAGGCTTGAGGTGAGTACTACACTGGTTTACGCAGGAAGTCTTGAGTAAGTCTTGAGGTGGGTTACGTTTAGTCCCACAGGAAGCATCCATAAAGACTTTGGTGAGTGTTATATCATTTCCTCTGTAAAGTATTGAGTAAGTCTTGAGGTGGGTTACCTTTAGTCCCACGGGAAGCATCCGTAAAGGCTTGAGGTAAATGTTCCACTCGTTTGGCATTGAGAGTAGGCATGGAATTATGTTCCATTTTATTTTATTTCTTGTACGAGAAGTGGCCAAATACTAGAGAATGTTTAGATTTAACCCTTAGAGCCGAAAGAACTCTAAGATAGGGAACCCAATGAGATGTTGATATCTCACCCACTATTGTTGTTGCTTTTTTAGGTTCCTTTTGCAGGTTTGATTTACAAGTGGAGATATGCTCGGGATGTTTCAAGTGAAGCATAATTTTAGTCTTCCGCTGTGTATTTTCTATCTTTTGTACAATAATGAATATTGTATTGATCTTAGTGATTTTATTTTAGTATGATTTCCATGTCTTGTACCAATGTTGTATAGAATATTAGAATTGGTTAAGAATGTGAATTATACTAGTAGGCATTTATGATGGTGTTAGTACCAAATTAACCCTTGTATGATATTATTCTAGATATATATATTATATGGGCATTACAGTTGGTATCAAAGCAAGTCGTATCCTCAACCTAGCCTTGAAACATCATAAGTAAATCTTTCCTGCCTCTTAAGTATGCCTGGTCGGCATGGTTCTTAATATCATATTATGTAGTATTGGGCCTGATCAACCCAATGCTATATATGTGATAGGTAGAATCATGGTTGTGCGACCATGAGGACTCTGAAGTGTTGTCGCAACTTGTGTTGTGAGAGTGGGATCAAGCCAAGATTTAGCAGAAGGAGCTTTGGTCAGCTCAGTTGGAGTCTTCTCAAGAGTTTTACTTCCTGTAACATGGAGTTGCCGAGTAGTGTGTTGTTCGAGGAATCCTTTCGAATGGAAAAGTTTGAAGGGTACAAATATCTGAAGTAGGAGTGGTCAGTGTATCAAGGATTACGTAAAGTCATTGGTGGATCAGTAATGGTCACCGGTATGGACAAGAGTGTTGAGAAGTTTCATTTCACGAGAAGAGAATATGCTTTATGGAACGTGCGACGTAGGTTCGAGAGTGAGATAATTGTTAGTATTTCAGTTCTAATATCGTGGTGGAATCATAGATGAATGAGAGTACTTCAAGGAATATATTCGGATAACACCTTACGGATGGATAGAAGCTATAAGTTAAGAATGTTCATTTTCTTTTGAGAACCTAAAGTCGCGATGAAGCATGAAGAGAAACACAAGGAAGTGACTACACGTTTCAGGTAAGACAAGCGCACCCCAGACGAAGAATAGAAGGTTGTTATTTTATTTTTGGTTATGATTGAGGAGACAAGTTTAGAGTGATGCATCAGGGTGTTATATTTAGTAAGGGATCAATTCGGTAAATGTTGAAACTACCCAAGGAATAGTATAAAGTATAGTGTCAAAGAAAGAACAAGCTTTATTTAGTGACTTGAGGCGTATTTGGTATGGACTATATAAGATTGTGATAAGTGATAAAGTAAGCCCCTTGGTTTCGGGAGAGTTCTATTAAGATGAATTATGTTTGAGTATGAGAGGATTACCACAGAGCATGAACACAATATGGGAACAATATTGACAATGTATTATGAGAAAGCGATATCGGAAAATATTCTTGGACGAATGTACTATCGAGTTGTTAAGTTGTTATTAAGACAAAAGTTAAGGAAGTGTGAGCAATGAAGGTTCACTCATTAGGACTCTGGTGGTGTGACTACTATATATGTGGAATCGTCTGTGGGTATGGCTGTAACTTTTGGATGTGATTGGGATGAGTTTGGGAGGTTTATGTAAAAATGAAGACCAAAAGTTTGCTTCTGCGTTTGAGTAATCGGATTGCCCTCTAGGTAGTACTCGGTTACAAAATGGTGTTTCTAAATCTCCTTTAGCTAGTGGAAGTCCAGGATTGCACTGAGTAATCGGTTACCCTCCTGGTAGTGACCCGGTTATCATTGTTACGTTTTGGAAAATTGGATTTTTTTTCTAAGATGCATACATTTGGATTTGAGTGCCCGATCGAAGCGCTTTTGGTACCGATGGGAACCTATGGAAACGTTCTATATAATGATTAGCAGCGGGTAAGGGAACCCCGATTGTTATGTAAGCAGAGGCAGTAAGGTTTTTCAGGGGAGTGCTTTACCTCAGTGTTCAGGTGTACGGGAAAACTCCTATATTTGTGAACAATCGAAGTATTTGGAATATGCCTCTAGCGAGATTGGGGATGTTGTTGTTGATACTAATTCTCACCAAGGAATTTAGAGAGAGAGAGGACAAAGTTGTATACTAGAGATGAGATGTTCATCATTTTGTTTTACCCGATAAGGATTATGTGTTGGTTTTGTTTATGGACGAATCAAGTGTTAACTTGTGACTAAGACCATTTTGATAACATCATTGTACGAGTGGAATCGAGCCATTCTGTTAAGTATTCATGTTGTGACCGTAACAGAATGGTAGTTCTACTTTGTCGCTTGTTGGAGTTTGTGATCTGCATGTTGTGCCTGTTTTGTGTTATTTTGAGTGGTGAACGACAGATGCTTGTTGCACGTGTTTAGAGACTGCATATGAGAATCATCTTGCAAGTAGTGTGAACTAATTGGTAATTTTGATTTGGATTGTTGTTAACAAGAAGAATAAGTTCAATTGTGTTTGACCGTTTATCCTTAGATAGGTAATCGATTGACACCTGAATTTTGTGGAGGATTTTTAGAGAGTTGTACTTCTTGAATTGCAAGTTTGTTTTGGCTTCCGTTCGAAGTGTCAGAGAACGAAGTATGGGATATTCCTTTGGGAATGTTCTAGTAGGAGGTAAATGATTTGGATATTTGGCGTGTCGTCATTGAGACTATTAAGGAATTAAGTTGCGAAGCTATACAAGGATCATGAAGTGTTGATCTTTCCGGCAATGTTTTGATATTTGAATTATTGTGTGGATAATAGATAAACCATTGGTTAATTTTAGTATTGTAAATTCTTAACATCAAGTTATGGAACCCGTAAGAGTAATACCGGTTGTGTGTAGTTGAACCTTATACAGAGATAAGAATTTTAAGTTACCTTCTAGGTACAGTGGGAGATAAATGTCCCGAAGTTAAGTATGTAAATTGGATCAATTAAGGAACGAGATCCCGAGAGAAGTGAATTTTAATGATAAGTTTTGTGTGATCCAAAAGGGTGAGTAAGTGGAATATTTTATGCAAAAGGCAAGTATTATGGAAACACGCAAGTGTTCTAAGGATGGTTTGAGTTTGGTATTGGTGACTCTCTGGTTATTGTAAGTTCTATAGTGTTACTGCGTTATTATTGATGGAGACCTTGTGTCAACAGAAATCTCGAGTGAATAGAATTTTGTAAAGAGAATTGATATGGAGAATAGTAACCATGGTCAGATTTGTTAAATTTAAATTGGATGGATTGTTTTGAGTATAGAATGGAATTGAGTTTGTGTAAGTTATGTTTGCAGCAACGCAACCCCTGTATCTTTGTCGTTGGAGAGTTTTGGTCCGTTGTTATTATTGTGTAGTCGACAAGTGAATTGTTCTATCGTTGCATGTTTGCAAGTTCTTATTCTATTGGCTGGTGAGAGCTCCGATGGATAAGTGTTTTCTCCGCAGACTACCAATTACTTGGTATTGCTTGAGAATTCGTGGTATCTCCACTGTTAGGCTTTGGAAGCATAGTGGAGGGAGACAGATAAAAAAGTTAAGTCGGATTATGAGAATTTGATATAATGAAGTGTCCGATGTAAATGCTTATAGTTTTGATATAAGACCAAGTGGAATTGGTAAGGAAGTCATTTGACAATTTTTGAAATGGCTTTAGTGATTGAAGGATTGTAATAAGAGTTTCGTTGGAAAATTGTATGTGGTTAAGATTTTGCCAAGATACCTTCTTGAACCTTGTCGAGTGTTGAATGTTCCAAAATCAAGTTAGAGTGTTATGTTTTGTGTTGTGATTCAATGAAAGGAATTAGAGTGGTATGTTTTCTCCGAGGGAGGAATGAGACTAAGTGTTTCGGTATGAAGCAACAAATGAATCACGGAAATTGTAAGTTGGAAGTTAACCCAATATTGGAAACGAGCATATGAGTAAGGACAAGAGGTTTGATTTGTTATGAAACGAGGATTTTGAGCCGCGAAGTCGAATTCAAATATAAGTATGATCTAGGAGAATTAAGGATAAGTGTGGATCTAAGACTTTGTTGTAAAATGTCGTTGTGGATGAGTAAGGTAAATTCGAGGACGAATTTCAATTCAAGGAGGGGAAGATGTAATACCCCGTATTTAATTAAGTGCTATGGATAATATTAATTAAGATTAATTAGTATTATTAGACTCAGAGACATTTTTGGATTCTCTCAAATTGGACCAGTTAGTGTTACAAACTAAAAATTAATGGTTATTTTTATTAAAAGAGAAAAGAAGGATTTATAAGAAAGAAGAAGAAAGTTGGTAAGAAAAAAAGAAAGGAAAATAAAGAAAGAGAAAGAAAAGGAAGAGAACGAAAAGAAGAGGAAAAACCTAGAAGCTTCAAGATCATGAATCATCACCATTTCTTTATCGAATCTTCATCTTCATCAACCTCCTCGTCGATTGCAAGGTGGGTTGGTAGTTAGATACTTTTGTTATAACTTTTGGTTAAGTTTTAGGGATTTTGGTAGAAAAGCTTGAAATCGAAAGAATAAACGGTTAAAAACTCGATAAAACCTAAGTATGGTATTTGGTATATGATTATATGCATATTTGTGATTGGATTCCTCTATTTTGGTGCACTTTTGAGAAATTTGGAGGTTTTGGGAATGGTTTCCCATAGCTGGTTTTAGCAGAATTTTTCAAAGTTCGACCCGCGAACTGTAGAAAATTTCTGATTTCACCCCGCGAACTGTAGCTTTCAGCTGAATTATGTTTTTTTTCATAACTTTTGATCCGGGTATCCGTTTTTAGTGTTCCGCATATGGTTTTGAAGCTAAAATTATATACTAACACATGATGCCGAAAAATTATATTTTTACCCAACTTTTCTGATTAACCGTAATTATGCCAATTATAGAATTGGGGTGCTAATCAGTTTGTGTTGTATATGTTGAATCATTAGGATTGAATGGAGGTAGAGATAATGCGATTATTGTGAGAATTGTTTAATGGTGACAATTCAATTAAAAATGTTAGAATTATATGTTTAAGAACTATATAATTAAAAGCATCAAGAATGGAGAAGAGTGAGGAAATCTTACCATAAACCAATAATGTGGCCTAGTATTGTGACTAGAAATTGTTAGATGGTATGAGTTGTGAGGTGCCTAGTTTTACCTAGGTTGTTGCAAAAAGTTAGTGTGCTATACACTAGGCCTCCGAAATAGTCTTGTGTAAGTCTTGAGGTGGGTTATCTTTAGTCCCACGGGAAGCATTCGTAAATACTAGAGGCGTGTATTACACGATGTCCTTCGTAGAGTCTTGAGTAAGTCTTGAGGTGGGTTATTCTTAGTCCCACAAGAAGTATCCGCAAAGGCTTGAGGTACCGCGTAGTGAGACAGGGATAGTGGTTTGATTTGTGAAATACGCTAGGTCCTCCGTAAAAGTCTAAGTAAGTCTTGAGGTGGGTTGACTTTAGTCACAGTGAAATACATACCTCAAGTCTTTATGGATGCTTCCCGTGGGACTAAAGTAAACCTACCTCAAGACTTACTCAGACGTTTACGGAGGACCTAACATATTACACAAATCAAACCATTATCCCCGTCTCACTACGCGGTACCTTAAGCCTTTACGGATACTTCTCGTGGGACTAAGAATAACCCACCTCAAAACTTACTCAAGACTCTACGAAGGACACCGTGTAATACACACCTCTAGTCTTTACGAATGCTTCCCGTGGGACTAAAGATAACCCACCTCAAGACTTACACAAGACTATTCCGGAGGCCTAGTATATAGCACACTAACAGTTCGCAACAACCTAGGTAAAACTAGGCACCTTACAACTCATACCATCTAACAATTTCTAGTCACAATACTAGGCCACACTATTAGTTTATGGTAAGATTTCCTCACTCTTCTCCATTCTTGATGCTTTTAATTATATAGTTCTTAAACATATAATTCTAACATTTTTAATTGAATTATCACCATTAAACAATTCTCACAATAATCTCATGTCTCTACTCTCAATCAGTCCTCATGATTAGGCATACCTTCCACAATAGATTAACATCCCAATTCCTTAACTTTACATAATTACGGTTAATCAGAAAAGTCAGGTGAAAATGATATTTCTCGGCATCATCAATTTGTAAATGTTTTTAGCTTCGAATCGATATGTGGAACACTAAAAACGGATGCCCGGATCAAAAGTTATGAAAAAAACATAATTTAGCTTGAAAGTTACAGTTCGTGGGGCGAACCCTGTATGTGGGGCAAACACAGAGAAATTCTTACAATTCGCGGGGCGAACACAGAGAAATTATGCTAAAAACAGCTACGGGAAACCCTTCACAGAACTCCCAATTTCACCAAAAATGCACCAAAATAGAGGAATCCAAACCCAAACATACATATAATCCTATACCCAACATCATACTTAAGTTTTATCGAGTTTTAACCGTTTAATCTTCCAATTTCTAAGATTTTCTACAAAACCCTAAAACTCCTAACTTAACCAAAACTCAAAAGAAAAGTTTCTAACTATGAACCCACCTTGCCAATGAAGAGGAGGTTGATGAAGACGAAGATTCGATGAAGAAATGGTGATGATCCAAGCTTCCATGAACTATAGGGTTTTCTTCTTCTTCCTTTCTCTTCTCTTCTTTCTCTTCTCTTTTTCTTTCCTTATTAACTTTCTTTTCTTTTCTTTTTTATAAATCATTCTTCCTAACTTTATTTTCTTCTAATTTCCTTTTAAACCAAACAAATTATATTTATCAGTTAGTAACACTAACTGGTCCAATTGGAGAGTATCCAAAATATCTCCGAGTCGAATATTTAATAAAGCCTTCGCATCAAATAATACTAATTAATCTTAATTAATATTATGCAGAGTGTTTAATTAGATACGGGGTATTACAGACACATTGGGCTTAGTCATCAGTTTTGAAAATAGGTCTAAATCTCCACGCTTTCCCATTTGTGTTTTGAATTTATTATTAGTAATCACGATTAATGGACTATTAGTTTTCTGAGTAACCTATATATTCACTCTCTCACTTCACACACTTCACTACTTCACACCCACACTATGTCTCTTAGAAAACCTAAAACCCTAATAACCTATAAGTGTACGATTATCTTCAACCTCTTCAAATGGAGGCTCAACAACAAGATGTCTACAAGTTTGCTCAACAATCCGAACAAGCAGGGAATGCTGTATCTTCTCCAATGGTTTCAACATCTAATCTAACTGCAAATCTTCCTACGAAATCAGTTGAAATACCTATCTTGGATCATCTTGACCAAAATCATCATAGTACTCCATTTCCTAAATTGGAAGTTTGTTATGAAGCCTTAGTGGACTTTGACAACCTTTGCAACAATGAAGTTATTTTAACCAAGCAACTGAAGGCTCAAGGATGGAAGAATTACTTTTATCACTTACATGGTCCTATTTACCCATTTCTCTTTATATAATTTTGGACACATCCTAAAGCAAATGAGTATGTAATTGTGTCACATTGTTTGGTAAACAAGATTGTCATTACTGAGAAGTCCATTGCAACACTTCTAGTTATGGAGAACAAAGGTGGAAAGCGTCTCTATAAAATGAAGATCAATACAGAGTCTCTGAAAGGAAAAGCCAGTCATGTTATTTTCACAAACTCCGCAACTGGGAAGGATCCATATAAACCTCATGATCTGCCTAAAAATATATGATTTTGGCATAAAACCATTTTGGGAACCATCTATCACAAACCAACCACTAGCTCTTCAGACTTCATCAACAGTGATCAGAAGTACATTTTGTACTATATTCTGAATAACTTGAAAATCTAACTTCCATCTGTGTTATTTAAGTATCTCAGAGATACAGTGATAGAAACCCAAAATTTTGGCAGAAAGCAAAATAACTACATTCCCATGGGAAGTCTGATATCATACATTCTAATAGAGAGCAAGTTAATTGAAAGTATGAATAAAGCTGAGCACCAAGAGAAATTAGAGTTTGTTACTAGATCTCTTATAAACGGAAAAACTCTTGTTAGAATGAAGGTTATTGATGTCATCAAGGTTGAACCGACAACTACAAATTCTGATAGTTTGAAGAAACAGAAAACTCACGTGGACATGTATCCTCTGTTCACTAAGCAAGAACTCTTGGAAGCCATTGAGAACTATGTTAAGATGCATGAAGACGATGGCTATGACATGTCCAATTTTAACATGCAAATGATTCCAGAAAATGCTCTAGTTCTATTGACAAGCAAGAAGCGCTCAAGAAACTTGTCATCCCAGAAACAATTCACTAAGAAGCACAAGGGATAAGGAAGTCAATCTACCAGTGCTCTGAAGTCTCAACCAAAAGCTTCAAGTAAGACTTATGAATTTGGTCTTATTGTTGTTATCATAGGGAACAATATAGATGTATGCCTTCCTACTTCACCCCCACTTTTCTAACCTGGCGTATTTGTAACATCATATGTAACACCTCTGATTCAAACAATAACGGTCTCTGCACTCTTGTCATCTAAACTATCCCTTCTTCATTAACAACTCTGTAAACACCCCAAATTTTCCCTCACTATGTTCACACCATGGATTGTGATCTTTCATATTTGCATTAGTTCAAGCATACCATCTCATATTGCATTTTTTGTTTCACTGCATTAGTTCAAGTTCATCTGCATCTAGGGTTTGTGATCTGAGCAATCCAAGATTCATATGAGCCACTCCAAGGGTCTCAAAGAATTCCAATAGGGTCCATGTGTGTTTTATCATCATATTATATCCCTCAGAGATCAAGGAAGTCAAAGAATCACAAGAACTTGCACAACATGGAAGCAGAGCCAGGGTTTCACTACACAGATGACCTGAAATTAGGGTTTTGGTTTCAGAGGCCATAACTCCAAATTTTTTGGTCATTCTTGTTTCTAATGGTCTTAATATGTTATAAGGATCATGTGTACCAAGTTTGATGAAGAAATTCATTGTGGAAGTCATCTGTTCACTAGGTAACTTCTTGAGCAAGTCAGAGCAAAATCAGGGCATCTGAGGCCCCCATCTATGGAACCAAAGTGGATTTTTCATCAAAGTGAGGTTATATGATCTTTATTTGATCATTGAAGTGTTTGTAAGTTCACAAAATTGAAAAAAAGTGAGCTAAACCAAAAGTTGCCAAAAATGGAAATGACTTGTAATGTAAACTTTCCATTTTGGGAAAGTTTTTCAACCTCCTCTTTCTCAACCAAAAATGCTTCAAATGAAAAATTGTTGGTCATGAAAGTTGTAGATTGGATCATTCCCTTTTCAAAAATGACCAGAACAAGTCCTAATTCATTATGGAACTCAAGTTATTGCTTGTCAAAGTAGGCAAAAATCACATAATTTTCAAGAATGCACCAAAGAGGATTCTTTGCAAAACCACTTGCCAATTCATTTTGTGACTTCAAACACACTTCTAATCATCATACCAACATAGAACATTGCATAAAGGTCAGAATTACCCAAAGAATTGTATCATTCCATGCCTTGAACATCATGAAATCTCAAAAGGGCCAAAACTTCATGAAATTGCAAAATGATACATAACTTTGTTTCCACTTGCTGAATTGCCTCAAGACTAATTCCATGGACCTCCTTGATCCATGCTGCGCATGGACAAGCCAAGCAGCCAACTGCACCATTGCCCATACCTCAAGTACAAAACTTTTGACTTTTTGACAAGAAGCCCATACCAATCAGCTGCAGCCACCACCCTCTCTCTGCGCAACCAGAACTCTACAAGCATGCCTCAAGGATCATTTTTCATAACAGACACAAGCTGAAACCTCCAAGAACTCAACATTCCACAAAATAACTCAACTTGCAAAATCCTTCGAATCTCTCAGCTTACTCACTCAATCTTCAAACAAATTCCACCATTCATCTCAAAATCATTCACTGAACATAAAGCAACCATCAAACGAACCTCAAGGCACCTTTAACCCCAAACACGCTTCTTGGCCAGTTGAATTGCTACAACACAAACCAGCCACTCTCAAAGCTTTTGAAGCATTCCATTGGTCTCAGGAGGGTCAAAGGAAGCTCTTTTCACAAAGGAGGGGTCCTGAAAGCTCTCATCTGCATTTCTCAAGCTCAGGTAACCATTCAGAAGCATTTTTCCAGAACTCTATTTTTATGTTCCAATGTGAAAGAGCATGTTCCACTGATCATTTTGTGCTTTGTAGTTTTGAAAATGGTTGCATATTGATCATTTAATGAGCTTCTGAAACTTTTGTCGTTTTTAATAAATCCTTCGAATCTTGTTTATGAGCAATTAGAAATTTATTTTGGGGTTGGATTTGAGTTTAGGGGGATGAAAGGGTTTGATCTGGAGCTTTAGAGCTCCATAAATGACCTAGGGGGTGAGGTTTTGAGATTTTCAGGGGAGGAGGCTGCCAGAGAAGATGACCGGAGCTCTTCTCCGGTGGCCTGAAAGTGATTAGCTGGCTTAATTAGGGTTAGGGCAAGATTTGAATGTAGGCCTTTGGATTTTGCTTTCTCGCGTGTGATGGACGACCAAGATCATTTCATTAACTTTTAATCTGGATTATTTAATTAATTAATTGAGATTAGATAAGTTTGAATTTCATCCGTTAGATAGCGCACGTGGTCAACCTAAAAATCCCCAGGATCAATCTAATCCATTGGATCATCATACTTCTGTTTTTATTCAATTTTAATTCACATTTTCTCATTTTATTTTGCACAATTTATTTTAAATAGCTAAAAAATTCTAAAAAAATCTTTTCTTCTGCATTTTGAATCCTAATAATTTTATTCACCCAAAAATATTTTTATGTTTATTTTTTGCATAAAAAATCATTTTTAAAATATTTAAATGTTTATTTTAATTAATTAATGGAAATTAATGAATTAAAATATCATTTAGGTTTCTAAAAATCCCAAAAAAAATCACATTACATCTTAGGACATTTAGAAACATTGTCATACCATCCATACAAATTTCTTTTTGGTTTTGAACAATATCTGACAATTTT
This sequence comes from Lathyrus aphaca, assembly GCA_963966055.1. Classification (NCBI taxonomy): domain Eukaryota; kingdom Viridiplantae; phylum Streptophyta; class Magnoliopsida; order Fabales; family Fabaceae; genus Lathyrus; species Lathyrus aphaca. Next base: position 211,211,818 of record OZ014522.1, read on the forward strand.
CTTGAATTTAGGGTTTATAAAATTCTTATTTTTGAACCCTAACTTCAAGAGTTCTTTTCTGCCTAACCATGAATGGTATGACATTGATTCTTTTTGCGTTGATCTTCATTTAGCATGTAGTATCTAACATATTTTTGTCACAAATTTCTTTTGCATTTTTGATTTGATTTGAATTTTTTCCCTTAAGATACCTTAAAACCCTAGATAACTTAGAAAATTCATAACTTCCTTAGGGTTAAGAGTTAGGTCTCCTCCTTTTGGGTGTGATATCATATGGGGTTAGGGTTCCTTTTATTGAATTTTCAATTTTTTATCTTATGTTATGCTTCTGTTTTTGACTTTTGCATCTCATGTTGCATGAAAACCTTAATTTCTCATGTTCATTTGCACTCATCTTGCATATGCATTCATTCAAGAACTTGCCATGACATTTCTTGCATCCATATAGCTTCTAAGACATCCTAAGACACATTAGAGTCATTCTTGATTATTTCTTCATCCATTTGACATGTTATGCATTCATTACATTCCATGAACATTCATGAACTTTCATGCTTCTTTCATGCTTCATTTGCATTCTCATCACTTGTATGATCATCCATTTCACTTGACATGCCTTTGCATCATCTCTTAGCATAATTTGCATCATGAATATGCTTCTGGTTTTGGTTTGCATCCTTGCATACATTTTATTTTCATTTCATTTCTTTATGCTAACTTTTCAGGTGGTAAGTACTTTGAGAAGTGAATTTGCCTTCACTTCTCATTTCTCTTCATCTCTCTCTTATGCATCATTGCTGAATTTTATCTTTGCTTTAGAGTGAGCTTGCTCATTCATGTTCTTACTTCACTTTCTTTATTCAAGTAACTTATCTTCTTAAGTGAAGTAAGTTAACTTGTTTCTTCTGCTTCTCCTTCTTTCATCTGCTTCTTCCTTGGTGGCTTTTCTTGAAGATCTCTTGCAAGCCTCACAAACCATAGGAACATCCAAGCATGATAATCTTAGGGTTTTGATTAGTACCCCATTAGTTTTACCTTTGTGTCTTCTTTTGTGTCTCTCTTCTCATCTCATAATCAGAGACTAAACCTTTAAGGTTTTAAGGCTTTGTGATTAAGATTATGCCTGCATCCTTCTCTTAGGATGGAGTGTATAACTTTAATCCTAAGTTCTAAACCTTTAATGTGTTTAAATATCTTAATCAATCCATCTAATAATCACTAAGACAATAGCTTGTAACTTGGGCCATGCATTAGGGTTCTAATTCTTCCTTAATTGGTTAAGAAGGACTAACCCTAGTGTTAATGGACAAGTCCCCCTCAAGTTGTCTTACAAACCATAAAATTCATTTCTTAATCTTACCATTAACTAAAATCCACTTTAATAAAGGCTTTGTTTTGTCATGAGGTTAATCTCTAATCATGGATTAAGTTGAGGTATCTTCCTCAGCTTAAATGTTCTCATCTATTATCCTTCTATTAGGATGGTGTAATGAGTCCATTAAATCTTTGTTTATGGCTTAAAATCATTACTTAACACCAGACAAAAACTCCAAAAACATCTAAATAATCACAAGTAGGTTAATGATCTTAATCCTACATCATGGTAAATAAGTTTGAGGTGCTTACTTCATACTTAAGGTATTCTCATTACCCCTAATCAGAGGGAGGATGTGATGAGTTTACTAATATTTGGTTTAGGCTTAAGCTCATTAACTTATGACAAACACAAAAAAAAGCAATAAAAGATTGAAAACATCAAAAACAAACAATAATTGTCTCCTCCGGGATTCTTTTCTCATCATCTTCACTCATAAACGAGAACTCGCTTCTTCCGTCTAATGCAAGACAGTTAGCACCTTGTAACACCCCAAAATTTGCCCTCTTATTTATCATCAACCTCGAGCGATTCACACTTCATTCTTGCATCATTCCACATATCATCGCATCGCATTTGAAAAATAAATAAATCATTCATCTTCCTTTGCATGAGGTGTGTGGTCGATCGAGGCTTGGCAAACATTGGAGTTCAAGAGAAAATGATGTACCAAAAATAATCCACACCACTTTCAAGCTAACCCATTAAAAAGGAAGAATTCACCACTTTCTCTCCCTTTTCCCTCCACCTTTCCTTCCACTTTCTTTCCACACTTCCTTTCATTCTTTCCATCTCATTTTTCCACTTCAATTCCACTCCATTTCCCTTGGAAATTTCCACCAACTTCTACCATCTTCTAGAGTGTTCCAAGGAATATTCCTTTTCCAACCCTAACCCTAACTAACTCCCAAACCTAATTTTGGATCCCAAACCTAAATTTTGGGCCCCAAACCTAATTCCATTCCCAAACCTAGCTCCAAGCCTAGCATCTATATAACCCTTAATCACTTCAATGCAACGGGTTCGGACAATTCCAAATTTTTCACTTTTTCATAATCACTTTTTCTCTCTCACTTTTCCTCCATTTTCCCTCCTTTCACCAAAAGCTTCTTTGAATAAGCTCTTCAAGTTTCACAATGAAACTTGAAGATCTTGAAGCTTAAGCCTCCAACCTCCATTGATTGTGGATTGAAGAAGAAGAAGCTAGTGATTTTGTTGAAGATTTCGGCTTATCGGAAGTGTGCGAAGATTCAAGCATCAAGAACGCATTTGTTTTGCGATTTCTCGGCTTTTTGGTTTTCTCTTTGATCAAGCTCCGATTCTTGCAACAATTACCGAAGCACTCCTCCGCTTCGTAGTTTGGTGATCTTAATAACTTCTTCTTTAAGTTATTCTCTTCATCTTGCCACTTTTGGCGTTCTTTAAGTGCTTTTCATTTTGATTGCGATCGATTATGTTTCATTATGTGTTGCTTGCATTTTAAGATTTATAATGATTTAGAAGCTAAAATGTTGATAGCTATAGGTGTTAGCATGTGTAAATAAGTCCAAATTAAGTAGAAATTAGTGCTAGCATGTTCCTAGGTATGTTAGGGATCATTAGAAGTGAGTTTGTGGCCAAAAGCACTTATATCTAAACTTTTTTCACATTCTGGTTCAGTGTTAACCGGTTAACCATTTGGTTAACCGGTTAACCATTTGGTTAACCGGTTAACGGGTGCGTATTGGCCACAAAACAGGGCAAATTTAGGTCCGTTAACCGGTTAACCAATTGGTTAGTCGGTTAACGCTGTTAATTTTTTGTTTTCTTGCTTATTTGATGGCTTAGTCCTAAGTTCTAGTGCCTCTAATGTTCATACATGTTTAGGTAGTGATTTTAGAGAATTTTTTGGTCCATTTCCAGTAGTTCATTCCCCCATTTCGAGTCGTTTCGACACAATTCCATTCATGTTGCGTATTATGCATTTTTGTGTTTCTTTGTGCATAGCTTGGTTTCTTGCATGTTGTTGCCATGTTTATGCATCATTTGGCAGGTAAATAATTATGTTGCATTCTGCTTTTACATGTTTGCATTGCATCAAATCATTTTTGCATTCCATTATGTTGATGTATGTTGCATGTTGAATAATCATAAGTTTGTGCATTTGATTGCATTTTGTTTCATATTTGATCACATCATCCATATCAATTTAATTCTGAATTTTGCATTGAATTTAATATGTTGGTTGAGCTATCATGTTGCATATTCGTCATCAATGATCATCATGTTCATATGCCATATTCATATGCATGTTCATGTGCTATTTTGTGCATTACTTGTTGCATAATCCATGTGATACATGTTTGCATAATCATTCAATAAGGTTCATGTTCTTGCATTTATATGTGTTGATTTAGGTTCAAGAGCATGTTCATGAGAAATTTGGTGCATTTTGCATTGAGTTTGTGCATTAAAAATGAAAATAATCAATTCTGGACTTTGCATTTCATAGTTGTTTTTTGCATAAGTGCTGTAAAATGTATGCTGTTTGTTATGTGTACATGCTGTATTTGACTTTTTACACCTACTTTTTCATGCTGCATGCTGGCTGTAAAAAGCTGCTTGGTGTTATGCATTATTTTCATGGCTGTTTGTGTAATAGGGGCTGTAATAGGTGCTGTAGTTTTGTCCTAGCATTTTTTAGTTCCTTTAGGATTAAAATAGAGTCTAGTTTAGGTCCAAGGTGCCTTAGAATTTAATTAGGATTTAATTGTTGTGTGTTTGCCTTATTCTTTTTAATAAAAATGCACATTAATCATTTGTTTTGTAGTGGGGAAGATTGAGGTAAGTTTACTTCACCCTATCCTTTTATTTTTTATGCACTTCTTTTATGCATTTTAATTCATCTTTTCCTTCCATATTTGTGTTTGGTAGGAGTCCCCATTGTAAGGACCAACTTACCTTCCTTAGGAAGTAAGTTGCATCCTTTTCCCTTTCTTTTGTTTCCTTTTGCTCCTTAGGATTAGAAAACCTCACAAACCATTAGGGTCTCCCTTTTGTGAATAATAAATAACTTAGGGTTGGTCTTAGTCCCCCTTAGTTTTTTGTCCTTTTTCCGACTTGAGTCATTCTTTCTCACCTCATAAAGAAAAGCAATAAAACACCTAATAAAGGTTGAACGTCCTTGTACAACACGAGACTTTGTTGCGGAGTGCTTATACGTGTCCTGTTTTGGGGCGAGGTGTCACCACAAGAAAATTGGCAAATTACGACGGTTAATATTGGCAGATTACGACGGTTAGAACCGACGCAGTTTGTAAATCACGACGGTTCCTCTTCTGTCGTAGAATTGTGCGTCGCGAGGCTGTTTTACGACAGTTTGTAAAACTGTCGCTCCAACTGCCGTAACATTCCACGACGGTTTTGAAACTGTCTCCAATATATAATTACGACGGTTGTAACTGCCATAATTATATAATATATATTGAATTTAATTAAAAATTGTGACGGTTAGAACCGCCATAATTGTATAATATACATTGAATTTAGTTAAAAGTTGCGACGGTTAGAACTGCCATAATTATATAATATATATTTCATTAAAGATAGCGACGGTTAGAACCGCCGTTAATTACATTTTTTTAAATTAAAAAAAAAACTCAAAATCCCTAGGTGTTCACTATCAATGTCCATCAACTTCATCTCAAAATCAGAATTCTTCATCACATAAACCAAATAATAAGACATAAATGACACCAAACCAATAAGTTGTAAATTTAAATTAACTGAACTTTAACTAGATCACAGCCACCCTGTTTATAATAAAGGAAATTAATGCAGAAACATAAAGATAAATGCAAATAGAATAAGGCTAAAATGACAAAATCCTTCATAGTGAAATATTAGCTTAGTAACTATAAGGTCACACCAAGAAAGTCACACCCTACCAAACTGCACTTAGGCCAAATATCCTTTAATGACTCTAATAAGACCATTCACACTAACTCTAATAATCAGGACTGACTCTACGACGCTCATCATCACAGTGGCCGGCTCATAAGAAGGAGTTGCATAAGAAGCAGGTGCAGTGCAGTAGAGGAGGAGGCAGACACGAAGGATAGTGAACGTATTTGATAATCTTTTCACCCTGTATACAGATATCATTAAGTTAAGATTACAATGAACTTTATGTTTTCCAAACTATTAATTCATCACATACATTATCCATTGTAATGTATACAAATATCATTAAGCTAAGAGTATAATGAACTTTATAAAGATATTCAACTTACTATGATGAATCACCAATGCTTTCAAGGTCCTCAAGGGAAATGTGTCATTCCTGCAATTTCAATGTAAAAATAAATTTTCAGTCCATGCACTAAGGTGGCTCATAGTTTTTCTCATCTATATGAATTGATCTAAAAATCGCAAACAGACACCATTCTTATGGGTACTAAATACCCTTTTATTTCAACATCTTTTAAACTTCTATGAGTGAAACACATAATAGTGTATTGAGAAAAAAAATAGGAAATAAGGTAGTTGAATCTACCTGAAAATTCACACTGCGTTCACTTTTCCTGAAAAGCCTTATATATCTGAACAATAGCGACACGATCTTCCAGTTTGCAAGAATCAATGAGGTTGCATCCACTAATTTAGGAGCTGATCGGGTTCAGAGTTTTAAGAGCTTCTTGCATGGATAAAGAAAAAAATCAACAACATTAATGATTGATTAACATCTTGCTATAGAAGCATTGTAGACATCATAATCAACCTATTTTAGCAATCCTTTCCTTCTTTCAGTCAGCATGGAATGCAAAGTGAATCCCTAAGAACTTCACAGTAAGAGCCATTGAAAAATGAAACCATGATCTGAATAAATAGCTCATTGTTGAACTAGAAAGTATTAAGTAAAAAAAATACGAATTGTAGAAAGAAACATGCTAAATTTTTTCATAAATAGACATTACTATTTTAGCAACCACTTATATTGATCATATCGTCTCACGCGCTCTCTAAGCTCTTGTGGGAGCAGACGATGATGCATCCACTGTTCTGAATCACGTCTCTTGACTCTCATTTCCTCAAGCCTAATGGTAAGAGACTGAAGATATGTCTGTAATCATATGGAATAGAAACCACTGTATCAGTTTTAAATAATAAGCCCTTCATGATTTATGAACACAAACATTGAAAGTTATTTACAATGCCAGTCAATGATAAGGAAATTTATTCAGAAAAAAGAAATAACATGCACTGCTCTGTCTTCGGTATCTGTGTACATATGTGAATGTGTACTTACTCGGACTCCTTCACAAAGAAATCTTCGGTCTATCTTAGCATGAACAATTCATAAATTCAAAAAACTGACACCAAGAAAATCTAGCAACACATGACTGTGTTCTATACGTGCCTTATCCAATCAAAAATTAGTCTCTCCCAAGCCATAAACACTAGAGAACTGTGATGATTGAATGAGCAATACCACAGAATGCTAGCTTCTTTACATCAGCCAAAACCTCTGAGATTAAAAGATTCTGGTGGAAATCCAAAGGACAGTCCCACTACATAACAGAAGACCCAATATCATTCATGTTCTTATTTATAACATGTTAAATATAAGCTGATTTTTTAGTATACCTGCATGTTACCAATCAGAAGTGCAAAGAGGATAAGGCCAGCTATGGCTAATGCTATTGAAAACATAACTTCCCCAACGTAGGTGCTAGTTTGAAGCCCCTGGCCAAGTGTACTGCAGTGAAATGAATTAATAAACTAAGAATGAATTCGTGACTAATTTCAGTAACTTAATACAAAGCATCAAACATAGGAACACATAATATATCATTCTACACTAGATTATTAAAAGGGAAATGATATTTTTACACAAATTAGTGACACCTACACCGTAGTATATACGCTTTTGTTTTTCTTATCATGTATAATATTATTTTTTTATTTTTTCTGATCCAAATAATACATAACTAGGTTGTATTTTAGAGGGTGTAAGAATACGGTGTGTGAATGTTAGTGTCAAAATAGCAGCCCTCTTGTTGAAAATAGAAAGCATGCCCTTTGGTCATTCCTACTCTGAATAGTAGCCAAGCCGGAGTAAAATTAATTCCAGCAAGTATTGACCTAAATAGTTAGGTCACAGAATATTTGTATTGCACCTTGACATGATAAACATTTATGCTTTGGATATAAGATGGTAAAATTCAAGGACTGTGAGCCATTGATGATGTCAATCGTAATGATGTCAATCAACTAATGATGTGCCTGGAAACAAATAAAATGTACAATTCCTATAAGTTAAAATTGAAATATCAATTGATTAGTACAATATAAATGATCAAAACAAAGAGGAAGATATCATATATAAGAGAGATACAGACTAAATCTAGGACTTCATTTTTAGAAATGTACCGAATAAATCAGTTTCTTACTGTTCGGAAACAAATAAAGATAAAACCGACTTACGGATCCAAATACGTTAACAGCTGATTTTCTCAGTTGCATCTGCTTGACCATTCTACTAGGATCACTCATATAGCCATAAAATTGATTTCTTATATCATGCAACATGGACAAAAATTTAGGAGTAAAATAATTGGTGTCATCACATAGTCGAATTCGCATTCCAGTCACAGAACTTCACCTGATTAAAAGCATGTTTGCCTTTAATTGCAGCAGCACCGGGTGTCACTTGTGTCTTCCTCTGCCATTTGTTGATAGACTTGTCTCTGAAAGTTGCTATACTACAAGATACAAAGAAGGAGAGCATCAGCCAAGCATACATGCAAAAATAATAGCTCGTGCTTAAGATAGAAATGCAGCTAAACTTAAGTACAAAAGTTGTTGTTTAAAGAAGTTCCAAACATAATTGACACAGAGATAAAGCTTGTAAACCAAAATCTACAAATCTAAAATGCTATTATGTCTTGAGAAAATGAATGCCTAGCACAAAAAATAGAACACTTGGAACGTTACGGAAATACCTGTTGTGCATCCGAGAAATTTATGACCACTCTTGATCAAGTTTGTCATCCATATCATTAGGAACTTCTAGATCTTTTGATGACTTGTCTAAACCTTTTAAAAGAAATGAATATTTAGTTATTTTGGAAGCTAAAAGTCACACATTAGAAATGTCATCTCCAGCACAAGTCAATTGTTTCCAATAGTCAAAAAATAGAAAGGAAAAATAGACATGGAATTTATCAATTTGAGCAACAATTAACTAGAGACATAACGAACACTTAGCCAATTTTGAGCTAGATTTCCAAACTTGTTGCATAGTAGAATGATCTATATATAATAAATTTGATGGCATCTCATTAGTATTCCAAATGGTAAGTTGATGACATCTCAGTGTTGTCAGAACTGGACCGGATGGTTGGACCCGGAACCGGCCAGTCTGCCGGTTGGTTCAGCTACAGTTCTTTCTCAGTCCCACAAAACTGGATCAAACCGGATTTAAATTTGGTTCAATTTTTTCATATATAATTTTTAATACTTATTTACTTTTATTATTTTATTAATCATTGAACAAGTTGAACCATGATCCAAAGGTATCGTATCGCCGGTTCAAACTCTAGTCTGGTCTTTAGAACATTGCTTCAAGTGCATGGTAGAAAAATAGAAGCAATATAAATCCCTTCCACATTCCTAATGCAATTGTGGTACTAATTGCTTACAGAGAATACTAACCCATGATAATAACTACAAATATATGTCGCAAACATCAAATATAATAAGGTGTCACTGGAAAACAAAGGGAAACAAGAAAGAAATGTAGAAAAAACAATAATGGGTAAAAAGCATGAAGAAATCACCATTAATAGCTTAGGCTACTGACAGATTCTTTGAAATCAGAGCCTGGAACAAGAAAATGTTGCGATTAATGAATATTTTACATATAGATGTTTGCAGATAAGTTAAAAGAGAGATTTAAATTGCAATGTTAACAATATTGGATGCAATGCCTCGGCCAACTTATCTTATAAGTGTTTTTTAGCTCATAGTGAAACATAGAAATGAAACAACATCAAACAATTTATTTATGTTCAGATTCTAAAACAGCACATACCTCTTGCAGTTCCAATATAGAATCCAAAGTCTCCTAGGAAGAAGTTATCAAATCTGCATATGCAACTCTAACTTTCTCATCTGATTCACAGAATGAAGCTTTTACTGATTCCTGCAGACAAATTACCATATTTCTATGACATTTAGTTACTATAAGATAGCAAATCACATTAAATCACAAAAATGGGGTAGGAAAATACCTTGGTATCCTGTTAGAACTTGAGAATGGCTTCTGAAGTAAGAATCTAAGCTCGAGAATTTTGTACCAGAGGGCCTTAAGTCAAAACAAATTTTGATTATATTATTACAAATTCAAAATGGAATTCACTAAATAATAAAATAGTAATCACGAATGCTACAATGACAAACGAAGAATAACTAAGTGACAACAAATCTCCAAACAAAAGAATATCTAAGTGACAACAAATCTCCAAACAAAAGAATAACTAAGTGACAACAAATCTCCAAACAAAAAATCTACTACATAATGAAACAAAAAGTACACCTTCTGAATTTTCGTAGCTTGTCCTTTCAGAAGATCTTCATCCTTAAGGTGCTTCAAGTTCTTCAAAATGTTTCTGAGGTTAAAAATAGATAAAACTCTCATTCTCATTTTAGAATTCACAAAATCTCATGTAGATTAATAAATGAAAATAGTACAATAAGCTCATTGCAACTCAATTCCTCCATAGAAACAAATATAATAACAATTAGTAAGATGATTCATGAGCCATCAGGTTGATAGAAGGCCGTATTTCTTACATTAACATGTTGCATAACTCTGAAACTTTGAATCTAGTAATAAAGAAAATTTCATACTTGAAATCTCCCTCTCCTACCATATCACGGTCCAAGGAAAGGTTGGACCCATTATGGGTCTATTGTAGGAAATATAGCAATGACATCGACACCAGTCACGACACTGATAGTGACACGTAGACGCCAAGAATAGTTAAACAAAATGGAAGTGATTGAATGAAACCATATGTCGGAGTCAAATACCTAGATGTGTCATGCCAAACTCTCTTTTAGATTGCAGGTAGTCTTACCATGTGTTTTCAAATGCAACTATGAATTTACACTAGCTAACTATGAAGCATCAACACCAGTGTAGTAGGTGGCGGATGGAGGTCCATGGCGGAGAGCAAAAATCCCAACATATCAACCCTTTGTGGTGTTGCTACAGCGAATTATAGCAGAAAAACCCACAATATCGGTTGATACTTGCCATAACAGCGAGCCCATAAATCGACATCTATACCCGACATAGCAGCCATTGCAACGCTATTTGATAACATTGATCAACACTTAAGACAAAAAACGGTTTCTGGTGTCCAACATGTGTCGGTTTCTAACGTCGACACGAGTTACATTCAATCCCTTCCATTTTTCTAAATTATAACGGTTTCTACAAGTCGGCATAAGATGGCATGATGCCTGTGTTATTATCAGTGTTTAAGAGCTAGCTAGCAATAAAAATTAAAGTGTCATCCACAACACAAACAAACAAACAAAAAGTATGAATTAGTATATCTTACAGCTCTGGCTCCTGATGATGAAGATCCCTATACTATTTCTCAAGTTCTTCCATCTCCCCATGGTTCCATATGATTTGGAGTTTGCTTTTTGGCTCATCATCTTTCTTTCCATATGAACTTCAGCCACCAATCTCTCACAGTTTGCAGCCATCCCGATAATCTTTTCCTTATCATATGGAAAACGACATGCAGGGCACCGTCCCTCTGTATTGTCCTTCTCGGCCATGTCCATTATATGATGCAAATCTGGTAGCCACATTTGCATGGTCTCAATTGCTAATCTGTCAAATGGACCTAATTTAGTAATCTTTCTAACAGGATCTTGCAACATTAAAAAAGATAAAAACAAAAATCAGATTTCAAAACATACCCAGAATTCAAAAATGAATCAGAGACTATACCTATGTTGATCTTTACTAAAGTTTAGATCAATCTCAAAAATAGGGTTCAATACAGACCTAAATTAAGAGGGTTGGAGCAAGAGTTGCAGCGTGAAAAGGGATTTGCCACAAGAAGGGTGCCGCATTTAGAGATTTTCACAATGGGAAGCAAGGTTAGCATGGATTTTGCAATAAGAACTAAAATCCACTCAAAAATGAAGAAACTATAACAACTCTTAGAGTTGTTGTTAGGGATTGATCACTAAATCGTACGATAAATAATGGGTTAAGATAATAATGAATAAACCTTGGTATGATGTCGGATTTGCAACACGATTCAGATTGGCTATCATCCTCCTCTATTTCTAGTTATTGGACATGTGTTCCACCTCTTCACCTTCGTATGTGGTTTTCTCTGAAAATACACGAGTTTCAGCGAGAAAGGGTTTCGTCGTAACAAGAGCTCCAAAAGGCGAAGCAAGGTCGGCAAGTATTTTGCATCAAGAAGCAAAATCTACTCAAATAAGAAGGAACCCTAACAACTATTTGAGTTGATGATAGGGATTATAAATCAGAAAGGATTGAACATTGAACTGTAACAATTGTTTGAATCGAGGTTTGGTTTTTTGATTTCATAGCAGAGAGGTTGAGAAGAAATGAGGTACTTCTAAAAAAAATCTTATCCCTAAGATTTTCGTGTTCTCAGACTGTTTTTAGGGAATTAAAAATTATATTATTATAAAATAAGGGCAGTTCAATTTAAATGTCGCAAATACTTTTTATATGGATATTTTGTATGAAGATTTATTAAGTTATGTTAAAAAAGTTGAGGCAGTTAAGGTTAACTGTCGTGGAAACTATCGCAAATGGGAATTTACGACAGTTTTTATACAAGGGTCGCAATTTTTGTTCGATGACCATTTCTTTTTAATGTATTTTTATTATATTTCTATGTTTTTAAGAATACATAATTCTATTATATTATAAATAAAGAATACATAATTCTATTATTATTATAAATAAATAATACATAATTCTAATATTTATATAATTAGTTATTATTATTAATATTATTAATATAATTACTATTACTAATATTATAATTATTATTATTGAAATTGATTAATAAAATTAAAAAGGTGGGAAAATAAATATGAAAGAGAAAAAAGTGGGAAAGTAAAGAAATAAAAAAAAAGTTGTGATTATGATTGACAAAAGTAGTCGCAACAGTTCGCTCTAACCGTCGCGAGTGTGAAAAGAGGACGGTTCTTTGTTAACTGTCGCAATTATTTTATACAATATGCCTAAACAATTTGCGACGGTTGGCCCAAACTGTCGTGACAACTGTCGTAGTCCCGGAATAAGGACAATTTTTGTGAAAACTGTCGCAAAATATCTGCGACAGTTGACCCTAACTGTCGTGACAACCGTCACGATACAAGAATAAAGACGGTTTTGTGATAACTGTCGCAAATCAAGTGTCGTAAATCTCCTTTTTTCTTGTAGTGTGTAAGTACTTCCCGCGATGGATACGTCTTAGTATGAGAATGTTCACAAACAACAAAATCCAAAACACTTCTCATAAAAGACAATCAATAAAGACAATCGCGTTTTCTCTTCTCATCTCCTAATCTTTGCGGACGAATGCGACTTGCCTCGACAGTTCAAACAGCGATACGGTAAACACCCTCGAGTCAGAGCTGGTAACACCTGAGCTAGAGCTATGGCAACGTCATCCTAAAAAACACAAGCAAATAGTTCCCGGCTTAGTTAGGCGAACTACGTCGACTCTGATCCTCATTATCCCGATGAGGTACGTAGGCAGCGGGGTAGGGCCCGTTCGAGCACATTCTTTATTTTCCCTACATTTCCCTCTTTCTTTCCATTCTCTTTTCTTATTCCTTTCTTATTTCTCATTCCCATTCCAGTCAGCGGTTTTATTCAGCAACATTCTTATTCTTTCTCACCCTTTGAAACCAAGCAAGCAAGCGTGGATCCCGTCGGGTACAGCGGACGATCTGGGGTGCTAATACCTTCCTAGGTCGTAACTGACTCCCAAACCTAGATCTTTGGTTCGCAGAACCTCGTCCTTTCCTTCTTCCTCAGGTTTGTGCAGCATTACCTTTCCCGTTCCTTCGGGATAAAAATGCCTGGTTGGTGACTCTACCTTTTCCGCGCCACTTTCGCATTTGTACTAGGATGAAAATCCCGGGAGCGACAGGTGGCGACTCTGCTGGGGAACATTATCCAGAATATTTGGTTTCCCTTGTAGAGTCAATCCTAGCGCTTGTCTGTTTTTATTTCTTTCGGTGTTTATCTGTTTGTTGCTGTGTGCTTTAGTTTAGCTTTACTGTTTTCATTTACAGTTTTACTTTACAGCTTTACTTTACGGCATTTATTTACTGCTTTCAGTATTTATCATGCATCATTATCACTGTCTGGCTGTGCTGGTTTTCGTTTTTTCTGCGGGATGGGAGTTACTGTGAGATAAGCCAACTACCCGACTTGAGTGCACTATAGGATTAGCGTGGACACGTTGTACTCGCATGGTTACATGATGAGTGGCAATGTGTTCCACACCCAGGTTGCGACCGTCTTGGAAATATCTTGTGTGGGGGTTCTTCCCCACTTCGGGATACGATCTTGATGGTTATGTGAAGCTGGGGACTGATCATTGAGAACCTTAGTGGAAACAACCCTCTCCAGTGATGACAGTGGCAAACCACATTTGTTGGCAAAACCACTCGCATCCGAGGGCCCATTGGGAACTCGCATAGGATGGCCTGGTTCTCTCATAGGAACCCAGTAAAGGCAAACTGTTCGTATGACGATAGTATTGTACCCTTCGGGATGAATGTACTATTGTTTCTCGATTCAGTGCTTGAAGCTGAGGACTTATGAGGGATGCTTGTTTTCCCCGTACTCAGCTGAGACCTCCCTGGTTAGTATATAATGCCAAACTGATTCCCTGATTTGGTCATGAACCATTTCTCGGAAATGGTGAACGTATTATTGCTATCCGGCTTTGAGAGTCTGTGATGTTGACTCGGTATAGCATACCCGTGAGATGGGAGGGGTTTACAGGTTTGAAGGAACCCTAAAACTTCCAACATACCCCACTTTGCCAGCACATGGTCCTTTGGTTTGAAATTTGGGATTTTGGTGGTACTGTTATTACGACTCTGCACCAGCACATGATTGTCTTCTCGACACCAATGTCAGACCAGTGATCGCCAGACCTTTGATCACACACCAGTGCATTGCATAACATCCTCTGCATGCTTGCATTACTAACACATGTTTACTCATTTACAGGGCCGCATGTCGCATCCTCATGAACATATCATACACATTTACTGCATGATTTACATATTTTGCATTTTTACAAGTCATTCGGACTTCCTAACTTATTCAACTTCAGGCAATATAGCTGGTCAACACGTTCATCGGTATCCAACAAAAAGAAACCGGGTGAGAATGGCTGAACGAATGCAGACTGATCTTAATGAGCTCCGGCAGAGGATGGATCAGTTCATGGACATGATGATCGGCATTACTCAGAATCAAGAGCGTCTCAGGTTGATGGTTGAGCAACCTCATGGGAATGCTAATGCTGGAATCCCGACTGAGAATATGGATCCCAATGCTGCCCGTAACGGAGGGCCAAATCTAAATGGGGCCGCGGCCCGTAATGAAGACACTCAGGAAGACCAGTTCACTCTACTGGATGCTGATATGGGTAATATGAATGAGGTCAACAATCGAAGGTATGAAGAGCTGGCGGAGAATATTAAGGCAATGTAATGTCAGAATTCCCTGGGCATCGATGTAACCAATCTTGGGTTAGTGCCAGGAGTTAGAATCCCTCCTAAGTTCAAGGTGCCATCATTTGACAAGTACAACGGCAACACGTGCCCTAGAACTCATATTCATGCATACTTTGGAAAAATCTCGGCTCATACTGATGACGAGAAACTTTGGATGCATTTGTTCCAAGATAGTATATCTGGAGCTTCATTGAGCTGGTACATGAAACTAAGCCGGGTCTCTATTCGATGCTGGAAAGATTTAGCTGAAGCTTTTCTTAAGCAGTATCAATACAATATTGATATGGCTCCAAACCGCACCCAGTTGCAGAACTTGTCTCAAGGACCCAAGGAAAATGTTAAGCAGTATGCCCAGAGGTGGCGTGAGCTGGCCGCACAGGTTCAACCCCCGTTGCTGGATCGGGAAATGGCCGACATGTTTATGGGCACCTTGAAAGGTGTTTACTTGGATCGTTTGGCCGCCTGCCCATCCATTGGTTTTTCTGATATTGTCATCGCTGGAGAAAGGATAGAAAACTTTCTGAAATTGGGAAAGATCCAGGATGCAAGTAGTGCTAGTTCTTCTGGTGTGAAGAAACCCTTTGGCAATGGCCAAAGACAAAGAGAAGGCGAGACCAATGCTGTGTATAGGGGCCGAGACAGAGGTCGTTCTCAAGGTTACTACCAAACAGCTGCAGTGACTATTACGCCACAGGTTCAACCACAACCTCAAGGTCAGTAATATCAGGCGTAGAGACCAAATCAGGAAAGAACAAGAGCGAGAAACCGTAGACTTTATCCTATCCCATGCCCATATGTTGTATTGCTTCCAGAGCTGCTAAAGTTGAACATGGTCGAGCTTCGTACCATGAGAGCTCCCTCTCTTGATAACCTACCTCCGAACTTTGATGCAAATGCCAGATGCAAATTCCATTCGGGTGCCCATGGGCACAATATTGAGAAATGTTGGGCTTTTCAGAACAAGGTACAGGACCTAATTGACTCCAAGGCGATCAATTTTGTGCCTCACCCAAATGTACTCCAGAATCCAATGCCTAATCACAACGGAACCGGTGTCACGGTTGTTTTACCAGATGGTCCATGTTAAGCTGGAATCTTCAGGAAGCAAATAAAGCCATCAGTATCCAGATACTCTCAGCAATGGCAACTGTTTGTTTGTGTTTCTTCAATGCTTTTTTCATCCCTATTAAGGGGAACTATGTCGCTCTGATTCTTCATTGGTCATTGGTCAAGGGAGATACGTAGGCAGAAGATCGCCAGGTCTTTCCGAGCAACCTTATGGGGCAACTTTACTCCCCCGGTTTCACTTTTTCCTTCAGACGTCCCGTGTCAGAGTCAGAATAACTAGAAGAAGAGGTTTGATTTCCATGGTTGAGTATACGGGTGCAAATTGAAGATTACAAGTCTGTGAAAGAGCTATTGATCACTAATAGTATCCAAGACTGACAGTTCCAGACATAGTCAAACTTCCTCAACAACGGAAATATTCAGCTTCTTTACTGCATTTCCATTTGTAGTTTCTTTTATTTGTTAAACATTTGTATACATGTATGAAATTTGTTTGCTTTTGAATGTTATCAAAAATAAAACTCACATGTTTTTCTTGAAGTAATTCATTTGTCAAGTTCATTTTGCATGTTTACATCGCAATACCAATTGTCGTGCTTAAACTCTATGAAGGAGAATGACGAAGCAAAAACGCAAAATCTCTGATTGTGTGATCTCGAATAAGACCCTATTGACGATGTACATGCTTTGTTTCAAATCCCTAAACACTGGAGATATAAGGGAGATAGACCCTTGCTAACCCCCTCGAGCCTTGAAGTAGGAGTTTCTTCTCGCATGAAAAACCCTCACATGTAACCCAGGGGCAGGGTAGATGTCAGCTAGTCGGACCAAGCATTCAGGCTTTCATAAAGGAGTGTATTTGAGGATCCATTACATTCCACTATGCTAATCAAGAGGTCCAAAGACCAGAAGCTACAATGGTTATCCGAATCAAGAGGTCCAAAGACTGGAAACCACAATGGTTATCCTTCATCGACCAAAGATTGAGGCAGCCACTACCCTCGCAAAGCAATCAAGACAAACAGTGTCACACGATTTGTTCAGAAAAAAAATGAAATGAAAAGCCCGCTAAGTCGAAACTTGAAAAAAAGTGACTTAGGCAAAAGTTAGGGCATCCCGCTGGACTTCGCAATCAAAGATTCACAAGGATCAGTCCAGGCAAAAGGTAGGGATAAGCAAAATAACGCGAAAGCGAAAGACGAAAGGGATTACACAAGAAAGATCCTTAAGCAAGAACAAAGTCGTGTGGCACAAACACGAAAGACCAAAGGGTGACTGACTCACAAACAATAACCTGATTGGTGCTTGAACCGATAGTAGCAATGGTTCCTCGACCAACACTAAACCCTTATGAAAGGTGAACGCTTGTGAAAATTAGCTGAACATAGGAATGGAGAACATCACGAAGAGGGGTGGGCACAAATAAACTTAGAGCCTATATCCTTTGTTTCTATAACCGTGAACCAGGCCACGATACAACCCTCAAAAGTCCTAACTGAAACAGGGTTAATTTGAGAGCATATTACTATGAGGCCGCGTTCCTGACTCCTATGAGTTGTGCTAAAAGACCTTGTTGGTATTGCATGTACATAATTTCATTCAAAAATAATGTCGTATCTTAACCAGTGATTTGTTCACAAAGGTTTGCGACACTTTTTCAAAACTTCAAGATTAACATGTGTATTGCATTAGAATTTCCATTCTCAAAATAAACATTTTTCTGCTTGCATACATTTGTTTGGCATCATAAAAAGCTCACATGCGGAAATTCAGTCCAGAAGCTTAAGCTTGCCCAGTTGAGAAGTCTAAAACTTCTGAAAGACAATCACGTCAAAGTGCACTTTTCCGAGAAAACTCCATTGAGTAAGGACGTTCCCAACCAGTCATGGTAAGAGCCAACCAATCTGGGGCAGTTATGTCAAGCAATGTCCTCAAGAGTCAGCCAATCTGGGGCAATTACCTCGAGATTCAGATCTCTCCCAAAGCAATTGACCAAAGATTCATACTAGGGAAAGCCACCCCAATCGCACGAGGATTCATTCTTTCCCGAAGACAGATAATCGGAAGTTCAGAATACCGGGGCAATTATACTCCTGAAGAGTTTAAAGACATCAGGTCTTTTGTAAAATCCTCTTAAGGTAAAGCCCGAATCAAAGCGAATGATCCCTAGCATGAGACTACTTGAAATCTTTCCTCCTCAGCAGGACTCGATTCAGTTTCGTTATCCCCAACAGACACATGGAAGTTATCCCCAGTAAAGTCGTCAAATTTTTCTTCAGCAGGTTTCCTTGATTTTATTTCCCAGCAGATCTCAAATCAAATCCTCTCTTCCCCAGCAAAGCAATAAGGATCATCTCTATCAAGAGTCGTCTTCCCGTAGTGAAGCACTTCTTACAAGAATCAAGAAATCCCCGGCAGTTAGCTGAACGGTTCCCTTCCCAATAGAGGTTTGGAAATTTCAGGTAGACAAGAGAGTTCTCCTCAGCAGAGCCTTGACAGGTCTTTCCCAGCTAAGTCGAAAAGTTGCAGATCACCCAGCGGAGTCTCCGAGGTGAGATTCAATCCCCAGCAGTTGAGGCATTCTCTAGCAGGGTCTTCAAATCTAAAGTCCAATTTATTTTTGGCAAAGGTAATAAGTCGAGACAAACTAGTTACACTCTTCTCTAACAGAAATATCGACAATCATCTGTATTCCCCACAGAGCCAGCAAATATTTGTTATTTCCGCGTCAGGAATTCCCTTTGTGCCTATCCCCCAGTGTCATGGGCATCATGTCATACAATTCAGCATGTGTATTAAATCCAAGGTTGATATCCAAAGTCCATTCACAGTGTGGCAACTTATCCAAAGTCCACCCGCAGCGTGGCAATTTATCCAAAGTCCAACCGCAGATTGGCCAAAGTCCATCCTCTGGGTGGCAAATTCTCAAAGTCCACCCACAGCGTGGCAATTTATTCAAAGTCCAACTGCAGATTGACCAAAGTCCATCCTCTGGGTGGCAAATTCTTAAGTCCAGCCGCAGACTGGCCAAAGTCCATCCTCCGGGAGGCGAATTCCCAAAGTCCATCCTCCGTGTGGAGAATTATCGAAGTCTCCCATAGTGAGCAAAAGTCTCCTGTAGTGAGCCAAAGTCTCCCGTAGCGAGCAGCAGCCCCCATAGTGTGGCAAGAAACCAAAGTCTCCCGTAGCGAGCAGCAACCCCCGTGGTGTGGCAAGAAATCAAAGTCTCCCGTAGTGAGCAGAAGTCTCCCGTAGTGAGCAAAAGTCTCCTGTAGTGAGCCAAAGTCTCTCGTAGCTGAGAAATGTGCCCCCGTAGTGTGGTGAATTTTCAAAGTCTCCCGTAGCTGAGAAATGCGCCCCCGTAGTGTGGTGAATTTTCAAAGTCTCCCGTAGCGGAGAAATGTGCCCCCGTAGTGTGGTGAATTTTCAAAGTCTCCCGTAGCTGAGAAATGTGCCCCCGTAGTATGGTGAATTTTCAAAGTCTCCCGTAGCTGAGCAATGCGTCCCTGTAGTGTGGCAAATTTTCAAAGTCTACCGTAGCTGAGCAATGCGCCCCTGTAGTGTGACAAATTTTTAAAGTTTCCCGTAGTGAGCAAAAGTCCCCCGTAGTGTGGCAAATTTTCCAAAAGTCTCATGTGGCTGAGCAATGTGTCCCCGTAGTGTGGCAAGATTCCCAAAGCCCTGTAGTGTGGCAAGATTCCCAAGGCCCTGTAGTGTGGCAGAAAGAAAAGTCTCCCGTAGTGAGCAGAGCGCCCCGTAGTGTGGCCGAAATAAAAGTCTCCCGTAGCTGAGCTGTGTATCCCCATCGAGTGGCAAAGTATTGAGGTCCCCCGTAGTGTGGCGAAGCATTCGGAAAACCACCCGTTGTGTGGCATGTCATTAATATCCCAACAAAGGTCCACCCGTAGCGTGACAAATCAGCAATCTCCCGGCATTATTCCAAAACATTCACAGATTCACTACTCTTCACATCCAAGTTCTCCCCAAGCAGAGTTCAGATGGTTGGGTTTATTTCCCTGTTCTCTTCCACCGATTGCAAATTTTCTGGTTGTTTCTAGTATTCAATCCCTGCATACTTCAAACGTCTAAAAGCAAATGCTATCATCCATTCAAGTCTACAGTGATTGAATAGGGGCAGCTGTAACACCCCAAAATTTTCCCTCTTATTTATCATCAACCTCGAGCGATTCACGCTTCATTCTTGCATCCTTCCGCATATCATCGCATCGCATTTGAAAAATAAATAAATCATTCATCGTCCTTTGCATGAGGTGTGTGGTTGATCGAGGCTTGGCAAACATTGGAGTTCAAGAGAAAATGATGTACCAAAACATTGGGTGCTAATACCTTCCCAGGTTGTAACCAACCCCCTTTCTCAATTTCTCTGGTTCGCGACTGTCTTATCCATTTCTTTCCAGGTTTATGCAGCATTACCTTTCCCTCGGGATAAAAATGCCTAGCTGGCGACTCTTTTCAGTTCATCTTCATGTTCTCTTTCGCCGTCCGTTTGCTTCTGTACCCCATCTGACCCTGTGTCATTTGGTGGGAGCGACAGCTTGGCGACTCTGCTGGGGACCCTTATATTGCAACCAGGACTTCTGGTTCTTTTTGTGGGTTCCTCCTAGCGCTTTTTTGATTTGTGTTTACGGGGGTGTTACGTGCTACTTGTGCTTATTTATTATCTTTATTTATTGCTATATGTACAACTTTATTTATTGCTTTCCTTTACAGTTTTGTGCATATTCATACTGTCATTATCATTGCTGGATCTGCTTCTGTTTTGGTGGGTGGGGTTTCATTGAGTGATTAAGGTCCTATACCTGGGACCTGAGTGACACCTAGGCTAGAGTGGCTTCATATTCTTTCCCATTCCATTTCGGTCTGGTGCGGGAATATGAAACACGGTTCAGATGTGGGTTTCTTCTTGAGAACTCTGTGCTACAGATTTCCTGTAGTGCTAGGGATATCTGGGAAGCCTGCTAAGTCTGGATGACCTTTATATTGACCTTCAAAATCTGGGGTGAATTAGAGGAGGATCTTTTATGATTATTGTAAACACTGATCCAAGTCTGAGGATCCTTGTTATAGAACATTACCTGTGAGGGGTTTGGGATATTTGCAGGTTTGTAGGAGCCCTTGGCCACATTATACCCTGTTACTGTTTTGTTTTAAGAGTACTTCACTTTGGACAGCTCTTGTGATTACCCTGGACATGTGGCTCTTTATTTGAGTTCCCCACCCTGGTTATGGGATTTCTAAGCCTCCATCCGGACCTTTGAACATACATGGACTTTTACCAAGGCAGTTAATCAGATCCAGCTCTTGATCATAAACCCTTTGCATATCATTTGCATACATCATTTTTGCATAATTTAACATTTGCTTATTTGTTTTACAGGGTATCCATCTTCATCTTTGGTTTGGTTTTGACCCCTTCTGTTGCTTAGACTGCTGCTTAAGTTATCTTCTTCAACATCTCCTTCAGATTTCCTTCTCCAGCACCTTCATCATTTTATTAGTGGTTCTTCTTCAGCATTTCCTTCAGCTTGTCTCCTTCAGCACCTTCATCAGTTGTCAGTATTCATCAGTCTATCAGAGACTCATCCTCAGCTTCTCAGTTAGTGACCTTCATCAGCAGTTGTGCTCAGCTTCTTCACCAGCACTCATGGACACTTCAAGGAAAAGCAACATCTCTTATCACTTCTTTGAGCCCACCTTGACTGGCATCAGGCAGGTCCAGTCCCTCATTACACCTGACCATATCCCACTATTCAGAGAGCACTATGGGGGTATTTTGGACATGGTCATGGATCTTGATGCATCTCAGAGGAGCATGATCCACACATGCTTGCAGTTTTATGATCCCCTACTCAGGTGTTTCACCTTTCCTGATTTCCAGATGAGACCACTGCTAGAAGAGTTTTCCTTGTTGATTGGAGTTCCTATCAGGAGAGGGATCCCTTTCAACCTAGAGATGACTGCTCCCAGAAATGAAGAGATAGCCAAGGCATTGCATTTGGAGCCTGCCCTCATTGAGCAGAACATGACAACCAAGGCTGGAATTCCAGGCCTCCACCTAGACTTCCTGATTTCCCAGGCCAGCCTGAAGGCTGCAGTAGGAGAATGGAAGGCTGTCTGCGCACTATTAGCCCTCAGTATATATGGGGTTATATTATTTGCAGATGAGCCCAAATTTGTGAGTAAGAATGCCATCCACCTGTTCTTGTTGAGGAACCCTGTTCCTACATTACTAGGAGACTTCTACTACTCAGTCCATCAGAGAAATGAAAAGCAAAGGGGGAAGCTGGTCAAATGATGTGCTCCTCTGTACTACTCTTGGCTGCTCAGACACTTACCAAAATCAGATGCCTTCTTGAACCCCCATCAGCAGAAGAATTGGGATAAGAGGTTCATTGCCTTGACATCAGATGATATCAGATGGTGCACCCAAAGCACCAAAGGCAAGGACATTATTACCAGCTGTGGGCAGTATCCTAATGTGCCTCTGATAGGAGTGAAAGGTTGCATTAACTACAACCCTTTACTGTTTAAGAGACAATTGGGATATGCTTTGGTTCATCCTCCCAGAGGACAAGATTTGGCTAAGACCCTCTACTGTGAGATTCAACCTAACTCTGTTGTTGTCAGACAAGCTTCCTGGGCTTGGGACAACATCCAGACCAAAGGGACAACCATCCTTGGAAGGGGCAACAATATTGCTTCAGCCCAATACTCAGATTGGTCCCGTACTAGAGCTCAGATCACCAGGATGCCATTCACTCTGGAAGATACACCTGGACCATCTACAGTACAACCTACAACAACTGTCAGCCTAGAAGAGTTTGAAAAGCTGAAAGAGAGGAATAATCAGCTAGCTGAAGCCCTGAAGAAAACTCTCTGGGAGAGAAATGACAATCATCTGGACATTGAGAGATTGGAAAGACTCAAGATTGAGCATCTGGCCAAGATTGAGAAAACAGATGACTACATCAGGAAGGCAAGAGCAAGGGAGTTGGTTCTGAAGAATGCTTGCAAGGAGGCAAAGATTTAGAAATCTAGGGCAGAGCATTATCTGGAGGAAAGCCAGGCTAGGTGGATCAGGATCACTAAAGCCCGTGCACAAGAAGACCAGAGGACTCGGGCTAAGATAGAGCAGCTGGAGGCTAATGAGAAGAAGCAGCAAGAGGCTTTGTTAGCAGCTCAGAAGGAAATATCAAAATTGAAACTCCGGGCGGGGTTGAAAAGATCAAAGGATCAGGACAAGCATAAGAAGCTAACCAGTGCCATTGCTACCAGGAACCTCCTCATCAGGACTATTACAGAGCATCCAGCTGGTCTAGTGATTGAGGCCCTCCTGAAGGAAGTCAGGGAGGACGACTTTGGATTGGATGTCTAATCCTTTTGCTTGTATTTCTTTCTTTTGATGTACTTTTCTTTTTGTTGTTGTATTTGACCCACCATGGGAATATTTTGTAAACAAACTATGAATTTTCATCCTTTGTAATATATCAGTTTGTTTCATTTTGGTGAGCTTTATCTATCAACATCATCAGCATTTCCTCGAGGTCTGGAAAGGTCAAAACCAAAGAACCAAACCGGATACCATTGGAAGACAAATAAGCATACTGCATTGCATACTAACATTTTTCTTTGTTTTGTAGGTTTTTGTTTTATTGCTTTTTCTCACTTTGTTGTGGTTTCAGGAAACATTGCTCGCGGACGAGTGTTCCCTGTCAACAGAATACACCGGTACCCAACGCGAAACAACCTTCTGGGCATTCAGATGGATCAGGTACAGCAAGACCTGAATGAAGTAAGGAACCAAATGGCAAACGAAAGGGTTGATATGAGAAATCAAATGACCCAGTTAATGGCTGTGATGACTGGCTTAGCTCAGAGCCAAGAAAGGCTGAGGGAATTGGTGGAAAAGACAAACTCCTGATGAACACCATCCTGGTACAGGAGGAACCAGTAACAATGATCGCGGGCAGCCTCGCATTGATCCACCAGAGTTTGGGCCTCATTTAAACCCAAATGCTAATGTCCTAAGAAACACTCAAGGAAACACTGCTGGAGGCAGGATCTTGCAAGAGGATCCCAGGAAGAGCATTTCACAGTTATTGGGGTTGGGGATGAAGTCTACGATCGAAGGCTGGATGAGATTGCTGAGAAACTGAGGTCTCTTGAATCCCAGAATTCCCTAGGCTTTGATGTAATGGATATGGGACTGGTTGATGGGGTGAGAATTCCTCACAAATTCAAACCCCCGTGCTTTGAAAAATATAATGGTACCTCCTGCCCGCGTACTCATCTGCAGTCTTTCTTGGGGAGACTCAAGGCTTATACCATGGACGAGAAGTTATGGATGTTCTATTTTGAGGACAGCCTGACTGGAGCATCAAGAGAATGGTATTCACATCTGATTAGGGCCACTATAAGATGTTGGAAAGATTTGGCCGAAGCCTTCATCCGTCAGTACTAGTACAACCTAGACATAGCTCCCAATAGAACCCTTCTAATGGGCATGTCTCAGTCTTCAAGGGAAAGCTTCCGGGATTATGCTCAAAGGTGGAGGCAGCTGGCTGCTGCTGTCTAGCCACCCATGTCTGAACGGGAAATGGCTGACATGTTTATGAACACTCTTCAAGGAACTTATATTGACCAACTTGCTGCATTCTAATCCACTAGCTTTGCTGATGTAGTCATAGTTGGGGAGAGAATAGAGAGTCATCTAAAGATGGGCAAAATCTCTGACAACGGTGCAAGTTCCTCTAACAATACAAGAAAACCTTTTCCAGGACCCCGAAGGACGGGTGAAACAAATGTTATTCATACAGGCAGGGGTAGACCCTAATACTTTCACAGATCAGTAGCAGCCGTCACTATCCCGACTCCAACTCCACAACAACCACTTTTTCCTCAACAACAGCAACAACAACACTATCAGCAACAACCGCACTTTCCGCAACAAAGATCGTACAACAATAACAACAACAACCAACAGCAGCGCCCTTTTCAACAGAGGCCATCTCAAGCAAATAGAGTGATTGACCCCATTCCTATGCCATATGCCGCCTTACTGCCACAACTCCTGAAGCTCAACCTGGTTGAGTTAAGGATGTTGGCTCCACCGGATCCTCTCAACCTCCCGAAGAATTATGATGCCAATGCTAGGTGTGCCTTTCATTCCAATGCACCTGGTCACAATACTGAGAAGTGTAGAGCCTTAGAAATGAACGTTCAGGATCTGGTCGATTCCAAAGCTCTCAATTTCGCACCTCCTCCAAATGTTACCAGAAATCCTATGCCTAGTCATGGTGGGCCAAGGATTAATGCCATAGAAGAGGACCAACCATCTGCACTGATTGATAGTGTTGCACATATTCGAACACCGCTGGCAGAAGTCAAAGCTCAACTCTTAAGATGCCAGGTGTTCCCGGGCTGTGAGACCCACTGCGAATCGTGCAAGACTGCTATTAATGGTTGTGAGAGGCTAAGGATTGGCATAGATGGCCTTATCAGAGATGGAATTCTGCAAATTACCACAACGGCGTCTACAACATCAACAACTCTTTCTTCAACAACAATAGATCCTCCTACAACATCAACAACTCTTTCTTCAGTAACAATAGATTCTCCTACAACTGCAACAACTGTTATTCCCACTGATTCATCCACACCTCCAGCAATCACTCCATCCATTATTTCAACAAACCAAAGTTCAGTTATGCTTACTTCTACAACGTCAACACCCATCTTATCAATGGAATCGCCTACAACACCAACAAACACTAACGAAAATGTCTCAACGGTCACAATCTATTATGACCCGGCAACTGTTCATCCCAACAACAATTTTCAACAACAAACTGCATCACCTACTGTCAGATCTCCAGTCACAATCTATTACGACCCGCATACCATCACAGTTCCTTCTGCTGCAGCAATCAGTCCGGTCACCATTACGGTACCAGGACCCATTCCTTATGAAAGCAGTAATGCCATACCTTGGCACTACGACTCTGATCTCTACTGCGATGGAAAGAAGATCACTCTAGATTCATCAACTTCTTCACCACAAGTTGACAGTGTTGGGGAGGCGGAGGCTTCACCAGAAGCGGACGCCTTTTTGCCTCACAAATACCGAGACCCAATGTTGAAGCAGAGGCTGCTGCTAAAGCAAAAGGGAAGAGTGTGGTACTCGAAGAGCCAGTTGTTAAAGAAACTCCGAAGACGTCTTGTGACCAAGAGGTGGACGAGTTCATGAGAATAATAAAAAAGAGTGATTACAAAGTGGTGGACCAGCTTCATCAGACGCCCTCCAAAATCTCTATATTATCATTGTTAATGTGTTCCGAAGCCCATAGGAATGCGCTTTTGAGGGTCCTGCACGCAGCCTACGTGCCGGAAGAGATTACGGTTAATCAGCTGGAAACAGTGGTTGCAAATGTTAACACCAGTCATGGATTGGGCTTCACAGATGCTGATTTAACGACGGAGGGACGCAATCATAACAAGGCTTTACACATCTCCTTAGAATGCAAAGGTGTTGTTCTTTCGCATGTGCTGGTAGACACTAGGTCCTCGCTCAATGTCCTCCCAAAGAAAGCCTTGGTGAAGTTGGAATATGATGGTTTGGCATTGCGTCCAAGTAACTTGGTGGTAAGAGCATTTGATGGCTCTAAGAGATCAGTGCTTGGAGAGATTGAATTACTCGTGATGATTGGCCCACAAATCTTTAAAACTACTTTCTTCGTGATGGACATTCAGCCGGCCTACAGCTGTTTGTTGGGTAGACCCTGGATTCACGCCGCTGGCGCTGTTACATCTACCCTTCACCAGAAATTAAAATTTGAGTGGGAAGGCCAGATCATCACAATCTGCGGGGAGGAAGACATTTTCGTTAGCCGGCTGGCTACTTACAAGTATATAGAGATGGATGGGGAGATCCACGAGACTATGAGCCAGGGGTTTGAGGCCCTTAACATCAATGAAGCAACTGCTGTGTCTGGAACTTCTATCGCTTCATATCAATAAGCCTGAAAGGTTGTTGAGGAGGGTAACGCCAAAGGTTGGGGCAAACTGTTGCCGGTGGAAAAGAAAGAAGACAGATTCGGGTTGGGTTACAGACCAACCCGACAAGATCAATCAGAGGCTGCCAAGGAGCCCAAATTTGTCAGTGGGGGAATGTTTACCCCGGATGCTGTGAACAATCTGGAAGACGAGGAAGAAGGCGATCGCAACCTGGAGAACTGGATACGTCCAAGGATCCCGGGGAACCAAGTCTCTAACTGGTCTTCCAAGGAAATTATAAGGGTTACTCCTGCAGAGTAATTATTATTTCCTGTCTTTTTAGCATGCATCAAGTCCTGCATCTTTCCCAAGGTGTCAGGACTCATTTTGTAATAGGGCCATCTTATATTTTGTGCAAATGATTAATCAATGAATATCAGGACATCTTTTGCAAACGAGTCTCTTTTTTCGCTCACTGTCTTTTTCATTTTTCACTTTTGTACAAAACAAAAAAAATGGAAATGTTTTCAAAATAAACAACTTCATTTTCACTTTTTCTAAACAAGATAAAACTGATCACTAAAATGAACCAATCTCAACCATTGCAGATATTATCCTCCAGATCGCACCGACAACAACACTGCTATGACCTTGTATGACTTCGATAATCCGATTAATCAAGATGATGAAGGGGTTGAAGAAGACTATGAGCTACCTGAAGAATTATCCAGGTTGTTAAGGCAAGAGGAGAAGGTTATCACTCCTCATCAGGAGGAGGTTGAGACAGTTAATCTTGGTACCGAAGAAGACTTGAAAGAAGTGAAGATCGGGGCCCGTCTGCAAGATTCAGTGAAGGAACAACTTATTGACATGCTTTGAGAGTACGTTGATGTCTTTGCCTGGTCCTATCAAGACATGCCAGGTCTGGATACTGACATTGTTATGCACAAGCTGCATTTGAAGGAAGATTGTCCTCCAGTGAAGTAGAAGCTACGCCGTACTCATCCGGATATGGCCATGAAGATAAAAGAAGAGGTACAAAAACAGTGGGACGCCGGTTTCCTTGCTGTAACTAGTTACCCGCCGTGGGTTGCTAATATTGTACCAGTGCCTAAGAAAGATGGCAAAGTGCGGATGTGTGTGGATTACCGGGATCTAAACAGAGCTAGCCCGAAGGATGATTTCCCTTTACCTCACATTGATGTATTGGTCGACAACACAGCTCAGTTCTCGATATTTTCCTTCATGGATGGTTTTTCAGGTTATAATCAGATCAAGATGTCACCCGAAGACATGGAGAAGACTACCTTCATTACACCTTGGGGCACATTCTGTTATAAGGTAATGCCATTTGGATTGAAGAATGCTGGCGCTACTTATCAACGGGCTATGGTAACATTATTCCACGACATGATCCACAAAGAAATTGAATGCTACGTGGATGATATGATTACCAAGTCCCTCACTGAAGAGGACCATCTGGTAAATCTGCTGAAGTTGTTCAAACGTCTGAGAAAGTATCAGCTGAAGCTAAACCCCAACAAATGCACATTCGGGGTATGGTTCGGTAAACTGCTGGGATTCATTGTAAGTGAAAAGGGAATTGAAGTTGACCCTGACAAAGTCAAAGCCATTCAGGAGATACCTGCACCTAGGACTGAAAAAGAAGTTCGGGGGTTCTTAGGTAGATTGAACTACATATCAAGGTTCATATCTCATCTCACAGCAACCTGTGAGCCCCTGTTCAAATTGTTAAGAAAGGAACAAACGGTCAGGTGGAATGAAGACTGCCAGAAGGCTTTTGACAAAATCAAGGAGTACTTACAAGAACCTCCAATTCGTATGCCTCTAGTTGAAGGAAGACCTCTAATAATGTACCTGACAGTATTAGAAGGGTCAATGGGGTGTGTGCTGGGCCAGCATGACGAGTCTGGTCGAAAAGAGTATGCAATATACTACCTAAGCAAAAAGTTTACCGACTGTGAACAACGTTATTCATTGCTCGAGAAAACTTGTTGTGCTTTAGTGTGGGCTGCTCGCCGACTAAGGCAGTATATGTTGACTCACACTACCTTGTTGATCTCAAAGATGGACCCAGTCAAGTACATATTTGAGAATCCAGAACTTACCGGAAGGGTTGCAAGATGGCAAATGATTCTGACAGAATAAGACATTCAGTACACATCTCAAAAAGCCATCAAAGGCAGTGTACTGTCTGACTATCTAGCTGAGCAACCCATTGATGATTACCAACCAATGAGATTTGACTTCCCTGATGAGGACATCATGTTCCTGAAAGCAAAAGATCATGAAGAGCCTGTTCACACTGAAGGGCCCGACCCAGAAGAAGAATGGACAATGATGTTTGATGGGGTTATCAATATGAATGGTCGTGGAGTTGGTGCAGTGCTCATTACACCTAAAGGAGTTCATATGCCTTTCTCGGCAAAACTCACCTTTGCATGCACTAACAACGAAGCTGAATACGAAGCCTGTATCATGGGTCTTGAGGAAGCCATTGACCTCAGGATCAAGACTTTAACTGTATTCGGAGATTCAGCTTTGGTAATCAATCAGACCAACGGTAAATGGTACACTCACCAAGAGCATCTGATTCCATACCGCGACTATACGAGGAGATTATTGACTTTCTTTACAACAGTCAAACTTGAGTACATCCCTCGAGACGAAAATCAGTTTGCAGATGCTTTGGCTACCATTTCCTCCATGATCAAGGTTCAGGCTGCCAATTTCGTGCCTCGGATTTCTGTATCCAGACTAGACCGACCGACATACGTATTCTCCGTGGACATTGCTAAAGATGACAAGCCTTGGTTCCATGACATCAAATGCTTCTTAGAGGATCAAACATACCCACCTGGGGCATCATCTAATGATAAGAAGACATTGAGAAGGCTGGCTGGTAGTTTTTTCCTGAATGCTGATGGTTCATTATACAAGAGGAACTTTGACATGGTGCGTCTCAGATGTGTTGATAAGAAAGAAGCAGACTTGCTGATGCACGAAGTACATGAAAGTTCTTTCGGTACCCATACTGGAGGACATGAAATGGCTAAGAAATTATTAAGATCAGGTTACTACTGGATCACAATGGATGCAAACTGTTGTGCTTATGCCAGGAAGTGTCATAAATGCCAGATATATGCAGACAAGGTGCATGTGCCTCCGAATCCTTTGAATGTAATGTCTTCACCTTGGCCCTTTGCCATGTGGGGCATTGACATGATTGGGAAGATTGAACCGACTGCTTTAAATGGGCATAGATTCATCCTGGTAGCCATTGATTACTTCACCAAGTGGGTTGAAGCAGCTTCGTATGCAAATGTCACTAGGCAAGTGGTAGCCCGATTCCTTAAAAGAGACATCATCTGTCGGTATGGAGTACCCGAGTGAATCATTACTGATAATGGTTCCAATTTGAACAACAAGATGATGGCAGAACTGTGCCGGGACTTCAAAATCCAACACCACAACTCTTCTCCTTACAGGCCAAATATGAATGGCGCTGTTGAGGCAACTAACAAGAATATTAAGAAGATTGTGCAAAAGATGGTGATTACTTATAAAGACTGGCATGAGATGCTACCATTTGCCTTGCATGGGTATCATACCTCAATCAGAACATCCACTGGGGCGACATCGTATCAACTTGTGTATGGTATGGAGGCAGTCCTACCTGTAGAAGTTGAATTACCCTTCTTACGGGTACTGATGGATGTCAAGTTGAATGAAGCAGAATGGGTCTGATCTCGGTACAATCAATTGAATCTGATCGAAGAAAAGAGATTAGCTGCAATATGTCATGGGCAGTTATATCAGAAAAGAATGAAGAAAGCCTTCGATCAGAAAGTCAGGCTTCGGGAATACCAAGTGGGAGATCTTGTGCTGAAAAGACTCCTTCCTCCTCATACAGACCACAGGGGCAAGTGGACTCCGAATTACGATGGTCCATTCATAGTGAAGAGATTTTTCTCTGGTGGAGCACTGATGCTCACTACTATGGATGGTGAAGATTTCTTATCCCCTGTGAATTCAGATGCAGTTAAAATATACTTCGCATAAATGACCCGCTGGACATAAAAACAGAATGTAAGTCCAGGAAAAAATAGGGCATCCCGGCGAGTCAAAAACAGAATAAAAGACTCGGGCAAAAATAAGGGAAAATCAAAAGAAAAATGTACACTCGCTGAGTTGAAATGCCGCATTGAACAACTCAGGCAAGAATGGGTATCCCGGTGGATTGAAAACCCGAAAGGGCGATCCACACAAAATCAGGGAATAAGCGAACAACTGCATTCTGAATTCGTCTGTATCATTTACAACATGGCAAACTTCGAAAGGTTAAAGCATCGGTCAGAATCAACTTTCTTCAAAAAACAAGATGAGAAGAACGTCAAGGTCATACGAGTCATAACAAAGGGAAGCTCACTGAAGCGTCGCCAACATTGCCAGCATATTTATTTTTCTCAATTTGTAACAATCTCCTCATTTCAGGGGATCTGTTTCTTTGACTGTATTTGCCAATTCAGGGCACCAAAATTAATAAAAATCAGAGTTTTCAGTCACACTCCGTCTTGTACATTTCTGTTTCGTTTGCAAAAATGTCCAATATCCATAATATTTGCATAAAACAGATGTGCCTTTCTAATTACTTGCTTGCAGAAAATGTATTTACTTCCAGGAATATCTAAATCCTATGATGGAATCCGGTAAGGGATGCCTCGGGACACTTGTGCGTTTCTTTGTCTTAACATGATTGCAGGTATTCAATACGCGACATGGGGCATGCCAAACATACTTCCTCCCCTAACAATATCTGGAATGTTTTTCCCTAGCAAAGTTGCCAAAGCATCACTTCCCCAGCACATCTTCTTCAAGCAGCATCAGAAAATGCTCATTTCCCCAGCTGAGTTGTCAAGTCTCCTCATCCTCAGCAAGGATCCTCACAAAGTCCTCTAAGAAGATCGTTCAATGATCTTTTCTCTCCCCACAGAGTTCCAGACTCTATCTAGAAGAGCAGTGTCTGAAGTTCTTACACAACAAAGTGACGGAAGCTTCCTCATCCCCGGCTGGGATATCTCCTCATCGGGTAGATCTATCAGTGATCTACTTCCCCAGGCAGAACCATACATCTTATCAGATCTACCAATGATCTCATTCCCAACTGGGATATCACTTCAAGCAGATCAGCCAGAGATCTTCACAGCAGCGGGATCCGAATCCCGGATTAGTATCTTTTGCATAATCATAGCATTCGCATCATTTTCCCCCCATAGCGTAGCATTCGGTCTGATACGGAGCATTACGGCAAAAATCAAACATATTGCATGATCACAAGTTAGGTTCGAACCATTCACCTGTAAATACCAACAGTACCTCATCAGCAATATACAAAATACATCCCTTGCACATAAAAGCCAAAGCGTCCCTTTTGCACTCTCAAATACAGATACATGCTCCTTTTGAGATTCGTCTGTGTCATCACTCCCCAGTAAAGTCGTCAGAACACTTTCTACCAACAGATACTTGTCCATAACATGTTCTTCTCAACACTCGTCCGTGTCACCTCATAATTCCCAGCAGAAAGCCAAAGCGTCCCCTTTGCACTCACAAACACATGTTCATATGTACTTTCGACACTCGTCCATGTCATATCATCCCCTGTAGATATAAGCCAGACCGATGCTTATACACCCTCTTGACACCCGTCCTTGTCACCTATCCCCATCACAGTTGCCCAAACACCTGTTTATAATACTTCTTTTGACACTTGTTCGTGTCATCCTATCCCCACAGTGCCAAAACACTTATACTTTTTTATTTTGGAAAGTGTAAGCACTCGTCCATGTTTACCATTCCCCAGCAAGTCCCCAGCAAAACATCTTTTTTCTATCCGACATTCGTCCTTTGTCGCGATACTTTCGGCAGCCGTACCCTTCCAGGTGATCGTCCTTCACCTTTTGATGACTGTCCCTCATCCTTTCCCCCAGCGGAGTCTCCATTATTGGAACCCTTTTCTATCCGACATTCTTCCTATGTCGTGATATTTTAGCAGTCGTCCCCTGCTAGGTGATCGTCCTTCACCTTTTGATGATCGTCCTTCATCATTTTATCCGATGGCCATCCCCACCGTTGATCTTGTTATCTGACATTCGTCCTATGTCATTATAAAATCCTGAGAGCAGCCGTACCCTGCTAGGTGATCATCCTTCACCTTTTGGATGATCGTCCTTCATCATTTTATCCGATGGTCGTCCCCATCGTCGACCTTTTCTATCCGACATTCGTCCTATGTCGTGGTAAAGAGCAGCCGTCCCCTGCTAGGTGATTGTCCTTCACCTTTTGATGACCGTCCCTCATCAATATTTCCTTTATTCTTCGAACCGATGGCCGTCCCCATCGTTGTTTACCTTGCTTTGCAAACCTGATGGTCGTCCCCATCATTGCCTTTACTTTAATCCCTAGAGAATTTTACCCGATGGCCGTCCCCATCATGATTTCTTTACCTCCCCAGCATGTCGGCCGTCCCCGTCATTGCTTTATCCCCAGCAGTCGTCCTCTGCTCGATGGTCTTCCTCCATCGCCCACACTTTATGATCATATTGTACTTTCTTTTACAATTTATATCCCTTTTCTTCTTCTCCCCAGTGAGTGCAAATTTTGGACTGTCTTTGGTATTCAACCACAAGTTATCTTATTTTCCTGTTAAGCCAGCCGCTTACATCCTGCACAGCTAACTCATGCTTTAATAGGGGCAGCTGTAAACACCCCAAATTTTCCCTCACTAAGTTCACACCATGGCTTGTGATCTTTCATATTTGCATTAGTTCAAGCATACCATCTCATATTGCATTTTTTGTTTCACTGCATTAGTTCAAGTTCATCTGCATCTAGGGTTTGTGATATGAGCAATCCAAGATTCATCTGAGCCACTCCAAGGGTCTAAAAGCATTCCAATAGGGTCCATGTGTGTTTTATCATCATATTATATCCCTCAGAGATCAAGGAAGTCAAAGAATCACAAGAACTTGCACAACATGGAAGCAGAGCCAGGGTTTCACTACACAGATGACCTGAAATTAGGGTTTTGGTTTCAGAGGCCATAACTCCAAATGTTTTGGTCATTCTTGTTTCTAATGGTCTTAATATGTTATAAGGGTCATGTGTACCAAGTTTGATGAAGAAATTCATTGTGGAAGTCATCTGTTCACTAGGTAACTTCTTGAGCAAGTCAGAGCAAAATCAGGGCATCTGAGGCCCCCATCAATGGAACCAAAGTGGATTTTTCATCAAAGTGAGGTTATATGATCTTTATTTGATCATTGAAGTGTTTGGAAGTTCACAAAATTGAAAAAAAGTGAGCTAAACCAAAAGTTGCCAAAAATGGAAATGACTTGTAATGTAAACTTTCCATTTTGGGAATGTTTTTCAACCTCCTATTTCTCAACCAAAAATGCTTCAAATGAAAAATTGTTGGTCATGAAAGTTGTAGATTGGATCATTCTCTTTTCAAAAAAGTATAAGAACAAGTCCTAATTCATTATGGAACTCAAGTTATGGCTTGTCAAAGTTGGCAAAAATCACATAATTTTCAAGAATGCACCAAAGAGGATTCTTTGCAAAACCACTTGCCAATTCATTTTGTGACTTCAAACACACTTCTAATCATCATACTAACATAGCACATTGCATAAAGGTCAGAATTGCCCAAAGAATTGTACCATTTCATGCCTTGAACATCAAGAAATCTCAAAAGGGCCAAAACTTCATGAAATTGCAAAATGATACATAACTTTGTTTCCACTTGCTGAATTGCCTCAAGACTAATTCCATGGACCTCCTTGATCCATGCTACGCATGGACAAGCCAAGCAGCCAGCTGCACCATTGCCCATACCTCAAGTACAAAACTTTTGACTTTTTGGCAAGAAGCCCATACCAATCAGTTGCAGCCACCACCCACTCTCTGCCCAACCAGAACTCTACAAGCATGCCTCAAGGATCATTTTTCATAATAGACACAAGCTGAAACCTCCAAGAACTCAGCATTCCACAAAATCACTCAACTTGCAAAATCCTTCGAATCTCTCAGCTTACTCACTCAATCTTCAAACAAATTCCACCATTCATCTCAAAATCATTAACTGAACACAAAGCAACCATCAAACGAACCTCGAAGCACCTTTAACCCCAAACACGATTCTTGGCCAGTTGAGTTGCTACAACACAAACCAACCACTCTCAAAGCTTTTGAAGCATTCCATTGGTCTCAGGAGGGTCAAAGGAAGCTCTTTGCACAAAGGAGGGGTCCTGAAAGCTCTCATATGCATTTCTCAAGCTCAGATAACCATTCAGAAACATTTTTCCAGAACTCTATTTTTATGTTCCAATGTGAAAGAACATGCTCCACTGATCATTTTGTGCTTTGTAGTTTTAATGGTTGCATATTGATCATTTAATGAGCTTCTGAAACTTTTTTCGTTTTTAATAAATCCTTCGAATCTTGTTTATGAGCAATTAGAAATTTGTTTTGGGGTTGGATTTGAGTTTAGGGGGATGAAAGGGTTTGATCTAGAGCTTTAGAGCTCCAGAAATGACCTAGGGGTGAGGTTTTGAGATTTTCAGGGGAGGAGGCTGCCGGAGAAGACGACCGGAGCTCTTCTCCGGTGGCCTGAAAGTGATTAGCTGGCTTAATTAGGGTTAGGGCAAGATTTGAATGTAGGCCTTTGGATTTTGCTTTCCCGCGTGTGATGGACGACCAAGTTCATTTCATTAACTTTTAATCTGGATTATTTAATTAATTAATTGAGATTAGATAAGTTTGAATTTCATCTGTTAGATAGCGCGCGTGGTCAACCTAAAATCCCCAGGATCAATCTAATCCATTGGATCATCATACTTCTGTTTTTATTCAATTTTAATTCACATTTTCTCATTTTATTTTGCAAAATTTATTTTAAATAGCTAAAAAATTCTAAAAAAATATTTTCTTCTGCATTTTGCATCCAAATAATTTTATTCACCCAAAAATATTTTTATGTTTATTTTTTTGCATAAAAAAATCATTTTTAAAATATTTAAATGTTTATTTTAATTAATTAATGGAAATTAATTAATTAAAATATCATTTAGGTTTATAAAAATCCCAAAAAAAATCACATTACATCTTAGGACATTTAGAAACATTGTCATACCATCCATACAAACTTCTTTTTGGTTTTGAACAATCTTTGACAATTTTCTTGAATTTAGGGTTTATAAAATTCTTATTTTTGAACCCTAACTTCAAGAATTCTTTTCTGCCTAACCATGAATGGTATGACATTGATTCTTTTTGCATTGATCTTCATTTAGCATGTAGTATCTAACATATTTTTGTCACAAATTTCTTTTGCATTTTTGATTTGATTTGCATTTTTTCCCTTAAGATACCTTAAAACCCTAGATAACTTAGAAAATTCATAACTTCCTTAGGGTTAAGAGTTAGGTCACCTCCTTTGGGGTGTGATATCATATGGGGTTAGGGTTCCTTTTATTGCATTTTCAATTTTTTATCTTATGTTATACTTCTGTTTTTGACTTTTGCATCTCATGTTGCATGAAAACCCTAATTTCTCATGTTCATTTGCACTCATCTTGCATATGCATTCATTCAAGAACTTGACATGACATTTCTTGCATCCATATAGCTTCTAAGACATCCTAAGACACATTAGAGTCATGCTTGATCATTTCTTCATCCATTTGACATGTTATGCATTCATTACATTCCATGAACATTCATGAACTTTCATGCTTCTTTCATGCTTCATTTGCATTATCATCACTTGTATGATCATCCATTGCACTTGACATGCCTTTGCATCATCTCTTAGCATCATTTGCATCATGAATATGCTTCTGGTTTTGGTTTGCATCCTTCCATACATTTCATTTTCATTTCATTTCATTTCTTTATGCTAACTTTTCAGGTGGTAAGTACTTTGAGAAGTGAATTTGCCTTCACTTCTCATTTCTCTTCATCTCTCTCTTATGCATCATTTCTGCATTTTATCTTTTCTTTAGAGTGAGCTTGCTCTTTCATGTTCTTCCTTCACTTTCTTTCTTCAAGTAACTTATCTTCTTAAGTGAAGTAAGTTAACTTGTTTCTTCTGCTTCTCCTTCTTTCATCTGCTTCTTCCTTGGTGGCTTTTCTTGAAGATCTCTTGCAAGCCTTACAAACCATAGGAACATCCAAGCATGATAATCTTAGGGTTTTGATTAGTCCCCCATTAGTTTTATCTTTGTGTCTTCTGTTGTGTCTCTCTTCTCATCTCATAATCAGAGACTAAACCTTTAAGGTTTTAAGGCTTTGTGATTAAGATTATGCATGCATCCTTCTCTTAGGATGGAGTGTAAAACTTTAATCCTAAGTGTTAAACCTTTAATGTGTTTAAATCTCTTAATCAATCCATCTAATAATCACTAAGACAATAGCTTGTAACTTGGGCCTTGCATTAGGGTTCTAATTCTTCCTTAATTGGTTAAGAAGGACTAACCCTAGTGTTAATGGACAAGTCCCCCTCAAGTTGTCTTACAAACCATAAAATTCACTTCTTAATCTTAACATTAACTAAAATCCACATTAATAAAGGCTTTGTTTTGTCATGAGGTTAATCCCTAATCATGGATTAAGTTGAGGTATCTTCCTCAGCTTAAATGTTCTCATCTATTATCCTTCTATTAGGATGGTGTAATGAGTCCATTAAATCTTTGATTATGGCTTAAACTCATTACTTAACACCAGACAAAAACTCCAAAAACATCTAAATAATCACAAGTAGGTTAATGATCTTAATCCTACATCATGGTAAATAAGTTTGAGGTGCTTACTTCATACTTAAGGTATTCTCATTACCCCTAATCAGAGGGAGGATGTGATGAGTTTACTAATCTTTGGTTTAGGCTTAAGCTCATTAACTTATGACAAACACAAAAAAAAGAAATAAAAGATTGAAAACATCAAAAACAAACAATAATCGTCTCCTCCGGGATTCTTTTCTCATCATCTTCACTCATAAACGAGAACTCGCTTCTTCCGTCTAATGCAAGACAATTAGCACCTGAGCCAGACATGTCATACACTTGAGCATAGACAAGCAAGCAGTTCATCAGTCAATTTATCCTTTAGTCTCTTTGAGTCGAACTATGGTGTTCTGACTTCCTCATTGCACGAGAGGATACATAGGCATAACTTAACTGTTATCGAACAAAAGTCTCTATATATTCCCCCCTCTTCCATCATTATTCTTTTTAAGCCTCATTTCTGAGCACTTCACTTCACTTTCTTGCACTGACACTTGTACATTCTTTTCTAGCTTTTGCACACAGATAGCACTGACACTACCCCTTTAAATACAAACTTTCAAGCGTGGATCCCATCGAGTACGACGGACAATCTGGGTGCTAATACCTTCTCAGGTTGTAACCAACCCCCTTTCTCAGTTTCTCTGGTTCGCGACCGTCTTATCCACTTCTTTCCAGGTTTATGCAACATTACCTTTCCCTCGGGATAAAAATGTCTAGCTGGCGACTCTTTTCAGTTCATTTTTATGTTCTCTTTCACTGACCGTTCGCGTCTATACCCCATCTGACCCTGTGTCATTTGGTGAGAGCGACAAACTCCTCAAATCATTTCTCTACCAGCTACATCACCTTTACCACTCACTATTACCATGCTTGATCAAACCATTCCACAAGTCACCTTACCACCCGTCTCACCTATCAACAATTCATCACCAATAATTACTATACCCACTTCTACAGAAATTCCTAATTCCGAGGAAATACAAACACCAGAACCAGAATCAACAAATTCCAATAATCAGTTTGAATAACATGCATCATCCTTTTCATCAAACTCTCAATCATTCACTGAATCTTCCCAAATCAATTCGGATTAACCTATCCCTACCTTTGAGGAGGAAATCACTGAGTTTAAGGAAAATGTTGTCAAAGGATTTCAGGAGGTTTCTAAGGAATCTACCTCCAACATAGATCCTGAAGTCCTAAGTGTTACCTTGACTAGGTTTAATGATGGGATGCCTGAGAAATTTCTGAAGGTTCAGAAACACTATGATCAGTTTAAAGAGAATGAGGTTCAGCAAGCTAAAAACGGTTATAAGCTCAGCGAGAAGCTAAAGAGAAGCTTGCTTCCGAAAAGGAAAAGGCTACTAAAGAGGTTGTTGAATAAGAGTCTGCTATGAAAGAAAAGCAAGATGCTCGAAGGCTCTTGAGTGTTCCATTTCTGATCCGGTGCTGCAAGTTCTGGAATCTCTTAAATGAATCAGGAAAGTCTTGAATCAAGAATGGATAAGTAGGATAAATTTTTTGTCTATATCAGGAATGCCTTTAATCAGCTCCTTAGGAGCCTCCCGAAGCTTAGGCACTATGAGGCCAACCCTTTAGGATTTCAATTATGTTGTTTATGTTTTTCTAGTTCTATTGCATATTTTCAATGATATTTTCTCTTGTTATGAATTAAATTCTCTTTTGATATGCATGATTTATTTTATCATTATGCACATACTTAAAGGTTATAACCTTTTTGATGATGTCAAAAATGGGGAGAAAGCTAAGATGATTTTGATAATATTTATTTTCAGAATTGAAACTCAAACACAATTTAAATTGACAAAATGCATTTATTTCTAACACTTTTTTGATGTTAAGGAACTTCGAAAAAGTTCATTAAGAGTTCTAAGACAGGTCAAATGAAAAGAAATTTGTTTCTAAGTAGAAGATCTTTAGGAAAAATGCTGATAGACCATATAATCGAAGTTGTAGACTTCATGAATATATGTGTTCAAATCAGATAGGCTCAACACTATTCATAAGTAAATAAATTTCAGAAAGTTAAAATTATATAGATTTTGGTACTATCTGAGGATATGAAATTCAGAACATTAAGAATCTGAAGCAGAAATTTTCATGAAAGAAGTCGAGTCAACTTCTCAAATTCAAAGATGCTATTCAGAAGATACGAGCTAATCAGAAGTCACAAACTATTTGAAGAATCAAGGAAAAGAAGTTTTGATACACAAGCGATGCTTTATCTTATCAGACTCAGAATCAAGCTTTGATTAATCATCAAGTTTTGATAGAAACCAGGTTTTGAGATGAAGATAAGGTGTTCTAGTCAGACTCTGATGGGTCACCATAGGGAAGTAGTCTTTCTCTATCCTATGTTCTGAAAACTCAAAATTTTATTTTCTGAGTCTTGGGATCAGGGGAAGACTCTGAACAAGCATAAATGAAATTTTGGGATTAACACATTCAGGGGGAGTTGTTTCTTGAAACTCTGAATATGTTATGATTGTTGATTAGCTTGTATAAATTGTTCTATCAAAGTACATGGTTTTGTCATCATCAAAAAGTGGGAGATTGTAAGAACAAGAATTGGTTCTGCATCTTTTCTATATATTTTGATGATAACATTGGAGTATTTATTGAAGAACAATCTTATTTTCTAATGTTTGTTATTATGATGATCATGCTAAAGAAGTTATTAGATCTAACAAACAAGATTCATATGATCATTAAGGACCATATGCGAGTTACTATGTGTAACACTAGTCGCCAACATTCTAAAGAAGCAAGGATGCTTCTGTATCCGATCATAATCAGAAATATCCTGATATGCCTTAT
The DNA here is from genome assembly GCA_963966055.1 of Lathyrus aphaca. Lineage (NCBI taxonomy): Eukaryota > Viridiplantae > Streptophyta > Magnoliopsida > Fabales > Fabaceae > Lathyrus > Lathyrus aphaca. The sequence goes on from OZ014522.1 coordinate 211,252,798, forward strand.
GTTGTTGTTGTAATGCTCTCTTGGATTCTGTTCTATACGTGAATCAGATTTTGAAGCTAGAGAAGCTTCTAAAGTTGTTATCTTCTAATGACCAAGTGCTGAATAAATTTGAAGACTTGAGATTCTGCTGAACGAAGTGCTAAAGGTTCTGAAGACTTAAGGTTTCTGAAGATTGAGGTTCTGAAGACCAAGTGCTGAAGACTCTGAAGACAAGGTTCTGAGTGAACAAAGTTCTAAAGACTCTGAAGACTTGAAGTTCTGAATACCAAGGGTTTCAAAGACAAGTGCTGAAGTTCTGAAGACAAGGTTCTGAGTGAACAAGGTTATGAAGACACTAAAGACTTGAGATTCTGAAGACCCAGTTATCACGTCTCTACTCATGCTTCAATCATATTACAATCTGAAGCCTCTAAAGATCATAAGACATGGTTACCATTAAAAGGACTTACATAGTAAAATATGGTTTATTCCACTACCTCTCCACTAACCTTAAATTGTGGAAAAGGACAGACACGACAAAATGATTTTCATCCTTGTGTAACACTATTCCTTCAGTAGCCAGCTGCTCTCCAACGGGTCTATTTTTTGTCTATATAAGGAAATGCTCAAGTGTTGAGGTAATTTTTGTTGTTGTTGTTGGAAACAACCAAGAGGTCAAATATGAGGGTGACGACACTAAAGTACATGTAATGCTCAAATGAAAATGCAGCTCAAAGCTGATAATGGTTGATGGACTAATTGTTAGACAAGAAAATGTTGTTGCAAGTTATTGGTTGTCATACCCCAAATTTGTCCTACCTTTTGTTTAAATCTTTTGTTATGCTTTTCAATAACTATTAGACAACAAACTGTCATGCTTTTCATATTCCTCGTGTGCATATCCTCCATTAGATCATTAAACACACCATACATTCATCTGCATAGGTTTATCAATGAGATAAGTGCTATTTGAATAATTAGGTTGTTCTATTGAGTTGAGGCTTTTACTCCACTGAATATGAATTCAACTGGTTCTCTTATGTAATTAAGGTTGTGAGTTTCTAATTTACATGGGCATGTTCTTATCAGGGTTCATCAGGCAAAGCTTGTCTTCTTCAAGGGTTTTAAGGAGAATGACTTAGGGTTTCAATCCCTTATGTTTGAGTTTGGCTAGACATTCCCACTAAGGATCACATGATTATGTTTTGGAGCTAAAGTATCCTCAAAATAGGAATGTCAATGAAAACCTCATAGTGTAACCATAGTTTATGGGTTCAAGGTGAATGGTTATTCATTCATTCAAGATTCACTTCAAATGGGCAAGTTTATTTCATAGCCAAGTCCTTCGTTTATTACCAATCATTTGGGTATGTGTTCATTATGATATGATTCAAATGGCGCCATGGGAGTTTTTCTTAGTATTCAAGCTTCAATCAGATGTCAAGGTTACTTTGCAGTTAATTTTATTTCAAGTCCATTTATGGCAATTCAATGGTTAAGTTTGGATGGGATGCCATGACATTATTCAAGGCATCAAATCCACATTTTGAAGATAATTACTAGAGCTTCAAGGTTCATATTTTTTCCAAAATTATTCACGTGATTCGAGATCCTCATGGAATTCAAGATTAATTCAAGTCATTCAAAGTCTAGGGGAAAGATTCAAATTCAAAATCAAGATGCAAAGTAAAAGTCCAAGATCATGGTATTTCAAATTCTAAACTAAAAGGAGAAATGAAGATTCATTGTCAACCAAGTTACAATGATTCAAAGAAAAGTTAAAGTTCATTTAAACATCCCAAAAGTTTCATTACAAGAACATAACTTACAAGATTTCATGAAAAAAAACCATTTGACTTAAGTTGACTTTTTGGCCAAAGGTTGACTTTTGGTCAACTGTTGATGGAAAAGATCCTTTCTTCATCTTTAAGCCATCATGGCTTCACTATATCTCAAATGGCTTCACTGTGTGAACTTCATTTCAAAATTGCCTCGCCTTGCTGCCCATAGCCATCCAACCATGTAACTGCTACAAAGCCTTGCCTTGCTTCAAACCAAACCAGATGCACACTAGCAGCCTTGCAAACATGTGTATCAGACCTGCTGCAAACCTTCAAATGACCTGAATAATATAACAATCAGTTAACCTTATTTCTGGTACCGAACTTGAAATAATTTTCTCGACATGACAATTCAATTGAGTTAACACAAGCAGTCGCCAAGCATATAACTATACTAAACTGATCGTAACGATGATTAGAACCTCCAATGAATGCTAACGTGGATCTTGAAGTCTGCTCGGACGTTGAGGAGAGCGGGGTGGGGGTGGGGTGTACCTGCAAGGTACTCCGATGCCAAAGTTAGAACGGGCAAGAGAGTTAGCAAGTACAAGTAAAAATGTTTAGGGGAATGAATATTCGATACCTGACCCTCTCAAACGAGAGTGTTTATATAGAGATCCCCCAGTGCGTGGCTAACAGTTCCTATTTTGGGCCTGGATCATAGATCCCACAAAAATAGGTAATTTCCAGAAGCTGACAGTTGGACGAGCAACCCTGGTCGTGATAAAGGTATGTCGAGCACATAAGTATCCGAGTGGGCGACGTCTTTGCCGAATCTGGGTGACCTCTGCCGATGTCGAGCAAAGGTGAAAAGTGACTAGACAGAACCGACCATGATCAGATGTGGTCGATGAGTCTTGGCCAATAAGTGGGCATGAATCTGGTGGGTCCCTTTGACGTTTGGGCTATTGGGTCGTTTCATGAGCATGAGAGGATTAGGCCATGCCTAGTCGTTGGGCTAGTCCGGAACAGGAGCCCCCTAAGTTGTTGCTTCTGGTTGTAGAAGTGATGACTTAAGGGAAGTAGGCTACACACGGGGTAAGTCAAGACCCGTGACATTTTGCCGTTCCCTGGTTTAGTACGACCGAACTCATCTAGAATTAGTCGTTAGAACTTGGTCATTAAACGAGGATCCCAATCGTTTCGTGAAGATTTTGCATCATGTCTGCATCTGGTGAAGTGCGCATTTAATGTGTAATGATGACTACTCTACGACCGTCCCTAGGGAATGAGTGTGCCGTTTATAGGTAGTAGGTCCCAGTGCTCGCACATGTGCTGGTGAGGCTATAAATAGGACTCTGAGTTTCAATTCACAATTTTCGCTCTCCGTTTCCTTGCTCATTGTAATCAAGCGCTCGAAGTCCGCCGTTAACCACCGCACTTTCCGAGGAAGACCATTCGAGCACTCAAGAACTTTCTTAAAACTTTTAAGTTTGTCATTTCTTGTTTGCGTAGGCTTCTAATTTTTGTATATAGAATAGTTGCATGTGGTTAGGATGAGGTTTAAGATCAATAGGACCTGTATTTCGAGTTTCTAGGGTTTCCGGTACGGTGTTTTTCACTTCTGTATGGCAGTTTCTGCACCGACACCGTCACCGATGCAGTGTTTAGGGTTTTATATTTATCGTTTGTTGCGATCTTATCCGGTGGCTCCATTTGAAATTCAACCGGAGCACTGGATTGTAGCGTGGTCGCGCTTGTGGGCTAATCATTCTGCTATCTCAGTGTTTTCTCCTTTCTCTGTGTGACTGCTCGATCATTACGACGACCGTGACCTATCTTCAAATAAGGGCTTAGATCGAGGACATCTTCCTCGTTCTTTAGCGCGCCTTTTCACTTGATCAGCGGTGGAAGGGTGAATTTGATTTAACTAATCAAATTCACATTTACTTTCGCTTCTTTTTAGGTGCGAGGATGTCAAACGACGAGCACATTCACATGGACATTGAAAATCTCTCTAGCGACACTGCATCTTCCCCCACTGGTTCAGAAGAATCTTCATCGTCGGAAAGGAGTTCCACATATCCTAACAATTCAGAGGAAACCACCTCGAATAAAGCTAGCTCTGCCGAATCTGAGGAGGGTGATGAAGAGAATAAGGATACGCAAATTGAGAAGTTGGCCGCCGAGGAGCTGATGAGCATTACGTCTGTTTATTCCAAGGATCTGGAGGGCCCAGATCCTGAGGTCGGGGATCCATAAGACTAGGTCGTGAGGTTTCCGGGCAACGACGGTCATATCTGCTGGTCATACGGGACCAACAGATTCCCCTTGTATGACATCCTATTCAAAGAGCCCAAATTCAGACTCCCCTTCTCGGATTTTTAGCAATCCGTGTTTGTTCACCTGGAGCTGTCCCCTTCTCAATTACACCCGAATTTGTTTGCCTTCATCCGGGCCTTCGAGATGGCGTGCGGGTATCTGAAGATTGGGGCTACAATCCCTTTATTATTCCATGTTTTCCACCTCTAGAGACATGTAGTGCAAGGGAAGTTCGATTGGGTCTCCTTTAAGCAAAAGAGGAAAATCTTTAAGGCGTATTCCAAATCGATCAGGGATTTTAAAGATCATTATTATTTGGTCGAACCAAAATTCGAGCACGCTATACACTCTTGTAAGTTTTTTTTGGGGGGGGGGTGGACATAGATGATGACGGGAATATCTTGTTGGACGAGGAAGGGAGACATGTTCCTCGCTTGATGTTACGAATTCATTTTTCCTGGCCGCGTGACCATTTTCTATGTGGGACGGACGAGTTCCTCAAAATTTCTTCTAAACTGAGTGAGGACGACCAGACTAGTTATGATGCCCTCATGAATTACATCTCACGTATCACCATGACCGTGCATGTTGATGAACATGGTCATGCTATCCTGGATAAGGACGGGGGCACCAAGGTGACCCACAGGTTCATAGAGGTGTCAAAACTCCTTGCTTGTGACACGGAGGGGGACGTTGCAGCGTACCTTGGTAGTTTTTACATTTATCTGCTCGTATATCCTCCATGCTTGTTTATCTTTCATGTTTTGACCATGTTTATCTTTTTGTCTTTTTCTAGATTCAATGGTGGATATGCAGGATAAGCTGATAGCTAACGCTGGAAAATGACGAGCACCTAAAAAACTGAAGCAAACTCGCCTAGGTGAATGGTTGGCCATGGGTTCGGGAATTTCTTCTCCAGCCTCTCATGGATCGCCAGGGGGTAACTCCAATATGGGGAAGAGGCCTAGAGCCGAAGATGTTGTAAATCTAGCTAACTCTCCTTTAAAGCCTTCCTTCGAGCATCCTACTTGCTTCCTGAAGCCCGGATTCTTCGAGGAGACTTCCCTCCAAGTTCATAGGGTGTAAACTCACCAATTGGAAGGGTTGAGTCGGCCAGATAGATTATCTTGGCTAGCTTGGGATGCGAGCTCGATGATGCGGGTTCTTACCATGACCTCCATGTTTGCAGAAGGGACAACTACTCAAGAGCATAAAATTCAGCGTTTGAAGGTTCAGTTGTCTGTTTCCGAGGATGTGGCCAAGGCTTCTGCAAAGTCATTGAAGGAGGCCTCCAAGAAGATCAAGGAGTTGAAAGATTCTTCGGCAGTTGAGAAGAAGTCGGCTAAAGAGGAGATTTCTCGTCTCAAGACCGTTATAGCCCCTATCGCGAATGAGCCTGAAGAGTTGAAGTATCTAAGAACCCGAGCTGAGTTGATCGCCAAAATCTAGGAAGGGGAGGAATATCTCGAGGAAATGGTGGGTGCGGCATTTCATAACACAGTGGACCAACTGAAGATCGTTAACCATGGGTTGACATTCAACGAGGATGGTATCCATTTCCTGTATAAGGCCAAGGATGGTGTGATCCTTATTCCTGACTACCTCAAATAGCCAGAGTAGGACAACATTGCCATGGAGGAGGATCACGGGACCCCCGCGGTTGTCCAGCCCGACGCCAATACCAACCCGTGAGGCTCTGATCTGTTTTTGTGTTTTGTTAGCTGGCCTGCGTGCCATGGCTCTTTTATTTGTGACGGGGGGATTTGTTCCCCCCTTTATGTAAAATGAGAATAAATCAGTCCTTGTGGCCACATATTTTAATTTTAATCGTTTTACGACCTTGGTGGTCGTTTCTTTACATCCTATTATGTATGCACATATGTCCGTCGGAGGATATACTTTATTAAATATTTTTGCTAAGTGTTTTCATAATGTTCATATATTTTGATGTTCACTTGATATAAGTAAGAGATGTTCTTTTTGTGTTCCCGTGTGGGACTTGGGTTATGTTTATAAGTTTGGGAAGCTATGCTCGATTTGTTTTCCTGTTGGTTTGGAGAACCGGGCAGGATGCCAACGTGTATTTGTTCTTCCTCAACACATAGGATGTATGGAATCAGTTCTTCCTCGACACATTTGAGGAGGGGAATGGAGAATCCTCGCCGATAGAGTTTTCCTTTGACCAAGGTGTACGACCAGGCTCGTCGCTTGACGATGCTGACTTCCTTTGGTTCTTTGGGCAATTTGCCACTGATCAAGTATTTATAAATTGGGGTCATCCAGCAGTTGGCGTCGCCAATAAAGTTTATGTCTATAGTCGAGGATGATTTTTCAATGCTAGGACGAGGAAGTATTTCCTGAATGACATATTTGTTTCCGCCTTTTTTCTTTGTGCTTGCAAGCTTTGAGAGCACATCTACTCGTACGTTATGTTCACGGGGAACATGTTTGACCTCCATGGATGTAAAATTTGCGATCTTCTCTTTGATCAGGGTCAAGTATTCTGACAAGTTGTCATTTTTGACTTGACATTCCCCTTTGACTTGCAAAGCCACGAGTTGAGAGTTTGTACAGATAGTTATCTCTTCGGCTCCAAGATTGTCGGCGAGTCTTAGACCTGTGAGGAAAGCTTTGTACTCTGTTTGGTTATTGGACGTAGGGAAAGATAATGTAAGGGATACTTCTATTAGGATTCCCTCCTCGTTTTCTAAAATAGTCCTCGCGCCGCTTCCCATTGAGCTCGATGCCCAGTCCACAAAAATGGCCCATTTCTTGGATGCACAAATTTGGCTTTCCGGGGTGGTATTTTCGGCCATGAAATCAGCAAGGGCTTGCACTTTGATGGATTATCTGCCCTCATAACAAATGTTGAACTCTGAGAACTCCAGCGATCATTTGAGCATTCTTTCAGCCATATCTGGTCGACCGAGGAGCTGTCTGATGGGTTGGTCAGTACGTACTACGATCGTATGTGCGAGGAAGTAATACATAAGTCTCCTTGCTGCGTAGAGGATTGCTAGGGAAACCTTTTCAATCTATTGATACCTAAGCTCGGGCCCTTGTAGGGCCTTGCTCGTGAAATAGATTGGTCTTTATCCCTCAGGCATTTCCCGTATGAGGGCAGCGCTTATGGCTTTGTTGGCGACGACAAGGTATAAGAATAAGGTCTCCCCCGTCTCTGGTCGAGAGAGAACCGGGGGTTATGACAAAGCCTTTTTGAGGTGTGTCAGAGCCTGTTCGCACTCTTCTGTCCATTCGAAGGAAGCCTCCTTGCGGAGGAGCTTGAAGAAGGGGAGTGCATGCTGGGCGGATTTTGCCACAAAGCGGGATAACATGGTGAGTACCCCGTTTAGCGATTGGATGGATTATTTGGAGGTTGGACTGGGCATTTCGATGAACGCCCGAGACTTTTCGGGGTTGGCCTCTATTCCTCTTTTGTCCAGGTAAAAACCGAGGAATTTACCTGTTCGTACCCCGAACGTGCATTTTTTAGGGTTTAATCGCATTTTGCACTTGCTGGGAGTTCTTCGTGGTCATGGTACGAAGACGACGACGAACTCGTTTGAGGATCCAATCGTGTTGTGGTGATTTTCCTCGTTCATAAGGAGGGTCCCATCATAAAATAAGTTTGGTATGCGATACTTGTACCTAAATATGCATGTTAGATCGGTACTTGTGCTGACTGGCGCCTTAACTGTAGCATTTTTTAAGTTTCTCAGCGTTCCAAGGACGAGCAAGTTCTTCCCCATTTAGATTTTCTAAGTAGTAGGCCCCGTTCTCCGTTTTTGCTCGGACACGGTATGGACCCTCCCTTTTCGCAGCTAGTTTTCCTTCTCAGAAGTCTTTTTGGTTTCTCCTGAGGAAGAGGCTTCTGACCTCGAATGCCCGTTGGATGACTTTAGAGTCATGCCTTATGGAGATTTTTTTTGAGCGACGCTTCACGTAGGGCTGCTCCCGATCGAACCTCCTCGACCAAATCGAGCTCTTCACGTAACATTTCTGAGTTGGCATCCTCGTCCATTGGGGCTTCTGTTCGCCTGGATGGTACATGCATCTCTATGGGGATAACGGATCCCATCCCATATGTTAATCGAAAGGGGGTTTCCCCGATAGTAGAATGGAGCGTGGTTCGGTATGCCCATAGGACGCTGTGCAGTTCCTCGACCCACCGTTTCTTGATCTCATCCAGTCTTTGCTTGAGTCCCCGCAGGATGAACCTGTTTGCTAATTCAGCCTGCCCATTGGTTTGTGGGTGTTCGACTGAAGCAAAGTGTTGTTTAGTTTCGACGTTGGCGACGAATTCTTGGAAGTTCTTATCCGTGAATTGGGTGTCGTTGTCAGTAACGTTGGCCTGGGGTATTTTGAAGCGTGCGAGGATGTTATATTTGAATAAGCGCAATATGTTGAGGGTTGTGATTTTAGCTAGAGATTCAACCTCAATCTATTTTGATAAATAATCCACTCTGACGATTAGATATTTGTTCTGGTTCGATCCGAAGACGAACGGATTGAGGATATCTAGGCCTCACTATGCAAATGGCCACGGGGAGGACATTATCTTAAGCTCGTTTGGTGGTGCCAGGTGCATGTCCCCGTGTCGTTGGCATTTATCACATTTTTTTAAGTATTCTTTGGCGTCGTTCTGCATTGTAGGCCAATAATATCCTGCTCGAAGGGCTTTCCTTGCCATGTATCTGCCACCCAAGTGTTGGGCGTTGATGCCTTCTTGGATTTCACATAGGATGTATGGAATCAGTTCTTCCTTGACACATTTGAGGTGGGGAATGTAGAATCCTCGCCGATAGAATTTTCCTTCAACCAAGGTGTACGAGTAGGCTCATCGCTTGACGATGCTGGCTTCCTTTGGGTCTTTGGGCAATTTGTCACTGATCAAGTATTTGTAAACTGGGGTCATCCAGCAGTTGGCGTCGCCAATGAAGTTTATGTCTATAGTCGAGGATGATTTTTCAATGCTAGGACGAGGAAGTATTTCCTGAATGACAGATTTGTTTCCACCTTTTTTCTTTGTGCTTGCAAGCTTTGAGAGCACATCTACTCGTACGTTATGTTCACGGGGAGCATGTTTGACCTCCACGGATTTAAACTTTGCGATCTTCTCTTTGACCAGGGTCAAGTATTCTGATAAGTTGTCATTTTTGACTTTATATTCCCCTTTGACTTGCAAAGCCATGAGTGGAGAGTCTGTATAGATAGTTATCTCTTCAGCTCCAAGATTATCGGTGGGTCTTAGACCTGTGAGGAACACTTCGTACTCTGCTTGGTTATTGGATGTGGCGAAAGATAATATGAGGGATACTTCTATTAGGATTCCCTCCTTGTTTTCTAAAATAATCCCCGCGCCGCTCCTCATTGAGCTCGATGCTCAGTCTACAAAAATGGTCCATTTCTTGGATGCACATATTTGGCTTTTCGGGGTGGTCATTTCGGCCATGAAATCAGCAAGGGATTGCACTTTGATGGATTCTCTGCCCTCATAACAAATGTTGAACTCTGAGAACCCCAGCGATCATTTGAGCATTCTTTCAGCCATATCTGGTTGACCGAGGAGCTGTCTGATGGGTTAGTCAGTACGTACTACAGCCGTATGTGCGAGGAAGTAATGCATATGTCTCCTCTCTGCATAAAGCGGGATAACGAGGTGAGCACCCCGTTTAGCGATTGAATGGATTTTTTGGAGGTTGGAGTGGGCGTTTCGATGAACTCCCGACACTTGTCGGGGTTGAATCGCATTTTTCAGGGTGTAATCGCATTTTGCACTTGCGTGATCGATCAAAAATTTTCTTTAAATGGAGAGCGTGATCGGTTTCCTTATGGGATTTAATGATCATGTCTTCCATGTAAACTTCGAACATGTTTCCGATTTCTGCTTGAAAAACTTTGTTCATCATTCGCTGGTAGGTAGCGCACGTGTTCTTCAAGCCGAACAACATTACATTGTAGTAATAGTTGCCCGATTCGGTCATGAAGGCGGTGAAATTTTGTCGATCACGACCATGGGTATTTGATTGTACCCGGAGTAGGCGTTGAGGAACGACAATAGTTTAAAACATACATAGTTATCGACCAGCTTATCAATGTTAGGCAAAGGGTAAGCATCCTTTGGGAAAGCCCAATTTAGATTGGTGTAGTCAACACACATGTGCCATTTTCCATTGCTCTTTTTGACTAATACAACATTTGAGAGCCATGTGGTATACCTGGATTTTGTTACAAAATGTGCCTCTAGGAGGTCTTTTACAGCCTGCTCGGCGACTTCTATCTTTTTTCTGGGACTACTTTCTCCTCCGCTGTGCGAACACTCGGATCGAGGGATCTATGGACAGGTGATGGCACACGTTTCTGGGTCCAACGTGAATAGATCAACATTCTCTTTGAGGCATGCTTTGAGTTGTTTCATCGCGATATCTGGGAGGTCCTCTCCAATCTTAAACCCTTTAGGAGGGTCCTATCCCAATGTGACCAGCTCGAAATCACCGTCGGGGACGGGGCGAGCGGATGAAGAAAGCTTCGCGACTAGCTGCGCTTGTTTCTATTCATCGATAAACCTGCTATCTAGATCGATGAAGTCTACACGAGGTAGTGCCTTTGGCTCTTTAGAACTGTAGGGGAGGATGGCTTTGGTCGGCTTGGCTTGGCGCCAATGGTATTGAGACCTTTGGACGCAGCTTTGTAGCATTTGCGAGCATCTTCTATGTCCCCGTGGAGGGTGGCCACCTGTCTCGATGACATATAGTATTTCAGCTTCAGGTGCACTATAGAAGGTACAACAATGAGTTCGGATAAGGTGGGTCATCCCAAGGTGCATTGGTACAGGGATAAGCAATCAATCGCGAGGAACTGCACTTTGATGGACCTGGCGGTTTCACCTGCTCCGAAGGTGATGATCAGGTCAATCTAACCCCAAGGCCTAGAGACATTCCTGTTGAATCCTTGGAGATTTGAGCCCACATACGGTGTTATATGTATCTCATTTAGTTGGAGGGTTGTGAACAGTTTGGAGTACATGATGTCGACGAAACTTCCCTGGTCGACTAGGATCCTCCGGACGTTGAAGTTTGCCATCTGCACATGGACGAGTAGAGGAATGCTGGCATTAGGTGTACCCCGATGAGATATTCTTTATAGAAAGAGATGGGGGCAGATCCTCCACGAGGAGGGTCAATGGTCAAGCTCTGGTTGGAACTGGTGCTGATCTACTGGTCGAATCGTCGCTTTACCGATCCTACGGTGACCTTGTTAGGTTCTCCTCTAGAGATGACCTTTGTTGTTGGGAAAGACTCCCACGAGCTGTACGCGGAGAAGTACGTGGGGCTAGTGTATGGCTCGGTAATGTAGAAATCTTCTGGTCATGTGATACTGAGAGCGACTTGAAGGTTTGCTTCCGCGGCTGGTGGAACGACGTCCTCAGCTTTTCGGGCTTCTTGTACTTCCTGTCGGGGGGCCTCTTTACTCTTTGTGAATTGTTTGAGATGACCATCCTGGATGAGGATTTCAATGGCGTCTTTTAAGTGGATGAAATCCTCGGTGTTGTGCCAATGAGATTTATGAAAGCGACAATACTTTGTCTTGTCCGTGTTTGGTTTATTTGGTAGCTGTTTAGGGAATCTGACCCCAGCTTGGCGAAATTCGGAGTTAGCACACTCGGAGAGAATCTTTTCCCTGGTCGCTGTGAGAGGTGTATAGTCGTGGAACCTCCCGATTGGACCCTTGTGCTCCTGTGGTTCACGGGAGCGATCTTCCTTTCGTTTTTCTCCTCCCCAACGGGAAGTCAAGGAGTCGCCATGCTTGGAAGGTTTGGTGTCCTCATTGCGCCTAGTATCACGGGAGGTGCTGGCTGCCTCCTTTTCCTCGTACTGAATGTATGCTTGTGCCTTGAGGAGAAAGGCATCAAGCAAGGCCGATGTCTCGATACCCACCGCCCTTCTGAAGTCACTCTAGGGACGAAGTCCTCGCTCCAAAAGGTATTTCTTCATGTCGTCTGTGGTCGAAACCTGAACGACTTCCTTGTTAAACCTTTCTATATATGCTCGTAGAGTCTCGTCCATCCCTTGGATAATCGCTTCCAGAGATGCCTCGATTTTTGGGTGGCATCGCAAGGCAGTGAAGTGTCGGGAGAATGTTCTCCTGAGTTGTCTCTAAGATGTGATGGATTAATGGGGGAGACTTTTGAACCAAGACATGGATACCTTCCTCAAGGTTGTGGGGAAGAGGCGGAACTTAATAGCTCCCCGGACACCTCTATAGTCCAACAGAGCGTCGATGTTTTCGATGTGCTCGTCCGGATCCATTGTCCCATCATAGGTTCCCATGGGTAGGGGTTTCTCAAGCCCTTTTGGGAGTTTTGTAGACATGATCTCCTCTGAAAGGGGACCACGGGGCTCATCCTCGTCATTAGGAAATGGGGAGGTGGAGCTGGAACGATTTTCTTTATACCTGCGTGGAAGGGATCTCAAATGGTTTCTTGCGCCTTCTGGGGACGGTCGCGCTCCTGGTTGAAAAGTCTGTCGAGTCTTCTTTGTTTGTGGGGACTTATTTCATCGAGGGGACGAACGAGTCCTCTTCTTGATAGACCCAACGAACTCAGACTGGTGGTGGTCCTTCCTTTGCCTGGGTAATTTACTGTGGGACCTGCGATGTCTCCTCGTGGGAGAGGGGGACCTTGCATGCCTTTCTTCTTCAAGAACTTCCAACCTTTCACCCTGGCATAGGAGGAGGAGGTTGATGTTGTTGGTCAATTCGACCAAAGCTGCTAGTGTCTAATTCGCTCCCTTAGGGATGGTAATCAGTGGGAGATCGGAAGGAGTGATCTCAGGTTGTTGGGATGGTTCCGGTGACGGGGAAGTAGTTCGCCTGTCTAGGAAATAATCCGGCTCCCTGAGGGGAGGTTTGGTTCCTTCACTCTCCCGTTTCTTAACAGGAATGTTGGTGAGAATTCGAGCACTGACGAAATCGTCTTGATGAGCCATTGAAAGGAAGATTGAAAGGTGATGTTTTTACTGACGTGGATCTTGAAGTCTGCTCGAATGTTGAGGAGAGCCGGGGGTGTACCTATAAGGTACTCCGATGCCAAAGTTAGAACGAGCAAGAAAGTTAGCAAGTACAAGTAAAAGTGTTTAGGGAATGAATATCCGACACCCGACCCTCTCAAGCGAGAGGGTTTATATAGAGAGCCCTCAGCGCATGGCTAATGGTTCCTATTTTGGGCTTGGATCACAGATCCCCTGAAAATAGGTAACGGCCAGAAGTTGACCGTTGGATGAGAAACCCTGGTCGTGATAAAGGTATGTCAAGCACATAAGTATCCGAGCAGGTGACTTCTTGGCCGAATCTGGGTGACCTTTGTCGATGTCGAACAGAGGTGGAGAGTGAGTAGAGAGAACCGACCATGATCAAATATGGTCGACGAGTCTTGGCCGATCAGTGGGCATGAATCTGGTGGGTCCCTTTGACGTTTGGGCTATTGGGCCATTTCATGTGCATGAGAGGATTGGGCCATGCCTAGTCCTTGGGCCAGTTCGGAACACAAAAATTTCATGAAATTTAGATTTAGGGCATACAATTTTAGTCGTTTCCTAACATTTAACAGACACTAACCATGACTAAGTTACAACACTATCAGTCTAATTCACCATAACAATTTGAAATAACTCCCTAACTAACTTTTCAACACTCTAACTAACTTCCACAACTGTCAGAACATATTTTACAACTAACCCTTAATATAATTTCAAATCTCTACAACCAATTCTCATCCTCACATTCCATCACCTAACTAACTTACAATGATCCAATGATTCTCAACCTTCTTCTTCATCCTATATAATCATCACTCCTCTCTCAATTTGGTCACCACATTTTTTTCCTCTTGTTCCTTCACTCACTTCAACCCTCCACTCTTATCTGCATTCTCTCAACAATAATCCCCATTTTTGCTCCAATTTCATCACTCTCTCCATTACTCTCTCGATTAATCTTTCTTTCACTCCCCTAAATCTTCATCCCCTCCACTACATACCTTATGTAAATCTCTCCTCACAACCTTACCTGAACTTCACCTAGAATCTCACAATGGAGTGAGGTCAAACCTCACACACGCACTAGTTCAAAGTAACAAGGAGGATATGAAGCAATAATGACCTACAAGCTACGATTTGAAGAAGAAGAAGAAGAAAATTTGAAGGTAGGAGGAAGAATAGCCAATGAGAAGAGGAGATAAAGATTTAAATACCTAAGAGTTCATCGTCAGAATCACTTTTCATTGATTGAAACCGTCATAGCTCACCGCGGTTGAGGTAGGTTCTTCCTCGCCATTTTGCTTGTTTCTTGGCACCGTAATGTAGGACCTATTGAGGTGGAATATTTCCATAAGGTCTTGTGAACTGAGGCTCCACCATCTTTGTTTAATTTAGGAATTAGTACCTAAGGTTCTTGAACAAGCTGGTTTTGTTTAGGTGGAAGGGAAGGATTTAGGTAAAATGGAAGGTAGACTGGGATATGGAAGATGAAGACAGACAAGTTGACTGGGAGTTTAGTTATTTTGGACCTCCGCCGCCGCCGGTGGATATTCCCGACGCGACGGAGGGAGAGAGAACTCAGGCGAGAGAAGAGAGGGGATAAGAGAATTGTGACCTCCCTCTTTCCGTGTTTTTGTTCCAGCAAGTGATTATCACGAGGAATGTGCTTTTGGGCTTTTCATCCTATGAAGTTTTTTTCTGCCCCCTAATATCCTTACTACATCCCCTCTGTTACAATTATTCATGATCAATTTTTTATTTTGTTATATTTTTGGTTAATTTCAATATATCTTAATAGTTTTTTTTTCATGCTATCTTAATAAAAAAATTTCATACTATCTTGATTAGATTTTTTCTATCATTTTAGTTGAATTTTATTAAATTTATGTAACTTTATTTTAGAAGATTTAAAGATTTTTTTTATAGCTTTATTAGGGTTTTATGACATTCGTGATTAAATTGTTTTTGCCATTTTTTGGTTGAATGGTATTCTATCTTAATAGGATTTTTGCATGCTATTCGTGAAGAGTTTTTGCCATGATATTAGTTGAATTTCATGCTATCTTGTATTATACTTGTTAGAATTCATTGATAATGCTTTGTAGATTTTTGTTTGCATGATATTCATTGAATATTATGTTGCTATCTTGATTAGAATTTTTGCATGATATTTGTTGAATATTATGTTGCTATCTTGATTAGATTTTTTGCCATTTGTTTGGTTGAATTTTAATATCAATTTGTTGAACATAATTTACATGCATTCATCATATTGTTTTGAGGTATCATGTGGAGTTTTGACATACTATGTATATTTGATAAATGATGTAATAGCCATTAGTTTTAGTGCTTTATTTATTTTTAAGTTTTAGATTAGGTTTATTTCCTATACATGTGGACAATGTAATAGCTTAGGATTTTACATTCTTTAGTGCTTTGGGCTTGCATGCTTGTATGCTAAAAAAGATAAAAACGAAAGAGCGTTTAGAAGGCAATTTCAAGATAAGAACAAAAGAAAACTCGATTCAACATCAAGTCATTTTAACTTATAAAATTGAATTTCTTACACCCCTTTAGGGATCCTCTTCTCCTCTCTTCTTCCTCGATCATTCATTCCCTCCCATCAACCCTAACATGCCTTGTATGATTTCGCCCCGTAAGTCGATTGTCTTGCACATCACCACCAACCTACCATAACCTCTCTTCCACCCTCATTCACTCTTTCATCCCTTCATCAGATATCACTTACTTAAGTTGGGTCATTTTGTGATTGAATTATCTAATTTTTACTTATGTTTGCTCACATGCTCTCTTAGGGCTCCCAGTTTGAACTTAATGTTTTGATTAATTTCAAAGTAGGATAGACATTAGGCTTCCAATCATTTGAATGACAACTTTAAGTATTTTTCCTTAATCCTAACTTTAGGTTCTCAATCCATGTATGCTAACATAGGAAGAAGTCCCCTTCAAACTCAACTATAGGACTAACAATGCATGACAACATTAGGATGAAGTCTCCCCTTAGACTTTTCGTTTCAAACTTTGAGTCTCACTTATTTCCTTCAAATAAAAAATCAAAAACATATAACAAATAAAGTGTGTATGGTGTGCCATTAGCCTTAAGCACATGTGGGAATGATAAGAGGGAATCTCTCCTAAAATTATCTAGGGTTCTTCGCGCGCGTCCCGTCATGGGGCAATGTGTCAAGTACTCGATCATATGTCATAATCTTTAGTACTATACATACAACAAATAAAATAACTCAAAACACTTCTCATGAAAATCATAAACAAATCAAACGTCTTTTCTCTTCTCATCATTATGTACCTGACATAAAGGATATGTCAAGTTCGTTCTACTGCAAACATGTATACGTATGAGTCTCCACGTAGTGAGCGACAAAACCTAAACTGCTAGAACACATATAGTGACATATTCCATCTAAAAAAACACATAAAAAATTGGTCACACGTAGTGAGCTGAACTACGGTAGCTCCAATTCTCATTCTATATGAGATACGTAGGCACGAGACGTGATGTCTTGGTGAACAAACTTCCCTGTTCTGTTTAGAACTGCATCGACTCTGTTTCTCATTCCCATACGAGATACATAGGCATAGGATGCGATATTCTATCGAGTCAATTTCTTGCATTCCCCCTTGTTTCCCTTTGGTTTTGTTCTCTTTCCTTTTCATAGTAACAGATAGAGCTTTAGATACCCATACCCTTTGAATAGAACAACAAGACTAGATCCATTGAGTACAACAAATACGAGGGGTGCTAACACCTTCCTCTCGCATAATCGACTCCCGAACCCCCTAATTTAGTTGGGATGACCATGTCTTTCCCCTTTTGAGGTTTTCTCGATGTTTTCCTTTCCCCGTTGGAATAAATAAAGTTTGATGGCAACTCTGTTTTCCGCCGGTTGTTTTTCGCGTTGCAACATTGGTCTATGAATATACTCAATTGTATATTCTACAAAAGGCTTATAAAGCTGCAGATGATAGATAAGAAGATGATCATGGAATTAATTACATATGCACGACTGAAAAGTGTGTTTACATATGATCTTGGAAATGAGATAACATGGTTGTTGTCTGTGAAGTTATTCTCATCAGAATAAAGCAGAAAAAGTCCTTCTATGTGTTACATCAAAGATCAATTAAGCTTTCACAAGCTTAGAAGAAGAAGATTTCAAACAATTATAGATTTTGGGATATTGTCCGTGAAGATTCTACTTGAATAAGAATAAGACTTAGTACTATTTTGAGCTACAATAATATGTAATATACTTAGTATGTATAGGTGATCTTCTGATCCAATGTTCTTAATTGTGTTTACTCAAGCTTATGTAAGAAGCAAACAAATGTAAACATTACCCTTTTAAAAACTGAATATTTGTAATCTCTAAAGGACCAAGTGAAGGTCAAAATATTTAGGAGGCTTAGGACTATGTGTCTTGGTGCATTGAAGTCGCAACGGTGGTTGTGCAGTTAGTCACAACAGGTAGCCATGCAGTGGAAGTCGCATAGTTGTTGTGCAGTTAGTCATGATAGGTAACCGTGCAAGGAAGTCACATCAGTTGGTTATGAAATGTTGTAAGTCACATCAGTTGGTTGTGCAACTAGTCACATATAGTATTGTGTCTTGTAATCAGTTTGGTTATGTAATACCTCAAAATTTGCCCTCTCATTTCCATGCCATTTAGCATATCCTTTCATACATTTCTTTGCATTTAGATCATCATAAATATACATGAACATACATCTCCATTTGAGCTTTCATAGGTTGCGACTGAACTTTATTTCTTCATGAGGCACGTGCACAAGAATCTCAGAAGAAGCCAAAAGTTCTCGGTTGATTCAGAGGAGTTTAAGCAGAATATCGGTTTTATGGTGCAGTTTGCAAAAGTTGTAACTTATGCTCGGAAACTCATTTTGGCTTGAAACTCAATAGTTTAGACCGTATCAGTATTCTCTACAACTTTTGTGTTCGGCTCGGAGGCCAATTCATCAAGGAAAATGGCGGGAATTATTTGTTTTTGAAATTTCGGTTTCGCCGATTAATTGTGCTAGCGGTATTCAAGAGTTCGTAACTTCTGATTGGGTCAACATGTCTGAGAGATTCATATGCCAAAAATTCCGTCTTGATATCCTTTCACACTTTTTGGGTTTTGTCCGAGAACTAATTCTTTGAAGAAGATCTCCGAATGTGCGAGTTTTTAGAGTAGACATAGTGAAAAACAGTGTTGAACCGGTGAGTTTTGAACACTAAAAAATTCATAACTCTTGGCTCGTTCATCGGATTGATGTCGTTCAGGTGCCTAAAATTCTGTTTAGATGTTATCTACATTATGTGAATTCATTTTGGGTTAGGTCCAAGCGGAAGGATCTCGAAAATGCGAATTACCAGTAAGGTTCTTTGATGTAGTGCACTGTCTGTCAGATTTTATAAAATTCATAACTCGTTCAATTTTCATCGGATTGCACCCGTTCTTGAAGCGTTGGTTCACAAATTTTATCCTCTTCAAGTTCAAAGACAAACGTGAGTTCGAACAATGCTCCAAAGATTATCGTTTTGGTTTATTTCACAAAACTGAAGTGTTGAACCGAAGAAAAAGACTGAAAGTGGTTTCACGGGAAAATTCATATCTTCCTCGTTTTTTGTCCGGTTGAGCTTACATTTTAACACCAGGTCACTGACTCATATATCTACAACTTTGATGAAAAATTTGAGTCGAGATTATGCTCCGAAGAGGTTGACCTCGTCACATTTTCGAGTAGCGGACACCAAATAAGCCGAAAAAACAACTTATTCAGTGGCGTCTTGAAGCTTAAACGTATCGATCGCACTCGATTTTGATCGTATGACGTCCGTTATTTTTGAGTTGCAACTGTGATTTAGAGGCGGACAATGTTGTGGAAGGCTCAGAGTCGAAATTTTTTGCCAAAGATATTGTTATTTTCACTTAAGCCGAAATTCTACCTTTTGCCTTTCATTTTACACTCCACTATATATTCTTTTGACCCACAATTTGTCTCATAACTTCAATCATAATTTACAAACACCAAAAAACTCTCACAAACTCTCTCTAAAGGATCGAAGTTCATTCTCTCAACTCTTTCTCAAGAACACAACAACAACTTCATCAAGAACTCAAGAACACAACAATTCCGATCAAGCTTCCGGTAGCCGAGCCGCCACGAACCACCACCTCCGGTCAACTTCACCACCGTGCGACCACCATCTTCCGCCGCCGGCAGCCACATGGTCTCTCTTCCCATCCTCCGTTCATGATTGCGTCTCACTTCCACCGGATTCACAATTTCTTCATCGATTCTTCATTCGGTAAGCTTCTTAAACTTTAATTCATGAATAATTGTTGAATTGTTTCTTGAATTGAATTTTGAAGTTGAATTAATCTTATGGAGATTATGTGTATTGATTCATGATTTGATTATTGATTGATTCTTGATTAATTTATCCTAATAATATTTGTGGTGCATAATTGAAAAAGCTTGGTAAAGTTGACATAGAATAATCGGTGCATGTTAGGTGTTTGACAAAATTCTTAGGAGAGTTAATTATTATAACTTGATATTGATTGAAGTGCTTGACTTTTAAACTCATGTTTGTTTCAATGTGCAAATCCGGAATAGGATAGATTGATGTCTAATCGATGATGTTGTAAATGTATCGCGTGTCGAGAATATGTTTTGGTCATAACTTCCTAAGCGTAGCACGTTTTCGCGAATGTGAATAGTGTAAATTGACTTTGTTGATTATTCCGGAGCCATTGGTAAGTTTTTTAGTCGATTTCAGACAATTTTTTCCGGCTATTTCGCTACTGCCAGCCGACGAAATCGGCCAAAAATTATCACTTCCGAGCGGAATTTTCAAAAACCGATTGCATATTTGAATCCGTTGGCACATTTGCTAGTTACCATGCGATTTTCGTTCAATTCCGAGTCGGTGATTTTTGACGCGTTTTTTTTCCGTTTTAAGGCTTTTTAAGTTCGGTTTGGTGTGATTGTGATGCATTGATCTTTTTTTGACTTGTACTTATGTTTATTGATCATTTGTCATTCATTGCATGTAAATTTGTTTGATTTTGGTTTGAGTTTGCATGTTGTTTATGTTAGAGCATAAGTGCTGCCCCGTTTTGAAACGTAAATTTCAATGCATGTCCATGACTCGTATATTCATCTTTCTACTTGATTTTGAGTTGTGAGACATATGTGCAACTTCCGGTTATACCTCTTTTTGGTTTCTAATGCGTTTTTTGAGTTCATGCAAGGTTCTCGCAAAGATCTTAACGACGGTCGTTTGGTTGGTATTCCACTTTATTTGTGGGATACCTTTGGATTCAAATGAAATTTTATGTCGTTGTTTTTGTTTCGATTATGGTGGATCTTCACAAAGCTAATATGGAATATAAGCATTTATTTTGCTCATGGGAGATTACAAGACTTGACAAGAAGTTTTTGGATTTCTTTTATATGAAGAATCGGTACTTCGATCAAGTAAGTAATCTCGATGCTCCACTTTTACGCATCATTCTAGTTGTATGCGGCTTAGGATCATATAACTTAAGCTGCATATTGAGCCTTCCCACCTGAGGCACTGGATTTATTTATGATTTTTGATTATATGTGTCGATTTCGGAGCTTAGGAATTAGGTTACAAATTGTAGAATTCACTTCCTCTCGCTTTCCCTTAAAACATCGTTTTTGCCCGTTTCGTCGCAATTATTTAAAATAGTTTCGGGTGTGATAAAATTCTGGAAAAATTCATGAGTGATTCTCATCCTCTTAATAAATTTTTATAATTTTTGTTTCCATATTTCGGTGGTTTTAATAATTAATTTGGATTTTAGATCACAAGCTGTCCCAAAAGGAATGGTATTGACATAAGAGACCAAAACCATTTTCCCCATAGGTGTGAGACCTATTTTTTGTGTGTGATTAAGCACTGGAATTTGTGACATTTTGATTCTCCTTAGGAATTTGTTTCGTAATTTTTAGTGCCCTTTTTGATCCACTTTGTGGAGTTGTTTTTCGGCGATCATGCCTTGCTATCTTGATCATCAAGTAATTGTTTTGGAACTTTGGTGTATAATTTTGTAAAATCCTTTTATATCATGTTAGATACTGACTTCAACATTCCAGGGATTTAATTTCATAATTTTTAAAGCCTTTTTGCTATTTTTCCATGTCACCTAGATCATAGGTTGATATATGTGTTTATTTGCTCCATACCCTAGATGATAGGAAGGCATTCATGCCATTCGCTTGAGAGACTTTTTGGTAACTTTTAGGAGTTGATTATAGGTCATTTATAGGTCCTTAATTCCATTTATAGGTCACTTTTTGAACCATGTTTCATTTGGTTTATTTTGGTGTTTCAAAGTGCATACTTATGTGAACTAATTTTGCCTTAAACTTGTTTCTCTTCTCCTCTAATTGTTAACTTGAATTATGTGGAAATCATAAATTCCAAGCCATGAATTATATTTTCATCTCATACCTTGTATGCTACTTACCCATAATCATTTCATGCATATTCACATGTCATTCATACTTAATTTGCATTCTTTGTGATCATATGCGATGTTTACTACACTTCTTCCCACATCTTCTTCTCCTTGCTCCATATGACTAAACCATTGAATACATGATTGTATATTCATTTATCCACATTCATAAGCATTCACTACTGACTTTGATACTCATTTCATGTATTAATTCATTCTTGTAAGCCATATGCACTCATACTTCATCCATAAGCCCTAACTTGCATTTAGGTGAACTTAGGTGAACTTTTTGTACATAGTTTGACATAGTTTGATCTTGTGAGATATCCTAGTGTCGCTCCCGATAAATGGGAAATGGCCCAGATAAAGGTACAGACGCGAACGGTCGGCGAAAGGAGCAATGAGAACACACAGCAGTGAACTCACTGGGGATGAAAAGAGTCGCCAGCTAGGCATTTTTATCCCGAAGGAAAGGCAATGCTGCATAGACCTAGAAAAAGACGGATAAGACGGTTGCGAACCAGAGAGACTGAGAAAGGGGGTTGGTTACAACCTGGGAAGGTATTAGCACCCAGATTGTCCGTCGTACTCGACGGGATCCATGCTTAAAAGATTTGTGTTTTAAAGGGGTAGTGTCAGTGCAATTTATGTATAAAAATAGCTGGAAGAGGATGTACAGGTGTCAGTGTAAAGAAATGTGATGTGTATAAATGTACAGTGTCAGTGTAAGGACAAGAGTGAAATGCTCATGATAATGAGGCTAAGAGAATGATGCTGGAAGAGGGGGAATATACAGAGACTTTTGTTCGATAACTGTTAAGTTATGCCTACGTATCCTCTCGTGCAATGAGGAAGTCAGAACACCGTAGTTCGACCCAAAGATACTGAAAGGTGAATTGACTTGTGAACTGCTTACTTGTCTATGCTCAAGTGTATGACCTGTCTGGCTCAGGTGCAAACTGTCTTCCATTAGACGGAAGAAGCAAGTTCTTGTTTGTGAGTGAAGGTGATGAGGAAAGAATCCCGGAGGAGACGATTATTATTTGTTTTTGTGTTTTCAGCCTTTTATTGCTTTTGAAAGTTTGTCATAAGTTAATGAGCTTAAGCCTAAACCAATGGGTTAGTAAACTCATCACATCTTCCCTCTGATTAGGGGTAATGAGAATACCTTAAGTGTGAAGTCAGATTCTCACACTTAATCACCCTTGGTGTAGGATTAAGATCATTAACCTACTTGTGATTATTTAGATGTTTTTGGTGTCTTTGTTTAGTGTTAAGTAATGAGATTAAGCCATAATCAAAGATTAAACAGACTCATTACACCATCCTAATAGAAGGATAATAGATGAGAATGTTTAAGCTGAGGAAAGCTCCTCAACTTAATCCATGATTAGGGATTAAACTCATGACAAAACAAGCCTTTGGTTAAGTGGATTTTATTTAATGATATGATGATGAAGTGTTTTTTAGGGTTTGTAAGACAACTTGAGGGGGACTTGTCCATTAACACTAGGGTTAGTCCTTCTTAACCAATTAAGGAAGAAATAGAACCCTAATGCAAGGCCCAAGTTACAAGTGTAATGTCTTGATGATTATTAAGTGAATTGATTAAAGGAGTTAAACACATTAAGGGTTCAACACTTAGGATTAAAGTTATACACTCCATCCTAATAGAAGGATGCAGGCATAAGCTTAATCACAAAGCCTTGAAACCTTTAGGGTTTAGTCCCTGATTATGAGATGAGAAGAGAAGACACAAAAGAGACACAAAGGTAAAAGCTAAGTGGGGATACTAATCAAAGCCCTAATCATTGTCATGCTTGGTTGTTCCTAAGGTGTGTGAAGTTTGCAAGAGAATTCTTCAATGGAACCACCAGGAAGCAGAGGAAAAGATCAGGAGAAGCAAAGTAACTTGCTTCATTCAAGAAGTCAAGTCACTTGAAGAGAGAAAGTAAGAAGAAGAAAAATGAGCAAGCTCAATCTCAAACACATATCAAAATGCAGCAATGGATGCAAGAGAGAGATGAAAAGAAAATGTGAGAAGTGAAGGCAAATTCACTTCTCAAACAACTTACCACCTGAAATGTTAGTGAAAGGAATGCAATGCAATGCAAAATGAAATGAAATGGCATGATGCAAATCAAAACCAGAAGCACATACATGATGTTAATGATGTTATGAGATGCTGCAAACATGTAACAAGGCATGGGGGATGATCATACAAACTTATGGATGCAAATGAAGCAAGTTAAGAACCATGATCATACATGAAAAGTTATGGAATGCAAATGGCATACAACATGGCAAATGCAAGATGCAATGATCAAACATGCTTCTAATATGTCCTAAGATGTCTAATGAATCAAATGGATGCACAAAATGCTATGGCAAGTCAAGGTATGAATGCAAATGCA
Organism: Lathyrus aphaca; assembly: GCA_963966055.1. Classification (NCBI taxonomy): domain Eukaryota; kingdom Viridiplantae; phylum Streptophyta; class Magnoliopsida; order Fabales; family Fabaceae; genus Lathyrus; species Lathyrus aphaca. Next base: position 211,276,863 of record OZ014522.1, read on the forward strand.
AGATGGATGCATATGGAAGCTCAAATTAGGGTTTATGATCAATGCATCAAACAAAAACCAAAATCAGAAGCAAACATCAAGATAAAAAAATTGAAAATGCATTCCAAGGGATCCCTAATCCTATACTAACCCACTGCCCAAAGGAGAGGTTCCAACTCTTAACCTAATTAGAGTTATGATTTTCCTAAGTTTTCTAGGGTTTTAGGGTTCCTTAACAAGAAAAATGCCAAACAAATGGAAAATGAAAGATCAAATCATGGCCATTTAATCTCACAAACTACATGCTAAACACAATGCAATGCAAAAAGAATCAAAGTCCAACTCTTTGGGGTTAGGCAGAAATGATTTTTGGAAGTTTGGATCAAAATAATGCATCAAAATGATTTTAATTCCATGAAAAATTCTCAAAATGCATCAAGATCAAAAAAGAAATTTGGTTTGAAGGTTGGACAATGTTTCTAAATGTTTTTAAATGTTTCATGAATTTTTTGGTGATTTTTAAATACCTAAAAGTATTTTTAATTAATTAATTCTCATTAATTAATTAAAAAGAAACTTTTAAATATTTAAAAATACTTTTTTAATGCTAAAAATGAAAATAAAAATATTTTTGTGTTCTGAAATTAAATAATAACTTGTATAAAAAATTTCAGAATTTTTAAATAAGTTTTGCTATTTTAAATAAAATATAGAAAACAATGTAATTAAATGGAAAAAATAAAATGAATTAAATGAAAAATAAGGAAGTAATCAGATCCAATGGACGAAATTCAAACTGGCAAGGGCGGGAGTTGACTGCGCGCGGGTTTGGACGGCTCACATTCAAACTGGCTTAATTACACTTAACCCTAATTAAACAAACCCTAATTACT